>CM052659.1:108354997-108374380 GCA_028533165.1 Leontopithecus rosalia
TACATATACAGATACACACACACACACACAAACACACGTGATGGATTGCTATGCAGCCATAAAAATGAAATTATGTCTTTTCAGCAACATAAATGGAGTTGGAGTTCATTATTGTAAGTGAAATAACATATATAATAATGTTATTTATTATAACATAATATTAATATAAATATTATTATATATTATTTATATATATTAATATTATAAATATTATATGATATATAAATAATATTGTATATAAATATATAATATAAATATTTATAAATATTATAAATATTATATATATTAATAATATAAATATTATATAATAACATATATAATAATATAATAATAACATATATATACATATATAATAATAATAATACATAATATAATAATAACATATATATACATATATATATATCCAGTGTGTGTGTGTGTGTGTGTGTGTGTGTGCGTATATATATATATATGTGTGTGTTTGTGTGTATATATATATATGTATCCAGTTTCTTTATCCAGTCATCTGTTGATGGACACTTAGGTTGACTCCATGACTTTGCTATCGTGACTCGTGCTATGATAAACATATGAAAAACTATACCATGCAAACAGAAAAAAACAAAATTGAACAGGAGTAGCTATACTTATGTCAGGTAAAACAGACTTTAAATCAATAACAGTAAAAAAAGACAAAGAAATGTTATTATATAATGATAAATGGTTCAATTTAACAAGAAGATATAACTATCCCAAATATATATACACCCAACACCAAAGCACCAAGATCCGTAAATCAAATACTACTAGACCTAAGAAAAGGGATAGACAGCAATACTATAATAGTGGGGAACTTCGACACCCCACTGAGAGGACTAGACAGATCATTAAGGCAGAAAATCAGCAAAGTCTTAAACTGGACTCTAGATAAATGGACCTAATAGACGTTCACAGACACTGTACTCAAGAACTGCAGAATATACATTTTTCTTATCTAAATGTGGAGCATTCTCCAAAATAGACCATATTCTTGGCCATACGGCAAAACTCAATAAATTTTTTTAAATTACATAAAATATCTTTTTGGACCACTGTGAAATGAAATTAGAACTCAATATCAAGAGGAATTCTCTAAACTATAAGAATATATGGAAACTAAACAAGTTGCTCCTGAGTGATCTTTGAGTAAAGGATGAAATTGATACAGAAATTACAAAGATGGAAACAAATGAAAATAGACACAGCACACCAAAACTTCTGGGATGCAGCAAAAGCAGCGATGTACGTTTATAGTGTTAAATGCCTACATTAAAAAGATAGAAAGGCATAAAACCAACAACCTAATGTCATACTTCGAGGAACTAGAAAAATAAAAGCATTGGGAGGCTGAGGCGGGCGGATCACAAAGTCAAGAGATCAAGACCATCCTGGCTAACATAGTGAAACCCCGTCTCTACTAAAAAAAAAATACAAAAATTAGCTAGGCATGGTGGCGCGTGCCTGTAGTCCCAGCTACTCGGGAGGCTGAGGCAGGAGACTTGCTTGAACCTGGGAGGCAGAAGTTGCAGTGAGCCGAGTTTGCATCACTGCACTCCAGCCTGGTACCTGGTGACAGAGCGAGACTCTGTCTCGAAAATAAATAAATAAATAAAAATAAAAAGTAAAAGCAAACCAAAAGCTAGCAGAAGAGAAGAAATGAAAATTAGTGCAGAATTAAATGAGGTTGAGACCAAAAACAAACCATGATACAAAGGATCAACAAAACAAAAAGTTGGTTCTTTGAAAAGATAAACATAACTGATAGACTACCGAAGAGAAAGAGAGAGGATTCAAATAACACAATCAGAAATGATCAAGGTGACATTATAACTGATACCACAGAAATACAAAAAATTCTTTGGGACTCCTTTGAACATCTCTATGCTCACAAACTAGAAACCCTAGGGGAAATGGGTACATGCCTGGAAATGTAGTACCTTCCAAGATTGAACTAGGAAGAAATAGAAATCCTGACCAGACCAATAGCAAGTAATGAAATTGAAGTAGTAATAAAAAAATCCCCCAAACCAGAAGAGCCCAGGGCCAGATGAATTCACAGCCAAATTTTACCGAATGTTCAATTTTTTAATAATACAAATGCGTTTATAGCCAAGTAATTGACAGATTTACAATATAAAAGCACACAAGTAGATTCTCACTCCAAAAGTCATCTAAAGTGACTACTTACGTTTGAAGGTGAATATTCTAATATTAGCAATAATTTGAATGGTGTGGCTTATTCACATTACTGACAATTTAGCACTAATTAGATATGGTGGTAAACCTCAGGGTCACGTGATTATTGATTAGTAAAAATTCATGGATGCCAGAAATTATGTTTAAGTATGCATTTGGCTTTTTGGCCTTTTTAAGGCCGACGCTTAATACCAACAGCAGAATTGAACTGTGTGTACCCTGTGCATAGCATGCACCATTTCTTAGTAGGTCTTCTACCAGAACGAAAGTATAAACCAAGAAAGTGGCTTCATCAGGTACTGCATCCATCAAGTTAGTGCTACATTACACCTTGCTTTGCTGAATCTTTTTATTATGCATTTATTTTTAGACAGGGCCTCACTGTGTTGCTAGGCTGGAGTGCAGTAGTGAAATCATGCCCTATTGCAGCCTCAGCCTCCCTGGTTCAAGCGATCCTCCCACCTCAGCCTCCTGAGTAGCTGGGACTAATGGAGCATGCCACCATGCCTGGCTAATTTTTTTGTATTTTCGTAGAGACAGGGCTTCACCATGTTGCCCAGGCTGGTCTCAATATCCTGGGTTCAGGCAGTCTGGCTGCCTTGGCCTCCCAAGGTGTTGGGAGTACAAGAATGAGCCACTGTGCCCAGCCACTGCTTAATGTTTGTACAACTTAAACCTACTAACCTCTTTTAAAACTCAATGTATTGTGGGCAGAAACCTTATGTTAATTGTGTTGTGCCTCTTTCTTTAATTTTATTGGAAATAATGATAATTTGGTAATTTGTCTCTAAGGATTCTTTTTTTATGATTATTATACTTTAAGGTCTGGGGTACATGTGCAGAATGTGCAAGTTTGTCACATAGGTATACACGTGCCATGGTGGTTTGCTGCACCCATCAACCTGTCATCAGCATTAGGTGTTCCTCCTAATGCTATCCCTCCCCAGCCCCCCACCCCCATGACAGGACCTGGTGTGTGATGTTCTCCTCCCTGTGTCCATGGGTTCTCATTGTTCAACTCCCACTTATGAGTGAGAACATGTGGTGTTTGGTTTTCTGTTCCTGTGTTAGTTTGCTGAGAATGATGGTTTCCAGCTTCATCCATGTCCCTGCAAAGGACATTAACTCATCCTTTTTTATGGCTGCATGGTATTCCATGGTGTATATGTGCCACATTTTCTTTATCCAGTCTATCAATGATGGGCATTTCAGTTGGTTCCATGTCTTTGCTGTTGTGAATAGTGCTACAATAAACACACATGTGCATGTGTCTTTATAGTAGAATGATTTATAATCCTTTGGATATACCCAGTAATGGGACTGCTGGGTCAAATGGTATTTCTGGTTCTAGATCCTTGAGGAATCGCCACACTGTCTACCACAATGATTGAACTAATTTGCACTCCCACTAACAGCATAAAAATGTTCCTATTTCTCCACATCCTCTCCAGAATCTGTTGTTTCTTGACTTTTTAATGATTGCCATTCTAACTGGCATGAGATGGTATCTCATTATGGTTTCAATTTGCATCTCTCTAATGACCCAGGATGATGAGCTTTTTTTCATGCTTGTTTGGCCACATAAATGTCTTCTTTTGAGAAGTGTCTGTTCATATCTCTTGCCCACTTTTTGATGGGGTTGTTTTTTTCTTGTAAATTTGTTTAAGTTCCTTGTAGATTCTAGACGTTAGTCCTTTGTCAGATGGATGGATTGCAAAAAAGAAGATATGTAATTCAGGAGATTGTTTCAACTTAAGAGAGAGAGGGAGAATATCTCCAAATGATGGTGAAAGGAGATTTTAGGATAACAAAAAAAAAAAACGGATCTGCTGAACAACCTGCTGTGTCACTGAGTGGCTCTTTATGAAGCAGTAGCCAAGTGCAGTAACATATGATTTTGCATTGCTTCACATCTGTCCTTGCCTCCCTTCCTTTTTCCTCAACCTCAGTGATCTGGATTTGCACCTCTCAAGAAAACTATCAGTATTTTAATTTTTGCTTCAGACTTTGCTTTTTAGGGGCTAAGCTTAAAATTAAGCAAATAATTAAAGAAGAAACTTCAAAGAAAATGAAAAGTAGTGCAAGAAAGAAAAAATAATAGGTGGCTATTATTATTATTATATGGCTCAGTCCTTATAGAATTTAGTCATAACATTATAAAGAATAAATATCCAACAATTGAGATATAGCTACACTGGAAGGAAGGGGTGAGGGAAGAGATATTGGTCATGTAGTAGTGGTGGTTAAACAGAAACAAATCCTTATCTTCACTAGTAAAAAATCAACTAGAGTCCGGGCGCGGTGGCTCAAGCCTGTAATCCCAGCACTTTGGGAGGCCGAGGCGGGTGGATCACGAGGTCAAGAGATCAAGACCATCCTGGTCAACATGGTGAAACCCCGTCTCTACTAAAAATACAAAAAATTAGCTGGGCATGGTGGCGCGTGCCTGTAATCCCAGCTACTTAGGAGGCTGAGGCAGAAGAATTGCCTGAACCCAGGAGGCGGAGGTTGCGGTGAGCCGAGATCACGTCATTGCACTCCAGCCTGGGTAACAAGAGCGAAACTCGGTCTCAAAAAAAAAAAAATCAACTAGAGTGAAAAAAAAATTAAAAGAAAAGAAAACTAATGGAATGGCAATGATCGCTCTCTTGAGAAAGGGAAATAGGGAGTTGACAATTCCTCTTTTGTAAGTCTTACTGAATTACTTTGTTCTTTTATTATGTACACTTATAACGTTGACTTTAAAAAAACACATTTCAAATGCTAGTTACTGATGAAGGCATGTGGTTTTATTGTAAGCTATAAAATCAAATTAAGGTAGATATTTAAACTCTGAAGAAATTTCAGTTTTTTGAAGTGATTGCACATTTTACACTCCTAGCAATATATAAGATCATATCCCAGCTGTTCCACATCCTTGTCAACATTTATTGCTGTCGATCTCTTCTTATTTTAGCATTTGATACTGTCTTTTTCATTTCCGTCGTTCCTGTTGGTATGTAGTGGTATCTCATTGTGGTTTTAATTTGCATTTTGCCTAGTGCCTAATGCGGTTGAGCATTTTGTCATGGGCATGGTGGGCTCACTGGCCATTGATCAAGCTTCCTTTATTTTTTAAAATTGGCTTGTTTTGTTATTTAGTTATAGGAGTCTTTATGCATGCACATACAAGTTATTTGCCAATGTCATGTGTTGCAAATATTTTTTCCAGCCTATGACTTCAGAATTTTCTCGTGTGTCTTTTATTTAGAAAAAGTTTATTAAATTTTGCTGAAACTGCAATTTGGCAAGTTTTTCTTTTATGGGTAATATTTTATGAATTCTCTGGAGGAAACGTTTTTCTTCTCTAAGGTGACATTCTAGCTTTTCTATTTAGGTCTGTGGCCCATTTATTGATGTGATTTTCCTTTCCTCATGTATCAGTATTCTATGCTGTATAACAAATTACTACAAACATAGTGAAGGGAAGAAGCACATATTAATTATGTCATAGTTTCTGTAGGCAGGAGTCCTGTCACAGGATGGCTGAGACCTCCACTCAGGGTCTCACAAGAATAGAATCAAAATGCCACCTGGTACTTGTTTTTTTTCAGAGCTTGGGGTCCTCTTCTATGCTGACATGGTTGTTGGCAGAATTCAGTGTGGCTGAGGTCCCACTTTCTTGCTGGCTGTCAGCAAGGGGCTGCTCTTGGTTTCCAGAGGCCCCTGTAGCTCAAGGGAGAGTCTCTCATTTTAGTATGCTAAGATGGAGTCTTATGCAAAGCAGCATAATCAGAGAGGTAATATCCATCATACTCTATTGGTTGGAAATAGGTCATAGATCCTTCCCACACTTAAGAGGCGAGGGTGTGGAGCCAAGAGGCAGAGATCAGAAGGACCACTTAAAATTCCGCCTACCTCACCCCATCACATTTTCTCTATGACTTGGTACTTTCCCTCTATGGGTCTGTTTTCATGCAGCTAAAAAAGACGTACCTGAGATTGGGCAATTTACAAAAGAAAGAGGTTTATTGTCCAATAATAGTAGATAGTTCCACGTGACTGGGGAGGTCTCACAATCATGGCAGAAGGTAAAAGGCACATCTCACATGGAGGCAGACAAGAGAAGAGAGCTTGTGCAGGGAAACTCCCCTTTTTAAAACCATCAGATCTCATGAGAGTTATACACTATCATGAGACAGCATGAGAAACACCTGGCCCCATGATTCAATTACCTCTCACTGGGTCCCTCCCACAACACATAGAAATTCAAGATGAGATTTGGGTGGGGACACAGCCAAACTGTTCAATCCAACCCTGGCCCCTCCCAAATCTCATGTCATCAGGACCTTGTTTAAAAGATCCAAAAACTGTAAACCACTTGGATGTCTAACAGCAGGGGAACAGACAAGCAAACTGTGATCTATTCCTACAATGAAATACTGGTCAGCCATAAAAATAAATGAACTGCTGATACACATTTTGATATGGATCAATCTCAAAAATATGCTGGGTGAAAGAAGCTGGCCACAAAAAAGGACACACTACATTAATTCAGTTATATAAAGCTTGAGAAGAGGTAAAACTAACCGATGATAAAAACCAGATCAATGGTTGCTTAGGAGGTGGAATTGACTAGAAAGGGCATGAGGCAACTTTCTGGAATAATGGAAATGTTCTGTGTCTTGATATGCATTCATTAAAACTGAGGAGTTTCAGGTTCACTGTATGTAAAGTATACCTCAATTAAAAGAAACACATTAATCGAGGTATACACGCCTGTAACCCCAGCACATTGGGAGGCCGAGGAGGGCAGATCACAAGGTCAAGAGATTGAGACCATCCTGGCCAACACAGTGAAACCCCTTCTCTACTAAAAATACAAAACAATTAGCCGGGCATGATGGCACACGCCTGTGGTCCTAACTACTCAGAAGGCTGAGGTGGAAGAATCGCTTGAACCCAGGAGGTGGAGATTGCAGTGAGCTGAGACTGTGCCACCGCACTCCAGCCTGGTGACAGAGTAAGACTCCATCTCAAAAAAAGAAAAAGAAAAAAGGAACACATTATTTCAGAGCCAGCATGTATTAGACATTGGATTTGGGCAGGGGTCATTAAACTTGAATGTATATAGGAATCATTTGGGGTGCTTTTTAAAAGTGCAGAGCCCTAGGCTTCACCCTAAAGATTCTGTGCAGGTCGTCTGCAGTGGTGCCAGGGATCTGCATTTTTAATAAACAATCCAGGTTATTCTGGCACTGCTGGCCCTGGATAACTTTGGAAGAACACTGTTTAAGACATGTGCCCTCACTAGCTGGCTCTCCCTCCCTCATTCTCATTCTGAGCAGGGGGCTTCTCATAGCTATCATGCCATGGCAGGGAGACGCAGGACAAATTGCTCCAATCTCAAGCAGAGAGAGGAGGAGGGACAGCTTGTTGTGCCTCTGGTGGGCCAAGGTACTCTTTACTCCCGGAACTTTTATATATCTAGGAGGAGAACTCTCTTGCATGAAGCCTCTCTGGGCATCAGCGAAGAAAGCTCAGATATGTACTGCCTGGGCTGTGCCTCAGACAGGCTGGAGAAGGAGCAGCTGCCTCCTCCCCACTTGCTCATGACCAGCCCCAGCAGGGTACAGGCTTCACTGACCATCAGCTCAACTGTACCTGGGCCTGGAGCCCAGCAAGTCTCAGAATGGCTGCTCTAAGAGTGTCATCTGGGGAGGCCTGAGGTTCCCGGGGCGTCGTGTCTACATTCTTGGTTCAGCCCAAGATTAAGTTGTACTGCCACTCCACAGTGCATGAGACTTTTCTGCATGAGGTCTCCTCGAAGGTTGAGCCATATTTTCAGAAACTCATGGCAGACAGCAATGGGTGGACAGGGGTTGTGGGGCCCTGTGTCCATCTGCAATGACTACAAGATCGGAAGTGATGAGCCCCAGGAAGGTGCTGTGTGAGTCAGATTCAATGTGTACCCTTCATCCCAAGCCACTCTTGGCCTCAGATGCAAGGCTTCCACCTGCCCCGGGTTGTTGATGGCTCTCCCTGTGCCCTGGCAGGTATTAAGCTGTGCACCAACTCTGGCAGTCAAGCCAAACCAGGTGCCAAAGATGGAGGATGGAGTAACTTGAAAGTACTCTCTATTGCAGGAGCTTCCTGAGTGCCAGTAAAGAAGCCTCTTGGTTTCTGGGGCCCAGGAGGGTCTCACCCAGTGCAATACCCACGTGTGAGAGGAGAGGGTTGTGTTAGACAAGGATGCGCCAACGACAAGAGGGAAGAATAAATAGTTGAGAAGCACCAACCGAGTACCGGATGCCCTGCTGGGTGTTTTGCATGCATTATCTCTAAGCCACACAACAGCTCTGTCCGCCAGGCCTTGATCTATCTTGTAGGTGAGAATCTGAGGCTCAGAAAGCGTAAGTAACTGATCAAAAGGCACACAGTGCTAGGTGGAAGATCAAGGATCCATCTGCCTTCTGAGGCCCATATTTCTTCACTGACATTCCCCTGGCCCTTTACCAGATGAAGTTTCGGGTGGGCAGCTGCTGGAGGCTGAGAGCTAGTAGCTGGTACAGAGGTGGCAGGGAAAATTATTCTAGAATGTGTGTGCTCGCAGATCACGGCTGCAACACTGGGCTAGAGGCTACTCAGCTGCACAGCAACACCTAGGACGCTTCAGCAAAGGGTTTCACCATCACCATCACCAACCAGTGCCGTTGCTGCTATGCTGCACAGCCTGAGGCCTGAGGAAACCTGTGCACATCCTTCTTTCATTTGAACTTACCCTGCGAAGTAGGAGTTACTGTTCTGTAACTCAGAGCGATCCTGTCTCTCGGACCCTTCCTTCCTAGCAAGCTACCTTTGCACCACAGAACTCCCAGGCCCCTCTCAGGGGTGGGTGGAGGGCCTGGAGCAGGCTCCCTGTCTTTGTCAGTGAGGGGCCCTGCCAAGTATGTGTAGGTGTGAGCCCTCACCCAGGTGAGGGAGGAAGAGGACAGGCCGAGTGGATTACTGAGCATTTGAACTCAGCCTCAGAACAGCAAATATTGATTCAAGAAGCTGCCCAAAGGAGCTGACATTTTTATAGTCAACAAATAAAGCTGAGCTCCTCCCCAGCCCCTCAGTCAAAGGCCCTTTCTCTCTACAGCTGCCAGGGTACATTTCTGTCACCACGTCTGAGAAGAGCAGGAAGAGCTGGTGAGAAACGTCCGAAGGGGCCTGGCTGACGTCATCGCCTTACCTTTAGAGAGACATGGGAGCCCCAGGCCCCAGGCTGTGACCTCAGGGAACCAGCCATCTATTCCGACAGGTACCAGAGTCCCTTGGGGTGGAGCAGAACCTGGCACTGGGGCCCCCAAAGACAACACACATCTCCACACACAGCTTCCTCCTGTGGTGGCTTTTGGCAGTCTATGCAATTTGAGTTCCCTCATTCATGGATGAGGGCCTGAGTCCCGATGAGAGAGATGGCTTTCCAAGGTAAACAGCCAGAGAGCAGTGAGGGCTGCCCAGCTCCTCCGTTTCAAGGCAAAGGGAGGGTCTGCACTCACTGAGCTACTCAGCTGTGAGTGAGAACTCATCATCTGCCAGACAGCTGTCCCTGCCCTCTGGGCTTGGCCAGCATGACCCACAGCCTGGTGTTCCTGCGCCTGCCTTCACGCTTTGTCCAGCAGCTCCCTTCACCTGAAAGTCTCCTACCCAAGCACTTTAGAAGACGACTCATCGTGCATGACCCTGCTCACTTTTCACCTCTTCTGGCAATTTTTCTGACACACTCCTCACCCTCACTCCCGCCTCTGGCCAGCAGAAACCACTGCTCCCAAAGCACATGCTTCCTCCCTGTCTTGTGACATTTATGCTATTTTGCCTTGGTGGATCATTTCTTGGGTACTTCTCTTAGTCCTTGTCAGTCAAGGGCTCCAGCAAGAGACCGGTTCATTTCTGTTGCCCCAGTGAGCCTATAAAAGTCCCCAGCACTTGGCAGGTGCTCAATCAGTGCTTGCAGTGTTGAGTTAAAACAATCCAAAACGTGGCTAAGAAACCAGAGATGCAAATTCTGCTGCATCAAGACCAGGGAAGGCAGTTGGCCACGCCTCGGGCAAGCCTTCCCTCAAGAGGGAGGTCTGTGAAGGTGCTGGGGATTCTGCCATTAGTTTCTTTACTCACCCACCCCGCCTTCTATTCACCCATCTGTCCATCACCTGGGAGTTGAACTTCTACTCTCTGTCTGGTTCTGGTTGGGTGCTAGGAAGGCAAAGGCATGGGCACACACCCATCAACTCTGCCTGGAGCTTCCGGAGCATGCCAAGGGATATGGTGAGGGGAATCTAAGAGGCCTTTTGCTTCCAGACTGGTCTGTGGACCAGTCCTGGGGAACTGTGGCTTCAGGGACTGTGGCTTTTGGGCTTCAGGGAGGAGAAGGCAGCTCTTCTCAGGACTGGCCCCAGGCAGAGCTGTGGAGTAAGCCTCATTATTATTATTGCTATTCACCTAAGGTCCTTCCCCTTCTAGGCCTGTGGTAGGATTAGGTTTCTCGGCCCCTGTGGTTGGGTGCGTCCGGAGAGCTAGCTCAGGGCAGCCGTAGCAAAGATCACTTGCGAGCTGTATATACAACTGGTCAACTGAATTGCCTGTGTAAGACCCTCAAGGCTGCTTTCCTCTTGAGTAGGCAGCTCTGTGCCTTGAGGTTACTCAGGGATCATCTGTGGGTCCGAAAGTGTCCATGGCAGCTCCCCAGTGGCACCATTTCCCAGGCAGGAGGAAGGGGCACCAGGCGTGCAGGCAGCGACTTGTCTTTAGGAAGATGACCCAGAGGTGTCTTTGTTCCCTTATTTTAGCCTGCACTTTGTCACATGACCACACCTGTCCCCAAAGAAGCCTAGGAAATACAGTTTCTAGTGGGGCAGATGTGTGCCCATCTTAAACTCAGCTATGTTCATTACTAAAATGAAACAGGGGAGAATGGATACTGTGGACAATGAGTGGCTTCCACGGACTCAGTCACTGTCTCACTCCAAACAAATGCCCGATTCTCCCAGACAAGCCCGAGCTGCCCACGGCCCCTCCCTGAGACCGGCTGAGCTTCGGAACTTTTCTCCCGTCATCAGCCTTCCAGCTCCGGATGGCCTTCGGCAAAATGCCTCTCTTCCTTCCAGGGCTTCCTTTTCTTATCCGTCAAGAAGAGTTTAGGGAACCGCAGCTTGGGTGCAGACATGGCCAAGTCCAAGAACCACACCACACACAACCAGTCCCGAAAATGGCACAGAAATGATATCAAGAAACCCCGATCACAAAGATACGAATCTCTTAAGGGGGTGGACCCCAAGTTCCTGAGGAACATGTGCTTTGCCGAGAAGCACAACAAGAAGGACCTAAAGAAGATGCAGGCCAACAATGCCAAGGCCATGAGTGCACGTGCCGAGGCCATCAAGGCCCTCGTAAAGCCCAAGGAGGTTAAGCCCAAGATCCCAAAGGGTGTCAGCCGTGAGCTCGATCGACTTGCCTACACTGCTCACGCCAAGCTTGGGAAGCGTGCTCGAGCACGCACTGCCAAGGGGCTCAGGCTCTGCTGACCAAAGGTCAAGGCCAAGGCCCAGGCCCAGGATCAAACCAAGGCCCAGCCTGCAGCTCCAGCTTCAGTTCCAGCTCAGGCTCCCAAAGGTGCCCAGGCCCCTGCAAAGGCTTCAGAGTAGTTATCTCTGTCTGCCAATGTGAGGACAGAAGGACTGGTGCGACCCCCCGCCCCGGGGCTGCCATCTGCATGGGGCTGGGGTCCTCCTGTGCTATTTGTACAAATAAACCTGAGGGAGAAAAAAAAAAAGAAGAAGAAGAGTTTAGAGCAGATGAGGACTGAAGTTCCTTCCAGAACTAGCATTTGACACTGTGGTTATGGGCAAGTCCTTTAACCTCTCTGGGTTTCAATTTCCTCATCTAGGAAATAGAGATAAAAATAGTTCTTACCTCCAAGGGTTATTGTGAAATCATCTATGGTTACACTGACATTTAAGAAATAATCAATAAATGTTGGCTGTAATCAAAACAATAAGAGTTTCCTTTGTCACCTCCTTAGAAAGAATCTGAGGTACTCATTCATACTAAGGTCTAAGGCAGGGTCAGCAAATATCTGGCCCAAGGGCTGTCAAACTGTCCCTTCTGTTACCGACATCACTGATCAATGAGGGCATTCTCTGCATTGAGTCAGTATACAGCCACTGGACACAGCCTCCTGGCTTTTCTCAGTCTAGGGCTGCAGTGGTCTCCTCCTCTAGGAAGCCTTCCTGGCTCCACCCCAGGCATGATGAAAAACAAGAAGCCTACCCATACCCCTAAAATAGCTCTTCTTGCTGTATTATATTTTCTTTTTCTTTGTCAGTGCCCCAGCTAGACTGTGAGTCCATGCTAGAGGGACTAAAATCAGTTTCTCTATAGCCTCGGTCAATCCCCAGAACATTGCAGATACTCAAAAAGTGAATTCTAGATCCTGTGACTGGCAAGTAGGGGATATCTGGGGGACGAGTGGTGGGCTGTGGGACGGCTTTATAGAAGCCCATGTTCCTTGCCTCTGGAAGCTGCTGCAGGAGTTGTGAGGAGGGTCTCTCTGCCCAAATTTCCCCTCCAGGGCTGCCTGTACACCTCCAGTTGAGCCAGGGCAGCCAGCACACATGGGAAGACAACAAGGCCAGCAAACATGGAGATCCCAGGCTGCTCCAAGGGAGCCGCCCTCCCTAGGGCTCATGAGTGTCTGCTTGCACCGCAGGCTCCCAGATGCAAGGCAGTTCCAACTTAGCAACTAATGGACCTGGGAGAACTCAGACACCTGTCTTCTGCTCTTACAGATCCGTGCTCAGCATCACCTTGGCGATAGAGTGGACATGGGGTGGAGTCGGGGGAATTGCCATCTGCCCAGACAACACAGAGAGGTGTTCCCTGCTGGGGCTCAGGCAGGCCAGGGAGTGGGGGCAGGGCAGTGACCACACTGCTTTTGGGGGATCCTGATGAGCTGTGTGGAGTGCTCATGGACCTGGGAGAAGCATGGCACTTCGAGACCTGGTTTCCAGTGTCCTGGCTCACAGCCAGACAGCGTCATCTGATTTTTTTGTCTGTGGAATATGGTTGCCAGACCTGGGTCCGATGTGATCCATGCACAGCATGCGAAGAGAGCCCGGGGAAGGCCTGTATGTGCCATCAGCCTACCCTCTGGCCTGTCACAGGCCCTGAAATATCACAATCAGGACAAAGCCAGGGGGTCCCCTTCCTAGGAATTCTTCCTGGCTACTCAGTCCATTATTGCAGCTGAAAAATCTGAGACTCAGAGAACATTAAGTAACTTCCAAAAGTCACACAGCTTGGAACAGGCCATAACCCTCCAAGTGTAGGGCTGGCGTCACCCTCCTGCAGGCCTCCTGCCACAGGGACCTCCATTTCTCTACCAAACCCTCAATACTACTCTCGTGTAGCAGACACAGAATCTGATGGGCAAAGAGTCACTTAAGAATAATATTTTTAAAAAATATTAAAGATTTTCTGTCCATGAACTCAAATGATCCAAACGGCACCCCTGGGCCAGGTGCTGGGGAGTGGGATAGTAGTAAGCCACGGACTCTGACCTCCAGGACCTCAGGGCTGGACGTGGACTCACAACCACCGGATGGTGGCGCCTGACGTGTTCAACATTGGGTTGGTCCATTGCCCCTGGCATCCTTGGATAAATAATGTTAACCCAACACACGCCTGTAGTGCAGGGAGCGTATCTGTTGAACTAGGCTGCGGGCTTTCCCTTCACTCCTGCTGCTTCCGTGTTTGCAGACAGAGCCATCCATTGCTTTCAAGGAATGGGATGCTACAGCGGGAATATGAAGGAGAGAAAATCATTACGCAGATTTCTTATTTCCAAAAGAGGTTTTTAAGTCCCCCTTTCAGAAGCAATAGTTACAAAAGTCATTGCTTTTAATTTATAAAATCAAGGAGCGTTGAGAGTTAAAAAGATTTCTTGCTAATCCAAATCTATCACACTCACTTATTCAAAAGGTACTTTCTGAAAACCTGTTTTGTGGCACACTGTTCTGGGTACTGAGGCTGTTTTTAGTCCATATACACAGTGGGAAAGAGAACAGTAAGGAATTAGTCGGCCCCAGGAGGAGTTGGGATGGCCCTGTCTTGCGGGCTTGAGGGTGCGGGTAAAGTCAAGGTCGGGGGTGTGAAAGGAACAGATGGAGTCCAGTGGAGCCTCCCAGACCAGGGGTCTTTGGGAAGAAGAGGCAGTCAGTGTGGAGAACTCTGTCCAGCCCTGCCCAGGCACCTATGGGCGCCCATGGACATGGCATCACCCATGGAGAAGGTCTCCATAGTACATGGCATCTGTGTCAAGAACTGGCACATTCTCTGACATCCCATGGTGTCCTGGACCTCCAGGAAGAGAGGTGTTCTTCCACACCTCCAGACTTGACCTTCCATGGCAATGCTTCCCTTTCAATGATCTGGGACACTCATAAGCCATGCCCTTCTGGAGGATGGGGCCCTGGCTGGCCAGAGGGGCCGTACTTGGGTGGAATTGAAGAGAAGTGGTTCAGAGTTTCCCTCTCAGTGCACAGGATCACACGTCCATATTGGCTCTGTCTGGCTGACACCTGTTATTCTGCCCTGTGCCGTGTCCCTGCTCCCTGCTCATGATGCTCCCTACCTTTGGGTCCTAGATACTGCCATCATTCCCATTATGAACAGAAAGTTGAAATTCCAGTGTGTGTCTCCTTTACCCGAGGCCATATGTTACCAGGTGTCAGAACTGGAATTCAACCTCAAATTGATTCCGGAGATCTGAGTCCCTGGCACCATCGTGCGTCAGTGTACTAATGAGCCGGGGTGCAGGCTAGAACATTTGTTGATGACAGAATTAGGATCCAAAAAGTTTTGTCTAACCAGAGTAACAGTGACTCTGACAAGATGAGTATGGATCAGGTCCAGTCACGTAAAAACCCAATGCCCAAGGAATGGTTGGGTGGCAGCAGGTGGCCAGCACGCCCAGGGCTCCCCCTTGGCAGCTGTGCAGGGTGTGGGGTATGTCCAGTGGGACATAAAACCAAACTGGCCTGTTCCATCCACGGCCATGTTGGAGCCCAAAGCAAGAGAGAGAGAAGTTACTTTCACTTTGCACTCGTCAGTCCATGCAGAGAAGGCAGAAAACCTGGAGCCCCTTCAGGGAAAGACTGCAGAAAGAACCTGAGCTAGGCCAGCCTGGGTTTCCACATCCCTCCACCACGTACCTTTGGGAAATTACTCCCCAACTCAGTTTTCTTGTCCTGTGAAACGGGTTTAGGAGTCTACTTTGCCTGCTTGTTGCAGGGGTTAGAGCTAAATTAGCTGTAGAAGGATACCTTGTAAATAAATAGTATTATTTAGAGGAAACTGATCTAAATGTGGACAGCTGACTTGCTGGAAATCAGTCACCGTGAAAGGAATGAAGCTTGTTCCATATCCAACCGGAACCAAAGCATGCTTAGAAGTGGCCAGGAAGTAGATTTTGGATTTCAGGCAGCCATTCCTGATCTGGGCTGCATCAGGAACAGGGAAGCAGGCAGGCCTAACAGCTGCTTGGCCGTATAGGAGTCTGGAGGAGCGAAGGTCATGCTGGGCCAGAGCACTTGACAGCTCTTTTCCTTGAGGAACTTAAGCTAGGGAAATTAATTTAAAAATGCTTTAGTCTTCACATTCAAGAGAAGATGTATGCACATAAATCTATGTCCCCATCTGTACTTATTCCTCAGAATAGATCAGTAGAAGTCTGGGATCAAAGGGCATCATCAGCACTGGTAAGACTCGTCCCACATACTGGCAAGTCGTTTTCTGGAGAGACTGCACCCATTAACAATTCTACCAGCGATGGGCAACAGCACCCCGTTCCCTGCGTCCTCCTCAACGTGGAGAGTTAGCTTTCAAGATCGTTTCCAAGTTGGTGGGTAGGAAGGCACCCCATTCTGAGAGTAAGCATGGTGTCTTGGTTTAAGTTCTGGGGCTCTGCCCCCTGCAGACTGTGTGACCTAGGGCATGTTCCTCCATGACAGTTTTTTCCTCTGTAAGATGGGAATACATCATGGACTTGTGAGGCTGAAATAAGAAAATGTAAGCTGTGTGCAGCATAATGCATGCATTATAATGTATAAATTATGCATAATTACAAATGATATCTATTATAATATGTAATTAATAAGTACATTGTTTGCATTCCAGGTGCATTATTTGCATTCCTTAGTTAATAATTTTTTTCATCTATCTTGCCTAATAAAGGAGAATTCTGACAAAAAATTTGCTAATTTTTGCCCACTGTTCTGTTGGCGCACAGGACTTTGCTTACTGATCTTTTAATATGTCTTCCCCTGCTAGTTATATAATATTAGGCCCTCTAAAGTTTTTTACCAGATACACATCAGCATCACCTTAGAGGTTTTAAAAGTTCAATTGATGTTTGCAGGTAAAGCCAGGGCATCAGAATAGTTAGCTGGACTTGACAATTCTACGTTGCAGCTACGGTTGAGATGCGGTGTTCTATTTTAACATTGTCATTTGCTTGCTAATTTTGTTTATATAGACTTGGGGTTCAGAAGTTTAAACGTTTGTGTATGTAGCCATATTTCTTCCTCTTCCTTTATGATCTCTTTAGTATCCTTTATGGTTAGGAAGTTCTCTCCCATGCAAATAGTCCCAAGCTTCTCCTGGCTTCCAGTGCTGTGGTGGCTTCCCCTCTCACCTGCTTGTGTGATCTTGGCAGGTCGCTCAACCCTTCTGGGCTTCCGTTTCCCCTAAGGGAGGGAGTTGGACTTACTCAAACTTTTCCAAAGTCTTCTGAGATGCTCTTTTGGAAAAAGAATTTCCCAGCCAAGTAAGTTTGGAAATGCACATGAACATGTCAAAAGTTCTGAGAAATATTATAATAAAGAAAGATTACCCAGCATTTCCACTCCTGCGTGTATGCCCAAGAAAACTGAAAACATATGTCCAGACAAAACTTGCCTATGAATGTTCATAACAGCATTATTCCTAATAGTTAAGAGGTGGATACAACCCAAATGTCCTTCAACTGATGAGCAGATAGCAAAGTATCTATACAATGGATGCTATTCAGCCATAAAAAAGAAGGAGTACTGATTCACGCTAACCTGAACAAACTTTGAAAACAATGCTGAATGAAAGAAGCTACTCACAAAAGATCACTTAGTGTAATTCCATTAATAGGAAGTGAAGAGATTAAGTAAATCTATGGGGATAGAAAGATTCGTGGCTGCCTAGGGTGGAAGGAACTGGGAGGAAATGGAAATGGCTGTTAATGGGCACCTGATTTCTTTGGGGGCATAAAGATGTTCTATAATTAGGTTGCATTGATAGTTGCACAAGTCTGAATTACTAAATAATACAAAAGCCAACTAAAGTGTGGACTTTGAAGAGGTGAATTTTATGGAATGTGAATTACATTTTATAAAGCTATTTAGAGAAGAAAATAAAATTTTTCTTTTATCTAAATGATTAGCTATTATATATTTGTCTCCTTTAAATCTATTACTATTGAATTTTTGGTCTTAGTGATGTAACATTTTGTAATAAACTTTTGCTACTACTTTTAAACATGTTTTCTTTAACTTATTCACCTCATATGTATTGCAATTATCATGAAAATTTTTGCTTATGCTTAGTGTAACCTAATAAACAACTGATCTTCAAGAAAATGACTTGAAATCGGGTTCTAATACATTAGTTGCTTAATCTAATTATCTGGTGAATTTTTGGTAAAAACCATTTAAGATTTGTTTAGATTAATAAAGTGTTACAAGAGATAAACATTTTAAAATAAAGTAGTATCTCTCTGAAGTTTCCTAACTTTTTTTTTTTTTAAAGACAGAGAAAGAGAAAAGGGGGAGAGAGAACAGGAACAGGAGTCTTGCTCTATTGCCCAGGCTGGAATGCAATCTAGAAATAGGTATTAAAAACCTCTTTTGGCCGGGCACGGTGGCTCAAGCCTGTAATCCCAGCACTTTGGGAGGCAGAGGCGGGTGGATCACGAGGTCAACAGATCGAGACCATCCTGGTCAACATGGTGAAACCCCGTCTCTACTAAAGTTACAAAAAATTAGCTGGGCCCGGTGGCACGTGCCTGTAATCCCAGCTACTCGGGAGGCTGAGGCAGGAGAATTGCCTGAACCCAGGAGGCGGAGGTTGCAGTGAGCCAAGATCGCGCCATTGCACTCCAGCCTGGGTAACAAGAGCAAAACTCTGTCTCAACAAAATAAAATAAAATAAAAATAAAAACCTCTTTTATGCTGATGATTGTGCTTAACGGAGACAGAAAGGAATAAGGAAAGAAAATAACAAACAGCCGACCAATATTTCGTTTAAATCTGTGAAATGCTGTGCAAGTGCTGAAGAGTGATTTGCTTCCATTTATGTGGTCACTTTCAAAATAGGTGTAATGTGATACTAAAAAAAATGTATGTTCTGTGGACCTGGGGTGTAGAATTCTATAAATATTCACTGAGTTTACTTGTTCCAGGTCTGAGTTCAAATCGTAGATGTCTCTGTTAATTTTCTATCTCATTGATCCATCGAATATTAACAATGTGGTGTCAAAGTCTCCCGCTATTAGTGTGGGAGTCCAAGTCTCTTTATAAATCATTAAGAACTTGTCTTATGCATCTGGGTGTTCCTGTATTGGGTGCAGATATATTTATGATCATTGACTCCTATTGTTGCATTGATCTTTTTATCATTATGCAATGGCCTTCTTTGTTTCTTTTAGTCTTGGTTACTATTGTAGTCTACTGTGTCAGAGACGAAAGTTACAACTCCTGTTTGTTTGTTTTGTTTTTCTTTCCTCTCCATTTGACTGGTGAGTCTTCCTCCAACCTTTTGTTTTGAGTCTTTGTGTGTCCTTGCTTATGAGATGGATCTGGATACAGAGTGCCAAAGTGTTTTGACTTTTTATTCAGTTTGCGTGTCTGTGTCTTTGATTGGGGCGTTTAATCCATTTAAATTCAGGATTAATATTGATATTTGTGAGTTTAATATTGTCATTTAATGCTGGCTGGCTATTTTGCCCATTAATTGATATAAATACTTCATGATGGAGATACTCTTTATCTTTTGGTAAGTTTTTGGGATGACTGATACTGGTTGTTCCTTTCTGTGTGTAATGCTTCTTTCAGAAGCTCT
>CM052659.1:108374880-108426419 GCA_028533165.1 Leontopithecus rosalia
AGTTCCATTAATTCACTTATATTCCTCTCTAAATTGTCTATTCTCATTAGGATTTCGTCAAATCTTTTTTCAAAGTTCTTAGTTTCTTTACATTGGGCTAGAACATGTTCTTTTAACTCACAGAAGTTTCTTATTATCCACTTTCTGAAGCCTGATTCTGTTAATGGAATGCACTCGTTTTCCATCAGGTCTTGTTACCCTGTTGATGAGGAACTGTGATCCTCTATAGAGGGAGAGGCATTCTGATTTTGAGTATTCTCAGCCTTTTTACGCTGGTTTCTTCCCATCGTTGTAAATTTATCCACCTGTCGTCTTTGTTATTACCAACTTTCAAATTAGGTCTCTTAGTGGATGTCCAACTTGTTAATTCCCAGGGCTGAAATCTGAGCAACCCACTGCGCCAGCTAAAACAGTGGCATCAAGATTCTTGGTTCTTTTCTGTCCGGGAGTCTCCCATCCGGCTTCTCTCCTGAATCCCTTCTTCAGTCAGCTCCAAACATTGGCCAAAAGGGGAACCAGTCCTGTTTAATCTGCACCAAGAACTGCTACGCTGGGGCACCAGCAAAACCTCAGTGCCGGCTGCAAGAGTTGCGCTGGCGACCCGTGGGGCTCCTCCGCTGGGAATCTCCTGGTCCTTGAGTAAGAAAAATTCGTCTGAAAGTGTGGTATCCTCTTGTTCTCTGCGCTTTCACTGGGAGCTACAAGCCTGAGCTGCTAGTGGTCAGCCATCTTGGATCTCTCTCCAGAAAAATTAAGACTTTGGAAGAGCTGGGTGCTTCCCAACTTTGTATCTGGCTAATCCCAGGACCTTAAGAAAGCTTTCTTCCCAACATCTTGAAGCTTTAGTTTATTTATCTGAAAAATATGGCCCATAACACCACTTGGCATTGTGCAGTTGAAAGAGCATTTCCATATCTGCTTCTTACAGCATTACAACATCTCCAAGAAGAGGTTAAAGCAACAAATGAAATCTGAGGTGCTGTGAGGGCAAGTTGCTTTGGCTAGCACAGCTGCTAAGTGGTGGTGTGTGGATTTGAATCCGTTTACATCAGGCTGGGCGCTGTGAATAATATCTGCTCAGCCTGGGTCACTGGGCGGCTGAGAGTTGGTAGCAACACCGTCTGAGAACCTGCTCTGAGAATTGGCAGGTGCTCTACCGTGTGATATATCGTTCTAGCCAGTGACGATGGGAGAGGTGTGGTCTGGGAGACTCACTCCGCACCCACTTTTTCTGAGGCTGGAACAGCATTATTTCCACCTTTGTGGCCCCGGATCAACTACTCTGAGTTTTATATTCCTTCTTGTTAAAGGCTCATTCTTATTTCCCAGGAGCTGCTGGGGACTGATAATAGCCCATTTATTGAGTGCTTATCCGGGGGCCTGCCCTCCACTGGTTGCAGGACCTGTATCTCAGGTGGCAGCCTCAGTAAAGCTCCCAGCAACCCTCTGAGTCAGGTGAGGTCCCTCCCTTTCACAGAGGAGCATTTGGAGGCACAGGAGCTAGCAGGTTTATAGCCGAGGTTTCTACATTAAACTTTATGCTAGTTGCTGTTCTTTGAAGAGATTATTAAAGGCTATATAATACTCTGCAATAGACATGTAGCTCCTTTAACCATTTCCCTCGCATTTGACATTTGTTCCTACTTTAAGACACAAACAGTGCTATGATGGACAAACTCATAACATTCTGTGCACCTCTCTGCTTATTTCCTTGAGGTAGATTCCTGGAAGTGGAGTTACTAGGTCAAAGGGCATGAACTCATTTACTGCTCTCTGTGTGCTGCCAAGAGGCTTTCCAGAAGAGAAAGGCTGAGGCACGACACTCCCACGAGACGTGTGCAGGAGGATTGGTAACCAGGCTGGGCTCCGTTCTTTCTCTCATCTTCTCAGACGATCTCGTGAAGACTGAGCTTATCCACCCTCCACTTGTTCAAACACATAGTGACAAGTAATCTGGAATAGTCAATTCTATGGGCCTTTTCTGTGGCTCTACGAACATCCACAGGCATCTTTCCATGGATGCTCGTTGGCCAGGTAGACAAGTCAAGGAGAGTTAGTCCCGCAGGAGGTCTCAGGCCGGAGACTCTGCGCTGAGATCTGAGGTGTCATCTGCCGCATGAAAATGCCAATCCTGTATGTAAGAAATACAAGACTTGTCATGACACCTGCCAGTGATAAATTCTAACATTTATTGAGTATTTGCTCAATAAATTATGCATATTAATCAGTGTAATCCTGGTATTAATCTTATGAAGTGGACTTTATTACTGTGCTTATTTTAATCGCGGGAATGAGGAAACTATGTAAGATGCAGAAAGCGGCTTGTCTGAGGTCACGCAGTAGTAAACACGTGGTGGATCCGATCTGATTCTGGTCAGTCTGACAGCCGGCCACATGCCCACCCACCACACTAGACTGCTAGACTGTCTGGCTGATGGGCAACAGACGCCCTTGGCCAAGCAGTCTTGAGTTCCTGGTAAACACTGCTGAGAACAGCACTGGAAAGCAGCTTTGGCAGTGCCTGAGGCAATCCGAGGAGGGGCTGTTGTCCACTAGATGAGACCAAGTATAAAACGCAGATGGCAAATGGTCTTTATCCCTTGCCTTGGCATCCAGTAAAGGGCATATTCCTCGTACCTCTTCCCTGTCCTACCAAGAGTGACCGGAACTAAGAATCAATACACCTACCAAGGTCCTCTGGCTTCTGTTTAGCCATGCCCATCTGTTCTCTGCCCTCCAGCACAGGGCTGTGAGGGGTGTGGTGTGCTGGTCACATTCACCTCCTGGTTTGCTGGGGCAGCAATGTGCAGCGCTGAGACCTGGGCCCTGCATGGCAGCAAGCACTGTGCTGGCCGGGTGTGGTGGGGGCATAGCATGTGCTCCAAGAGATGAGAGGAGAGAGGAAGAGCCAGGTATGTGCATGGATAGAAAAATGAATGGATAGATCAACAAAGACATCAGGCCAGGTGCAGTGGCTCAAACCTGTAACCCCAACGCTTTGGGAGGCCGAGGTGGGAGGATCACCTAAACTCAGGGATTCAAGACCAATCTGGGCAACATGGTGAGACCTTGTCTCTACAAAATATATGTGTATTAGCCAGATGTGGTGGCATGTGCCTGTGATCCCAGCTACTTGGGAGACTGAGGTGGGAGGATCCCCTGAGCCCAGGAAGTTGAGGCTACAGTGAGCCTTGTTCATGCCACTGCACTCCAGCCTGGGTGACAGAGCAAGACTCTGCCTCTAAATAAAGAGATGGATAAAGAGCTCAGCACCATTTTCTTCACAGTCCCCACTAGATTGTAAGCTCCATGAGAGCTGGGGCCCACTGCTTCATTAACTGTGGTGTATCCAGGGTCTAACACTAATTGACACCTGGTTGGTATTGGACAAATGCTGGATCAATGAGTGGTGGCAGGGGCTGTAGGACTGGCAAACGCTTGAAGAAAGCATTCTATTTTTTGGAGTTAGGAAGGATGTCCCTGCATGCGGCTGTGCCCAGGTACCGGCTCGCTCTGGGCCTGTGGGTCTGTGGAGGGGCTGAGGCACTGCTCCCACCATCCAGGCCCAGGAAGCCAGGCTGCACAACCCAACAGGACAGCTGCCTGTGATCTGTGGGGTTTCCCTTCAGGGGAGGGCATGACTCAGAGGCAAACCACTCCAGCTTCCTGTGGCCCTGAGCCCCACTCAGTCTGACTCTCCTTAGAGGCCCAGCCAAAGGGGCACAGCCTGCACTGTTCCCAGCCCTTAGTAGGATGCTAGGGCAGGGTTGTCAGGTCAGGGATTCCATTGGTCTCATGGTTTTTAAACTTGAATGTGCCTGGGAATCCCCTGGAGGTCTTGGGAAAACACAGATGCCTGGGACCCACCCCTGGATTTCTAATTCAGTAGGTTTGAGGTAGAGCCCAGGAATCTGCATTTCCAACCAATGTCTCAGGCCCTTCCCAGCTTCTTAGACTATGAGAACCTGCCCCAAACTATCTGTCCTGGGGCTTGCATTGCTCGCCCTCTGGTGTTTTCAGAACCGTGTTAGGCTCACCTCTTCCAGGCATTCTCGATTCCATGTAAAAGGGCGCTGAGGCCTGATGTCATCAGCAAGGGGCTCTGGGAACCTCTGTAGACCGATGGCTGCTGCGTGGCTCAGTGTGGACCCTCAATGCCCACTGTTGCTGCAGGCGCTGGTATCTGTCATGGCTCTGTCCCACGGGCCCTTCCCTCCCACCATTCCTCCCCAACCCCCTCTGCTTCCTTAGCCCTCTGATCCGGAGGGTACACGCACCTGGACTGAACTTGGGAGTTCCCTGCCCAATGGAGAGAACCATTCACCCTCCTGTCCTCCCCCAGCCTTTGCTAGGACCCAGCTCCAGCCTTTGGGGCCTGTGTGGAGCTTCCTGCCACGGCCAGGCCCACTGTGCCCCCAGGATTGCCTCCTCCTCACAGGTTCTTTCCATGGGGGCCTCCCTTGGCTGCCTCTAAAGCCCCACCCTCCTCCCCCTGCAGCTCTCCTGCCATCTGTCCTCCCTTCCCACACACACCCAACTCTCACCAGCCCGGGACTTCGTCTTGCTGGGCCCTGTGTTTGGCCAGGGCAACTTAATTGGAACTTTCCTCCAGCTTTGCAGACAGGACCCAAGGTTCTGGAATGTGTTGGTCCTGCTGGGAAGGGCTTGCTTCCTGTGGACCCAGCTGAAAAGTACATAGGAAGCAATTATTTAACAAAGGGAAAGGTAATAAAGGAGCTTAATAAATATTTGTTGAAGAAGGGAACACAAAAGCTGCTTTCCAGATGCACACCCCAGAACGCCTCTTGAGAAAAGCACTTTGATTCTGTGAGAGCCTGCAGGTATGCATGGGAAGCCCTTGATCATTTGACCCCAAAAGGGGAAATGAGAATCCTCTACACAAGAAATTTCTAAGTCGGAAATTTCTCTGGCACGATGACTTCTAGTGAGGTCCGTGGCAGCTAGTGCCCTAGGCTAATAGGTGCTAAACACTCAAAAAGCATCCCGGAGATAATAAATTTGGGAAGCGCTGAGGTAAATAAATATGAACTGGTCCCTGTACTGGGGGGACTTCTCTTAGCCCCCTGTACTGGGGGGACTCTCTTAGTAGGGAGGGGTTGCCTCAGGCCATTCCCAGGTTCTTAGACCGTGAGAACCTGCCCCCAAGCCATCTGTCCCGGGCTTGCTAGGGCTGGGAACCTGGGGGAGGGTAAAGGCAAGGGCAGGAGGGGAATGGAGGTGGTCTGCCACTTTCTCACCTAGCCTCTGTCCACCCAGCCACTCCAGTATTTGTGCCTAGAAAGGAAAAGATTTTCTTTTCTTCCAGGCTTCCACTGGCAAGGCCTTAGAGAGGCATTCCCCTTCCCTAGACTCCCACAGAGATGCTGGGGCCTTGGGGTGACTGCCAAGGACCCTGAGTAGCCTCATACCAGGGCCAGAGGTCTCCCTGTTACACACACACACACACACACACACACACACACACACTCTCGCAAGCATGTGAGCTTTGCAGCCTCAGGACACTGGAAATGGAGTCACAGTCACCCCAGATGGAGAACCTTGAAATAGAGGAAGACTCTAGTGGGGATATGAGCCGGCAACTGGGTGAGAGTTTGGAGGACTTTCCAATGCCCTCGATGTGCGCCCTCCTCCTGTTGAGACACAGGGTGGGCTGTACTCTGACAATCCAGGGACGTGAGGTCAGGAGCGCGGAGCAGGGTGGAAGTCACCAATGAGAGAGTGAGCTGGAAGCTGGCACTTTGAAGAAGGCAGTGCCATCCCATCCTCCTCCTTCCCAGCTTCACGGCAGCCAGTAAACTTTGCCCTCTTTGAAGACCTGCATCTCCCAGGGACGCAGTCAAAGCAAAGTGGGGGGTAGGTGGAGCCCCAGTTGGGGAGAGCTGGGCTTTGCCCAGGCCCTGTGTGGGAGATGAACCACCAGGGAGAGCATCTGTGCCCAGCACAGGAAGCTTGGGCTCCTGGTCCTGCCAGTTCCTCTTCTAGAGAAATGTTTTCTCTGGAGCTCTGGGAAAAGAAGTTTTCTGGGACACCTGCAGAATGTTACGCCCACTCTTTTTTGGTTAGAGGAGAGCGTGTGCAGAATCCCTCGTCACCCAGCTGGTCTGAGACAGCAAAGGTCAGCAGCAAGCCTCCTTGGCCTCATGCCCTGTTGAGGGGCACCCAGAGGACGGTGTCTCAGCTCCTCTCCAGTAGAGCTGTGGGAGGAATAAGGCTACAGGGTGATAGTGACTCCCAGGAGAGGCCTCTCAACTTGAGGCCAGGGTGGGTTGGAGTGGGGTGGGAGGTAGTCCTAACTGCTCTGGAGAGGAGGAGCTCAGAGACGGGGAGGAGTGGGGACAGAGCAGGGTGGAGGCGGGGCTCATCCGGAGTCTCCTGAACATGGTGGTGATGGCTTACATCAGCCCAGCCCCTCATTCGCCTCAGTCAATAGTCATCCAATGAGAGCCCCCTGGCCTGCAATGGAACCCTTCCCTTAAGTGGTGAGTGGATGTATGGCTGTGGGGCCTCTGCTTATGTCTTCCCAGGACACCCTCCATGGGCACCATGTGGCTGCAGGTTAGGCCTGTCCATCATATCAGTCCCCACCTCTGGAGACCACTGGGGAGTTGTTCTGCAATTTGTCCCTATTCATCTGGCACCCACCTGGGACAAGCCCTGCCCCAGCGTGTTCTCCCACCTGCCTCCTTGGCTCTCTCCTTGCCTACAGCAGTCCCAGGGTCTTGGCCTCCTCTGGTCCTCATCCATCCCCAGTTTGCTCCATGCTTGGAGTCTTGGCAGGGAACCTGCCTGCTTCAGAAGGGAGTGGGACATTGAGAAAGACTGACTGGTGCGCACTGATGGGAGTCCCTAGGCTTTTGCGGAGAGGCAGCGACACCTCATGAGACAGGCACAGGTGGTTATTCAGGGCCCCCTTGCCTTCTGCCATGGCAGTGCTGGCATGGAGGACCACGTTTCTCTAATAACAGCCAGAGTTCCCATTGCCTTAGCCTTTCCCCTCTGGAAGCTCACTTTTTAGTCTGTCCTTCAACTCTTGGTGGCCCTCATTGCTTCAGCCTGTGGTCTCCCAGAGCTATGGTCTCCCTGGCAGGCAGTGGTGAAAAGTCTCCAAAATCTGGAACTCCCAGCAGGATTGTTATGTAAAGAAATTGTCCCTGGAGGCTTACAGGCGGAGAATCCATCTGCTATTGGCCTCTCCGAGGGTGGCTGGGGCACAGGTACTGTCCTGGCGTGGCGGGCCTCCGGGATGGTCCGATTCTCCCTGAGCTGACATTGGCGCTGGTTTCTAGGTTTCCATAAAGCTGTTCAGGTCTATTTGTGCAGAATAGAGGGGAGAGTGTCATTCTCCTGCTAAGAATCTGGGGCTACCTTTTCCTTCTCCCTCCTTCCCAACAGCACAATGTCCTACAACAGTGATGGGCAAGGTGGGGGAAGTCTCCTGTCATCTAATCGTCTCCCTTGTGGCCTGTGGAGTCTGGAATCTGGGGCTCAGCTCTGTGCCTGGCTGCACCTGAGGACGTGAGCAGAGCGAGTTCAAATCTCTAGAGCATAAGTCCTCCCCTCTGAATCATGGGGCAGGGATGGGACCTCCGCCTACTCTCTTCCGAGTTGCTGGGAGGCCAGTGTGGGCCCACCCAGTGTGTGTTTGCTGTAGTCACAGAGATCCTGGGCGCTCCAGTATCAGGGAGATGGTGTAGGAAGCTTTCAGACAGTAAAATCTGAGAGCTGGCCCTTTAAGAGATTAGTGGATTCCCAGCTTAGCCCAACAAGCAGGCCAGGACAGGCAGGGCTGCGGCAAGAAACGGGAAAGCGTTTCTGTCAAGCTCTCCACCTAGGATCGCACCCTGTTTCCAGGTTACTGGAATGTACTGGGGCCTCAGCTCACCTGCACATGCGGGGAAGTCCCCCAGCCCACACATTCTATTGACGTAGAGTGACTGCAGCTGGACTGTGTGTGCAAAAGGCCCCTCCAGGCCCACGGTTTGGAGAGCCAGGAGCCGGACGCTGTGCCCCTGTGGGTAGTGCCAGCGTCCAGTCCTCTCCTGGGACCTCCTCTGTCTGCAGGCCCTTGAAGGCTTACTGACCCTCAGCCTGGGGGAAACACAGCTTTCTCTGCCCGGAGCCCCAGGCTCAGCCCTTGGCTTTGGGCCAAAACAACGCTTTCGAAGCCACTGGGCCCACTGACCCAGTCCCCCCCCAGCTCCTTCAGGGACCCTCTTTCCTCGAAGGGCCCCTTCCTTCCCCTGCCTCTGAGGGCGCCGACTGTGGGATCAGAAGAGCCTTGCTCTGAACCTCGGTTCTGCCACACCAGCTCTGGACAGTGACTCAACAGCTCTGTGACTCGGTTTCCACATTTGTAAAACGAAGACCCAGAGCCCCTTACGGGTTGCGGTGAATATGCATTGATGACAGAGATGAGGCTGGGCGCGGTGGCTCACGCCTGTAATCCTAGGACTTTGGGAGGCCAAGGTGGGTGGATCACAAGGTCAAGAGATCGAGACCATCCTAGTCAAATAGTGAAACCCCATCTCTACTAAAAATACAAAAAATTAGCTGGGCATGGTGGCACATGCGTGTAGTCCCAGCTACTTGGGAGGCTGAAGCAGGAGAATTGCTTGAACCCAGGAGGCGGAGGTTGCGGTGAGCCGAGATCGCGCCATTGCACTCCAGCCTGGGTAACAAGAGCGATCTCCATCTCAGAAAACAAAACAAAACAAAACAAAACAAGACAGAGGTGAGTGCTGGCTCAGTGCCTAAAACACAGCATTTGCTCAAGACGTGTGGGGTGGCGGGGAGCAGTGGCTCACGCCTGTAATCCCAGCACTTTGGGAGGCCGAGGCAGGTAGATCGCCTGAGGTCAGGAGTTTGAGACTAGCCTGACCAGCAGAGTGAAACCCCATCTCTACTAAAAATACAAAAAATTAGCCGGGCGTGGTATCAGGTGCCTGTAATTCCAGCTGCTCCAGAGGCTGAGGCAGGAGAATTACTCGAACCTGGGAGGCGGAGGTTGTGATGAGCCGAGATTGCACCATTGCACTCCAGTCTTGGCAATAAGAGCAAGACTCCATCTCAAAAAAAAAAAAAAAAAGAAAGAAAGAAATGTGGGTTTTTCTCTCCTCTCCAAGTCCGTCTTTTCCTCACAACTCTGTTCTCCAGAATTTCTAAAATAGTCCCGCCTGCGCCTCCAGTGACAAAGTAGATACAGGAATGTAAGGCCTCTGCCAGCCAGCCTCTTGTGATCTTCTGAGTCACCTGGTCATCTTTTTCTACCCTCTTTCTTTGTCCCTGAAGACAGACAAGGCTGACACTCCCCAGGCTTAGGGCCACTGGATACAGGCCCAGGCTGGGGCCTGCAGTGTGAGGGCAGAGTTGGGAGAACTCAGCGTCCTCCAGGGTGTGGAGCTGGGCATCACCGGCAAGCAGGTGAGTCTAGAGCCATCAAAGTATTTGTCTCTACTATCCCTCCTTACACATCACCCAGGAACATTTGAGCCTGCAGATGGGATTATCACAGCGCAAAGCCACTGTGAGCTTTGCTGGGCCCCGCTCCTCCAGCCTGGGGGGCTCCCACCGCCATAGACACTTTCAAATCCTGTCAGCGTGATTCCGTTAGAATCAACACGATTTAAACTCACCCATCATGTACCAAACACTCTTCAGTGCCAGGCATGGAGGGAGAGCCTGGGGATGCAGAGACAGCCCAATCCCCACCCTCCACGGGCTTTCCGCATAGTTGGAGAGCCAGCTACCAGTAAGTTCTACCCACACCAGTGGTGCTCAGCCCTGCAGAAGGTTGTGAGATTGTTACCCAGGCCCACTCAGAACATGGAACTGGAAGCTGTGTCCCCTCCATGATCTGTACACACGCACACAGGTAGACACATGCACAAACACACACACTCGTGCATACACATGCATCTGCTCTTCCCTCTCCCCCGTGGCCAGCACGGGGACTTCCTAAATCCTGTCTGAATCCACCCGGTGCACCTCTGCCTCCATGCTTCCTTTTGACTCACCCCTTCCCAAGAATGAGCATGCCCTGGTTCCTCCATGAGGCCATGTGATGCTCGGAACCTTGTCTTGACAGCCATCTAAGATGTCTGGCCCCACAGAGGGCTTGGACTGGGAATACATTTGCTTTGTTGGAGGCCATGAAGGATTGGTCAGAAGGCGGTGTCATCCATGTCTGCATATTTTAGCAGTGCCTCTACCCAGTTCCAAGCTCTGTGATAGGAGCTGGGGATGTGGAGATGGACAAGACACACTCCCTGACCTGAGTAGAGCAAGAGAAGATAACATATGAGCTGACAGGGCACAACACAGAGAGGAATAGAGATGAGGAGGGCACTGTGGGACACCACAAGAGGGTGCAATTAACTGTGGAGGGAGTGTTCAGGGAAAGCCTCCTAGAGGAGGTGACATTTGAGCTGGGTTTTGAAGGATAAATAGGAATTCATTCATGGTGTGTATCAGGGGAGGTTGGCAGGCATTTTTTGTACAGGAAACAGCTCCTGCAGGGACAGTGAGAGCTGGAGAATGAAGGGTCCAGAGCTATAATCACGGATAATGTCCTTGCTGAGTTGCTAGAGTTCAAGGGCAGCTCTGGGAAGCAGGGCACTCATCTCAGAGAACAATGTGGGCAACTCTACACTGACTGCTTTGCAGCCTCAAGCTATGTCTGGTCGGCGTTCCCCCAAGTTCTGCTTCATGCTATTCTTTCTCCAGGCCCTTCTCTTTTCCTCAAACTCCCTGCCTCCCTGGGTACAAGTCGCTACAGGACTTTCTCAGTCACACAACAGTGCTTGGAGAGGTGAGGTGCAGGGCAGGGATCCTAGGAGGTAGCTGATACTCAGCGGATAGGTTGGGACCTGTCTGTGGGTGGCAGGCCCCCAGTTGTGGGGACAGGCAGAGGGAAGGACAGGCAAGCACCCTCCCTGCTCACTGATCACCAAGTGGAGCTTAGAGCAGGGCTCTACCTGAGAGGGCACCTGGGGTGGCAGCAGGATGGAGGGTGAATCTGGTCAGAACCTGCATAGGAACTAGGATAGAGAAAATGGAGCAAGCCCCAGTGGTGGCATAAAGGCATCAGTTCCGGATGGCTGGCCTTGGGGAACAGCAGGGGGCTCAGGGCAGAGTGAAGCCGGGAGCTGCATGGTGGGGCTGAGCCCATTGCTAGCCATTCTCCCATTGGCATAGTTGGCTGAGACCTTGGTGAGGCTGGAGCCTACACACAGGAGAGAAAACAAGCTCAATCGCCTTGGGGAGGAGAGTGTCACCTTAGGTCATGTCCTCAAAAAATCCACGTCTTGGCAGGTGTGACAAGCCTAACATTTCACATTAATACCCAATATTTACATGGAGCTTTCCATGTGCCAGGCACTGCTCTGCATCTGGAAGCCTTGTCCCACTTAATCTTCACACCAGCTCTGGGTAGGAGGTGGTCATTATCCCTACTTTAGAGGTAAAAAAGCAAGGCATGGGGATGTTTCAGGACACAGCCGAGGCCACGCAACTCCAAGCGTGGAGCCGCTGGGAACCGTGGTCCTATCCACTGCACAGCACTCCCTCCTGTCCCAGGGCCCTGAGCTGCCCTGCTCCGCTCCTCCCCTCCGCTCCCCAGTTCCTGTGGGCATCTTGGTGATGGGAGTGGGTGGACTGGGTCGTTGTGGGTGGGGGCAGGGAGAACAGGGCTGCTCTAAGCTGAGCCACCCTGTTCTGTCCTTTCCTTACCCCAGCGAAGCAGAAGCTAGGGCCTGGGCATCTGTAAAGTGGGCTGGCCCTCCTGGGGCTGAAGAGTCACTGCAGCTGAGTCACAGAGCATTTCCTTTGGATTAAGAGTCCTCTGAAGTCCATGGTACCTGGTTGTGGTGGAGGCAGTTGGCTCTCCCAGCCAGGCATTAATCCTAGTGAAATACTTGGTATTTCCAGTCATTCCGGCTGGAATTAAACTTAAATCAAGTCCAAAAGAGCACAGCCAGGAGAGCGTGAGTGAGCCTGCCAAAGACACCCAGCGTCCAGTCTGTGCTGGCTTCTCCGACACTGGCCTTGCTTCTCAGGAGCTGTGGGCAGGAGGAGAGAATGCAGTGGAGCACTCCACTGCACCCCAGGCCCTCCTATCTACCATGTGGCCTGGTAGCAGGCCTCTCAGCCAGGGGAGACAGCAGAGTGAGGCAGCCCAGGGCTAGAGGGCTGGGGTGGAGTCCTCGCTCTGCTACTCTAAGTCCCTCTGCGCAGCTCACACACGTAGCTGGTGGCGGATAAGCAGCACAGCTCAGTGGGCAGGAGCACAGGCACTGCAGTCAGTGGGCCTAAGTCCCACTCTACCACCGGCTGTGTGGCCACTAACCAGTGACCCCTCCATGCCTCAGTTTCCTTCTTCGGAAAACAAGGATAATAACAGGTACCTCATTGTATGGTCATATTAAATGGGTTACTACATACAAAGAGCTTAGCATTCTGCCTGGCATATTGTGAGCGCTGTGTGTTACCTATTGTTATTCTCTGGGCTTCAGTTTCCTCACCTGCAGATGGAGCTGAGGGTAGGACTTGACCACCAATGGCGCTCTTCATGCTGCAGTCCTCTGTCTGTGGGAGCAGCATGGGGCTCCACAATGAACAAGGCCCTGCCCTCAGGAGGGCCCCTCCCTTCCAAGGAGGAACTGGCTGGACAGACAGCTCTACAGGTCCCACAAGCCACACCCCACCCTGTAGCTGTGCAAGTAAGGAGTGTGTGTGTTTGTGCATAAGTGTGTGTATATGTATATGTTTGTAGTGTGTGAGCATATATGCATGAGTATATGTATATGTATACAGTTGACCCTTAGACAACACAAGTAAGGAGTGTCTGTGTGTGTGTATTTGTGCATAAATGTGTGTATATGGATGTTTGTGGGTGTGTGTGCATATATGCATGAGTATGTGTACATGTATACAGTTGACCCTTGGACAACATAAGTTGCAGCGCTGACCCATGTGCACTGGAATATCCACGTATAACTTGTGACACCCTGCATTAGTCTGTTCTCATGCTGCTAACAAAAACATATCTGAGACTGGGTAATTTATAAAGGAAAGAGGTTTAATTGACTCACAATTCCGCATGGCTGGGGAATCATGGCAGAGACAAGGAGGAGCAAAGTCACATCTTCCACGGCAGCAAGCAAGGGAGCTTTGCAGGGGAACTCCTGCAATGTTTATAAAACCATCAGAGCTCGTGAGACTTACTCACTACCATGAGAACAGTATGGAGGAAACCACCCCCATGATTCAGTTCTCTCCACCGGGCCCTGCCCTTGACATGTGGGGATGATTACAATTCAAGGTGAGATCTGAGCGGGGACACAGACAAACCATATCGCTCCCCAAAAACTTAAGTACTAATAGCCTACTATTGACAGAAGCTCTACTGATAACATAAACAGTTGGTTAACACACATTAGATACTGTATTTTTACAGTAAAGTACTTTAGAGAAAAGAAAGTGTTACTAAGAAAGTTGTAAGGAAGAGAGAAAACATGTACTATTCATTAAGTGGAAGTGGATCATCATGAAGGTCTTCATTCTCATTGTCTTCATGTTATGTAGGCTGAAGAGGAGGAGGAAAAGGAGGGGAGGATTTTACAGTCTCAGGAGTGGCAGACGCAGAAGAAAATTTGTGTATAAGTGGATCCTTGCAATGCAAGTCCATGTTGTTCAAGGGCCAACTGTCTATGTATTTGTGTGTATTTGTATGTATGTGTGCATGTATAGGTTGGTGTGTATATGCATGTGCAAGTGTTGGCGTGCACATACACACATGCATGCACATGTATGAACATTCATGTGTTTGTGTTCAGATGTGTGTTTGCACACATGTGTGTATATACATGTGAGCATGGTGTGTATTTGCATGTCTGTATGTGTGCATGTATCTGTGTTTGGATGCATATGTGTATATGTTTGTGTATGCATGTGAGTTTACATGGATGTGTTTGTGTATGTGGTAGATATATGCCTGTATGGGTGCACACATGTGTTTGTGTGTACACATATGTATGTGTTTGTATATGCACGTGTGTATACGTGTGAGTTTAAATGACTATGTGCAAGAGTGTATATACGTATACGTTTATATACATGTGTGCATACACATATGCATGCACGTGTATGTCAGAGTTTGTGTACACATGTGTGTATGTGTGTGGGAATGTGTGTGTGTGTGTCTATGTGGCAAGCACAGAGAGCCAGCCCATTTAGGTTCTTCGTCGGAGTGCAGATGGGAATGTGCCCCCACCTCACCTCACACATCGGCATGAACCCGTGTGAGTGGGCAATGGAAGTAACTCAAACCCAAGAAGGAGGGATGGGGAAGATGGGGTGGCAAGTAAGAAGAGGTACAAAAGTGTTTTGGCCAAAGAAATTCAGTAGCATTTGGATTGAAGGGACTGAAGGGACTCAAGGCCCGTTACTCTGCAGTGAACACTATATTCCAAGCTCCGGGGCTCTTATGTCACAGCCAAGGAAAGAAAAGTTCAGAGAGGTCGAGAAGCCTGCCTCGCATCATCAGTGGTGGAGCCAGGGCTCAAGCAGAGTCTGTCTGATCCCTGGATCTGGGCTCCTTTACCACCATGGCTGCTTCTTAGGGAAAGGGAGACGGATGGGGACAGTGCAGTCACTGGGCCTCACTCTGCATAGCTCCGTGTGCAGAGTATGCATTGATCCCTCACACCGGGGATGGCAACTGGCTCCAAGATGGGGAGAGGTTGATGTTGGGCACCAGAGAGCAAGACTCTGCAGTGCTGGATGACAGTGTCCCGAGCCTGCAGTTGAGGAGGAGTTGCTGAGCAGAAGAAGCCCTGAATCCATTGAAAGCCAGGGCAGGTGGGAGGACTCCAGGAGGCTAGTGGGTAGATATAAAAGGGGCTCAGCCTAGACACCAGGGTGTTTAAGATATGTGTCCTTGGACACATGTCTTATCACCTTTCTGAGCTTCAGTGTGTATTAACTGCCAAATGGGGCCATTACCCCTACGCAGGCCCAATCCTACCTCACAGCAAAAAGCAGATTAATGTTGGAGTTATAAGTGTAGCCTTTGATACCTTTAGATCCTTGAGTGGTCTCTACCTTATAGGGTTGCAAGAGTTAAATAATGCCTATAAAACACTCAGAACTACACCTGGCATAAAGAAAGGGGCTAGTAAATATTAATTGCAATTTCAATTGCTATTATTTCATAAGGCTATTACAAGAACAAGACGAACTTGCCGGGTGTGGTGGGTCACGCCTGTAATCCCAACACTTTGGGAGGCCGAGGCAGATGGATCACGAGATCATGAGATCGAGACCATCCTGGCCAACATGGTGAACCCCCGTCTCTACTAAAAAATACAAAAATTAGCTGAGCATGGTGGCGCGCGCCTGTAGTTCCAGCTACTTGGGAGGCTGAGGAAGGAGAATTGCTTGAACCTGGGAGGTGGAGGTTGCAGTGAGCCGAGATCGTGCCATTGCACTCCAGCCTGGCACCTGGCAACAGAGTGAGACTCTGTCTCAAATAAATAAATAAATAAACAAACAAATAAATAAATAAATAAACAAACAAATAAATAAATAAATAAAAATAAGATAATAAAAAAAAGAACAAGACGAACTTGCACAGAGGAGACTGCTGAGCTGTAGAAAGGTTTGTTGGCCAGAAGGTGGATGGTATTGCTGTGTGCAATTGTTCATACCCTTGTTCTCATTGACAGTGACATACAGCCTCACCCCTTAGGCTTTAGGCCTGCATGACATGCTTCACAGAACGTGAAAGGACATGACACACGCTCGGTCTTAGCAGAGGCTGTTCCACCACCATGCTTGCTTTATCCGCTGCCATGAGAATGGCCTGCCCACTCACTGTGATGTCAGTGAGAAATAAATGCTCACAGTTGTGAGCCACTGAGACTTTGGGGTTGCTTGTTACACCGCCAACCTGACACACAGTCAGGATGCAAAACAAGAAGGGTCTCCAAGAAGGTGTCCCATAGCCTACTGGGGAGAAGAGGTGCTAAGTCCTGGCAGCTGAAGTCAAGGAGAGGATTGGGGTAGGCAAAACACACATGCACCCCATACACACAAGCCCTCAACATTGTCTGCCCTTTATTTACACAAGTCACTGTCAGACTTAGCAGGACCCAGGAGGTAGCTGGCTTTCCCACAGGGTCTCCTCATCCCCACCTCAAACCCAGGAGCCCCTCTCCTGCTTCTGGCCTGATTCCTGGCTCATTCTCACTGAGGAAGGCCAACAAGCCCTTTGCATTGGCTTCAGTTTTGTTTGCTCTCACTTGTGCCATCCTGCTGTGGACAAGAAGGGAGCGCGCCAACATTAGCCCCCACCACAGACCAAAGGAAACATCTCCCAGCCTCCAGTTGGCCGTGGTTCCCTTCCCGTGGGTCTTCTTTCTAGAGCCAGGTCTGTAAACTTGGGGAGAAAATGGTTTGTTATCCTACTTTGTCCAACCCAGAAGTGGGTACCCAAGAGGTAGCAGCCAAGGACTGTGCTGTGGAGCTGCCCTCCAGCCAGTGGTCCTCACAAGTGGTCACAGAGGGTCTGGCTGGTGGACGCCGCCATCTTGCTCTGTGGAAGAGGGGCTGCTCATGGCTTCTGACCTCACAGCCCAGGAAAGTTTCCATGTGGAGTGCTTTCCATCCAGGAGGCAAAGCAAACATCTGGTTGCACAGTTCCCCTTTCCCTGCCAGCCGCCCCACGTGGGGATTCCGGGCGCTGTGCCGTCGTTTCTCCGTTGGCTTTCCACACCATCTCACTGAGCTCCGGTGGCTTTGCTCATCTCTCCCAGCCAGGCAGCCACTCACAGCCTCTCACTCCTCCTGTCTGCCGCTGGCCCTGACAAGAATTTTCCTGTGGCTTTCTGTGGTCTCCAGTCCTATCATTTACCACCCAGTGCTTGCAGGCTCTCACTGCACTGAAGACTTTCCGGGCAAATTTTGGTCCATGTGGTCGCTCTGGGCAATTATCACAGAAAGCCTTGGAGAAGACGCCTGTGTAGCCCAGCAGCACCCGGCCCCAAACCAGCTCGTGGCAGCATGTGGTCTGTGGTATTTGGTGTTTTCAGGGTGCAAGGACCAGAGGTGCACTCAGGCAGTTTGGGGGGCTGCCGGCAGGATGTGGGGAGCAGGAGCAAAGCTTAGCCATCTCAGCAGCCTTGGTCCTCCCCATTCAACCCACAGCGCTGCTCCCCAAGAGCATGAAGTTGGGGTGATCATTTCTTTCTGGCTCTGAGTTCTGTGTCAGCCGCCCCCAGGTCTCTTGCATCATCATTATGAGCCTCTAGATAGCTCTCTTTGAGTCAGGTGCTGAGCCACAGATCAACAGCTTATTTATAGCTATAGTTCCAGGGTCACGTGATCCTCAGCATGGGGTATTAAGGAGCTGCCTGGACTGCTCTGCTCTGAATAGGGTGTGAGTCTGGTGGGCACCCATGGACTTCCCAGCCATCTAACAGCACCCCACCGCACCAGGCTTCAGGCCCCAGCTCCCAAGTCAAGCATGCCATCCTGTGTTCCATCTAAGACCAGCCCTCCATTCTCCCGGTGTTGGACAACACACGCCTCCAGTGGCTTCTCATGGGTGGCCCTGTCACCCCCTGGGCAGTCCCACCTGCTTGATTCCATCCACCTCCTGCTCAGCAATTTCAGCTCCTGCTCAGTTTTCCTCAATCACCTTTGTGGGGCTTGTTAACCCTGCAGAGGGCTGGTCCGTGCACAAGGTTCGTGCTGCACTCCCTTCCACATATCACCCCCACGATGTTCCTCCATGGGGCTGAAGTTTGATGAGGGCCACTGCGGGGTGTCAGTTGCCAACACTGTGACATCACACTAACTGTCCTGCTCCCTTCCCTGTGGTCCAGCCTCTGCAGATGCAGAGAGGAGCAAGACAGGAGCTCTGTGTCTAGTGGAGAGATCAGATCAGACAGGAATCCAGGATGATTCAAGAATAACAGCAGCATTTGTGAAATTAGATTATGTCGCTCCCCTGCTTAAAGCCTAGCAGTGCTTTGCCTCTGCACCAAGATGACACTGAGCCCTCTGTGTGGCTGAGGAGCGCCTGCATCACCCAGCCCTGTTGACTTCTTCAACTTCCTCTCAAGCCACACTCCCCAGCTCACTCAGCTCCGTGACCCTGGCTTTTAGTTCCTCAAAGACACAGAACTTTGTCTCTTCAGCTCATCTACAAGCTCCATAGGACAGGGACTGGGCTCTTTGATTTTCACTGTGCCTGAATTGATCCTTAGCAGAGGCAGGTGCCCAATTCATATTTTAAGTGTCTGAGCAACTCGTACATTGATGCATTGATGTGAATGGAAGTGAGAAATCACCAAGTCTACATGAGGCACAGGAAGGAGGCTCACTGGGCAGACTGAAGGGGTTGAGGGCAATGTGGGGAGACCAGGCTGAAGGGAACTTGGGTCAGTCTGTGAGGCTTTAAATGCCAGGCTTAAAGTCTGGTCTCTGACCCTGTACCTTGCAGTGAGGGCTGGAAGGGCTTGCAGAGGATAGCAGGAACCCTTCAGGAGGAGACTGTTGGCAGCCACCAGCAGGGCAGATGGAAGCATGATAAACTTGGAAGCTGGGACCCAGGTGGGGAGGCTTTGGAAATACAGTGGGCCTAGCTAACAAGTCACATGGACTAGGGTGGGGTCAATGTGAATGGACTTGCCAAGGTCTGGAGAGGAACCAGCAGGACCTGCTTGCAGAGTACAGAAAGAACCAAGTCCAGGAAGATGGGACTTGAGGGCTTGGGGCCCATGTTGGTTCATTTTATGTGTCAACTTGACTGGACTAAGGGGTGACCAGATAGCTGGCAAAGCATTATTTCTGTGTGTCTGTGAGGCTGTTTCCAGAAGAGATTTACATTTGAATCCATGGACTGAGTAAAGAAGATCACCCCCACCAGTGTGGGTGGGCAGCATCAAATCCTTTGAGGGCCTGAACAGAACAGAAAAGAAAGGGTGAATTTTTTTTTTTTTTTTTTGAGACACAGTCTCACTCTGTTGCCCAGGCTGAAGTGCAATGCCGTGAACTCGGCTCACTGCAACCTCCACCTCCTGGATTCAAGCAATTCTCCTGCCTCAGCCTCCCGAGTAGCTGGGATTACAGGCATAAGCCACCACACCTGGCTAATTTTTATATTTTTAGTAGAAACGGGGATTCACTATGTTGGTCAGGCTGGTCTCAAACTCCTGATCTCGTGATCTGCCTGCCTAGGCCTCCCAAACTGCTGGGATTATATGCATGAGCCACCAGGCCTGGCCTTAGAAAGGGTGAATTCTTTTTCTCTCTTCTTGATCTGTGACATCCATCTTCTCTGCCCTTAGACATCAGAGCGCCTGGTTCTTGGGCCTTCAAACTCTGGGACTCGAACCAGCAGCCTCTCTTGTTCTCAGGCCTTCAGACTAAGTCTGAATCACTTCACTGGCTTTCCTGGTTCTCCAGCTTGCAATTGGCATACTGTGGGATTTCCTCTTTCTTATAATCATGTGAGTTTATTCCTAGATTAAACATATACATATATCTCCTCCTGGTTCGGTTTCTCTGGAGAACCCAGACTAATACAGGGTGTCTCCGTGGATGCCACACCTGGTCTGTAGGTGGGCAGGACCCTGGGGCATGGGCAGAATCTGGAACGGGGGCAGATTATCAAACCAGGGGCACAGAGTGGTGGCCATGTCAGTGTAGCATGGGCTTTACCGTCCAGTGACCCTGGCTCACTCCCAGCTCTGTCACTTGCTGGGCTTGGCTAATCACTCAAATCTTTGTATCTCAGTTTCCTTATCTGTCATATGGGAATAATAATGGTTAGACTTGTGACAGTTCCCTATAATAATGCAGGGAGAGCACATGGCACAATGCCCAACCATCAGTTTAGTCCTGGGTTAAACATTAACAACTCTTTTGCAATTAATATTATTAATAAAATAATACGTGTTACACAAACTGGAGACCCAGAAAGACTCATGCTTGGAGATCTAGGCACAAGAGCTCATTTGCACAACGGGAGTTCCCAAGAGTACCAGTTGGGCCTTGGGTATGCTCTGGCCCGTTCCTGGGCTTTCGGGAAAGTCGCTAAGCTCCTTGATGGAAGCCGAGGCAGCTGAAGGTGGCCTCTCAGGCCAGTGTGGCTTGAGGGCTGGGTGGAGCAAGACTGCAAGTGGTGATGTTGACTCAGCTGTGAGGAGCTGGGGGCAAAGGAAACGGAATCAGCACGGGGCACTGCTCCAGGGCCGAGATCTGACTCCATGTCTCCATGCTCCCTGGTAATGCTTCAGACAAAACATATGATGGGAGGCAGCAGTTGAAGTCACTGCCCACAATGTGGCCTCAGGTTTGGCTGAAGATTCTTGTCCCTCAGGGGGTTTCCTATCTGCAGGCTGAGATACGTGCAGGTAAAAAGTGTGCCGAGTGCCCAAAGTGGCGGTTTTGATCGGCGGGAGATGTTTCTTAGGCTCTCCTGGGTGTGGAATGCTTCTTAAGCCTTTGCTGAGCATCTCTGCTTTGTTTGATCTGTAGAATGCGGGGCTTACCTCACAATGGGTACCGGACCAGCATGACATTGGACTTGCATGAAACCAGTATTTGGAAGGGTAGTTAGTTCCGATTCAGACTGAGCCAAGAGCAAGCCTGGGTCCTGCTGCTTCTAAGCAGTGGGGTCTTGGGCCATTCCTGAGCTTTCCTGGCCTGTCTGGATGTCTTAAAAATGGAGATGATTCTTGTCAAGCCCTGAGTTTGAAAGTTCAGTTAATGTTAGCTAGGTACCAAAATTCATGGAAAAGATGTTACCTATGTGATCACAGTTCCCCTCGCAATAAAGCTGTGATGCGAATGAGGCATTAGCATTGCCCTCATTTTACAGAGGGAGCAAAACTTCAGGGAGGTTATATGGAAGGCTGCCTGGCACACATGCCCAGGTCTTTCACCCAGAAGCTGAGTGCTCCATTCCCTATGCCAGGGGTTCCCCAATTATCCCTCCAGCTGCTTAAAATTCTGATTTAGAGGGCTTGAGGTGGGGTCAAGAAGTGATCTTTTTAGCAATCACCCCTGTTGGCAACCTGGGAGCATTCCTAGAGCTGGTGTTTGACGGGCGGAGGCTCTGCCCACTGCCTGTGGGTCCCAGCTGAGGTGGTTACACCCAAGGCCCTCAGGAAAAAAGGAACAAAACAGGCTATACTGTGTAAACAGTAGAAACTTCGCTAGGTAGAGGTCTGTATCCCTCCAGTGCTCAGGGTTAAGCTCCAAGAAAGGAGAGGGAGAGGAGGGGAAGAGGAGGGGGAGAGGAGGGGGAGCGGAGGGGGAGAGGAGGGGGAGAGGAGAGGCAGAGGAGGGGGAGAGGAGGGGGAGAGGAGGCTGCCAGAGCTATCCAGGAGCTATCCAGGGGTCCCTGTCATCCTCAAGAACGCGCTGCTGTTCAAGAGTGGCCAACTCTGGAGCCAGCTGGCCTGAGTTCGAATCCTGACTCCTCAGCTTACTAGCCCTGAGGATTTAATAGGTCATTTAATCTCTCCAGCCTCACTTTTTTCCACGTATTACAATAGATCCCACCTCCAGGAAACAGCCCTGGGTACAGGCCCAGCACACATGGGCACTTAATTGTTGGCTGCTACTGTGACTTTCGCTACCCGACCAGGCAGTCTGTCCTCGCTTTCAGCTGCAGCTTCTCCAGTGCATGGCCAGATTCAGCCAGGAAGAAGCATGCACAAGGACGAGTGTGGAGATGAGGTAAACCCAACAGAGGATTTGGATTAGCTTTACTCAAGAGGCCCCATCGTCCACCCTCCAAAGCCTTTCCTCAAATCAGGGTGACAAGAGGCCCACTGAGGCAGGCCAGATGAAGGGACAACGCACCTCAGATGTCAGATCCTCGGGCTGACATCGCCAGGTGCCACTTTGGAAATGGCAGCTATTAAGAAGCCAGCCCTGCCCTCCCAGACGTGAATGTGCAGGGTTGCTTCCTGTCGCTTTGTGACCAAACAAGTGGGTGGCCAGACGAGCTGTCCACTGTTCCTCTCACTGTCCTGGCGTCAGAAAGACTCTGCTATTGTTTTTGGTCCTGGAAACTACGTCCTCGTCTTAGGCTTTCTCCATTACCACCAGCCCCGCTCCGCTTGGATGGCTGCCCTGGGGAATTTGTTCAGTGCAAAACAAATAAGAATGCATTTCGAATTGGATCACTGCAGCAAGGGCAGGTCTAACTGCGCTCTAACCTGCTAAACTAGTGTTCTGTGGACCCATGAGGGCCAATCCCCCAGCCCTGAAGAGTTACAAGGGGCTATGGAACCTGGAGATAACGCCCTTGCTGTGTGAATGGGAACCACAAACTCAGAGAGGAGAAGCAACTAAGGACATACAGCAAGTTAAAGAGAGCCAAGCCTGGAACCCTCACCTCTGAACCTCTCTCTACCCAGGTTCCCCAGCTGGTTTTGTGCGGGACAGATATCATGCTTTCCACAGCTTTAAGCTCAATGAAGTAGAAGCCGATTTACCCTGAATTCTAACTATTAGAAATGCCCATTTAGGAATTCTCAGGAATATCATTCTCATAATGATAATGGTTATCCATAATAAGGACAGCAGAGCTTTGGAAGATTTAAAGGTAATTTTTTCATCTCCAAAGATTAAATTATGTTGAGCAGAGTTTGGGAATTGCCAAATGCTCAATATAAAAGTAGGCATCTTCAGGCCGGGTGCAGTGGCTCGCACCTGCTAATCTCAGCACTTTGGGAGGCCAAGGTGGGGGCATCATTTGAGCCCAGGAGTTTGAGACCAGCCTGGGCAACATAGGGAGGCTCCACCTGTAGAAAAAAACAAAAAAATAAAATTAAAAATTATCCAGGTATCATGGCACATGCCTGTAGTCCCAGCTACTCAGGAGGCTGTGGTGGGAAGATCGCTTGAGCTCAGGAAGTTGAGGCTGCAGTGAGCTATCATTATGTGACTGCATTCCAGTGTCGGTGAAGTGAGACCCTGTCTCTAAAAGAATTAAATAAATAAAAGTGGGCATCTTCAAACATTCATGTGCACAAAACCAGTGAAACAGCTAATCTGCACCACCTCTCAGTGAGTCTGGATATTTGGCATCACAGAACATCCTATTTCTCCAATGGTGAACGTGGGTTTTTGGAAGACTATTTGAAAAACTGGAAGTCTAAGACTTAGGAGCACTCACGGTGGCTGCACGGGCACAGGCACAGCTGTGATGTGAGGGTGGGGAATGTGCTCCTGACTGAGGGGTGGCCTGTGCAAACAGGCAGATGGAGCACTGGGGGCTTCCAGGATGGGTTGGAAAGAGAAAGGAGGACGTGAGTATCCCCAGGGCTGAGGGGTGCTGGGGTGACTTGTTTATCAGCAAAGATTCTGAATGGAACTGCCTACGCTGGCATTTTTTCAGGACATTAGAATTAGCACTCATTCCTGCAGAATGTGTCCCTTGACAAATACAGTACTGCAAGTGAGTTTCTTTCTTTTTTTTTTTTTTTTTTTTTGAGACGGAGTTTCCCTCTTGTTACCCAGGCTGGAGTGCAATGGCGTGATCTCGGCTCACCACAACCTCCGCCTCCTGGGTTCAGGCAGTTCTCCTGCCTCAGCCTCCCGAGTAGCTGGGATTACAGGCAGGCACCACCATGCCCAGCTAATTTTTTGTATTTTTAGTAGAGACGGATTTCACCATGTTGACCAGGATGGTCTCGATCTGTTGACCTCGTGATCCACCCGCCTCGGCCTCCCAAAGTGCTGGGATTACAGGCTTGAGCCACCGTGTAAGTGAGTTTCTAATCAGACTCTATCACCCCGCCCAGCCTTTCGGGGGCATGAAAATCATAGCACCAATAGTTGTCGCCGCGCATTGAGAGCAGCCCATTGAGGTTCTATCATGTCACTTATTCTTCCCAATGGCCGAATGAGGCTGATTTTCTTATTCCCATTTCTTAGAAAAGGAAACTGAGGCACAGAGAGTTTAAAGAGCTTGCCAAAGTCCACACAGCCAGCAAGAGCTGGGCTATGAAGCTGGACCTACTTGACAGCAAAACCTTCCTCTTAGACTCGGTTCTTCAAGTGTGGTCCTTGTGAGGAGCGGTCTATACGAATAGGCAGATGGAGCACCAGGGCCTTCCAGGATCGTTGGAAAGAGAAAGAAGGAGGATGTGAGTATGCCTTGGGCTGAGGGTGTTAGGGGTGACCTGTTTATCAGTGAAGATTCTGAATGGAACTGCCTAAACTGGCATTTCTTCAGGATACTAGAACTAACACTCATTCCTGCAGAACATGGGTAATCAGGGGCTACTTACAAAAACCAAAGATGCCAAGGTCCCATCCCTGAGCTGCAGAGTAAGGGGCTGAATGGGGCCGGGACACGGGAATGTGCCTTTATAACAAGTGCCCACGTGGTTCCAGTGATCTCAAAGTTTGAAGAACAGTGTCTTCAAAAAAGGAATAACTGTAATCCTCACAGATGGGCCTCTCTTGACCCTTCAGGTCAAGACTTAGGGGAGGGACGTCCTCCCTGGGAGTGCAGCACTGTTTCCAATCTGAGAGACATCCCTTGTATCCAGGTGACTGACACCTGGAGATGAGACCTTCCATCCTCTTCCAGGGCAGCCTCCTCCTCAGTGTGGGTCCTCTGTTCAGACACGGCACAGTGATCAGAGCATCTTCTGTCAGCACTCAGGGCAAGTCATCCCCTGACTGCTGTGACTTTCAGCTATCTACTCTGTCTCTGGCCATCTCCTCCAGTAAGCAAGAACAAGGGAAAGCTGTCCCTTCATTCAGGTTTACAGGGCTGTGAACTTGATGGCTCACAAACAGGTTTCTAAACACTGTTACAGGAAACCTGCATCCCCAGAGGCCAGGCCACAACAGGCATCTCACCCTCTGCTTTGGCTAATTGGGACAGGTTAGGGCCAAAGTGGATACAAAACCTTCCCTGTATAGTCTGAAAGTGCCAGGCCTGTGATTATTTTACTCTTTCATACAAAAATGAACCACCGGGGAGAAAGGCTGTAACAGCTCACAGGCTCATAGCACAGTAGTCCCTTTTGCTTTGGGAATGTCACCAGCTTAATAGAAGAGGATCTTCGGCTTGGGATGGCTCTGCCCAAAATAAGACATTGAGAAAGGAGGGAGTAATACCTACATCACCAGGCTGCCTGTTGATACAGATGTGTCCATGGAACTGACAGCTCAATCCAGCTGTGAACTCTTGGCTTTTGGCATCCCCTCGGCTAAGAGAAGCTTCCCTTGGCTGTACCTTAATTACCCGTGCCTTATTCTGTGCCCTTTCATCCCCCCCATGTCCTCAGTTGAGCACATTTGGACGAGAGACACCCAACCTAGAAGCTGCCCGAAACAAACTTCATTCCCAAATAAAGTTGCTGGTACCAGCTTTCCCCATCAGATTCTCTCAGGGAGTTTGAATTTTAGATAGCAAGGGAGGCTGAGTGTGGTGGTCATGTCTGCAATCCCAGCACTCTGGGAGGCCAAGGCCGGAGGATCATTTGAGCCCAGGAGTTTGAGATCATCCCTGGCAACATAGTGAGAACCCATCCCTACAAAAAATAAAAAGCTATCAGCTGGGTATGGTGGTACACGGTACACACCTGTCGTCCCAGCTACTCAGGAGGCTAAGGTGGGAGGATCACTTGAGCTTGGGAGGTTGAGGCTGCAGTGAGATGTAATTGTGCCGTTGCACTCCATCCTGGTCAATAGAGCGAGACCCTATCTCAAAAAAAAAAAAAAAAAAAAAGAAGAAGAAGAAAAGAAAGGATCAAAGGAGTTGACAATTCTTGGTGGTGGTGGGGAGAATACTCTAGAAAAAGTAATCAGGTCTTATTAATAATCACAAATATGCTGCTGAGAGGGCCATGAGAAAAATGGGCTCCTAGATTTTGCCAGGACACATTTGAGTCTGCAGATTGGGTCCTGTAAAGTCAGCTTTCTCTCACCTTTGTCCAGGGTCCCAGTGAGACTCCTGTCCTCATTACCCCAACAACTTTCAAAAAACTCTTCATTATCTGAAACCAGCTGCAAGAGCTTATTCTGTTACAACCTAAGGTAGAGTTCTTTCCAACTCAGTTCCTCATGGCAGTGGTAGCTGGTGGCCTCAGGTTCCAGAAAGAGGAAGGAAACAGATATACACCAGGTGCCGTGATGGGACACACACTTTCACAGGTCACACATGTAATTCTCATGGTCACTCCAGGTGACAGGCAGTGACACCCTATTGTATGGATGAGTGAGGAGGCTGAGCCCCACAGAATGACACAGTGTCTTAGACTGCATGCATGCTCAGCCCTGCTCTTGATATGCCATGTATGTGATGATCAGGGTGGACTTGCCCTGTGTTTCTATTCTGCAATTTCTACACTGGAAACAAAAATGAAACTAACATCAATGTCTTCCCCGAGGGGCCTGGGGGCCACCTAGCAGACAGTCCCTGTGACCTCACATGGTAAATAGTGGGCGATGGCTGGTCAGGGTCCCTTGCTCCACAATAAGAGGATCTCTGAAGCTCCTGCCTCAGCTCCATACTCTGCCAAGAGCTGCATGTCCGGCTGGAAGGGGGCCTGGAGATTTTCTGGAACATTCCCCCCTTTTTTGGGAGAGGAATCTTAGTCCCAGGGAGGGAAGCCTCCTGAGTAATACTAGCTGACATGTTTTGAAAACTTCCTGTTTGCCAGATGCTCATGGTACAGGACTTAGCTCACTTCACCCTCACAGCATCCCCATGAGACAGGTATCTTCAGATCACCACTTTATGCTGTTGAGATGGAGAAGTGACTCTGTTCTAGGACCCGGAACATGTGTCGGCTCAAATGCCCATCATGACGTGTGTGCGGCTGCCCTTGTAGGCTCCATTTCCTTCAACACTTGAGAAACATTGATTGTGGAGGCTCAGGTTTATGTTGCTTGGTCACCACACAGTTAAACAGGGAGGGAGAGTTTCTTTGGAAAGAAAAATATCATTACAGGAAATGCTTACATGGAAGGTCGAGTACGGAGACTTTAAGTCAAAGAAGACATCATTTGGGAGGTCAGCTTCAGTGTGGATGATGTAAAATCAGGGCTGTCCTTAAATGGTCGTGTTTGACAGTTTTTCTTGGGTCAACATCACAGTCCCACTTTTTCCTGATAGCGTTTGAATTGGAAAAAATATTTAATGATATCAGACACACTTGGTTGCCAGTATCAGAAACTCTAACTAAATTGGCTTAAACACTTATAAGGAGCTGAGTTGCGGGCTTCTAGAAGATGAGAGTGTGGGGACAGTGTGGTCTCCTGCCTTGGCTGTTGAGTTTCTGGTTCTGCCCTTGGGAGTACATAGACTTCATCATACACTGGCTTTTCTCAGGGCAGCAAACCAACACAGCCATTCCAGCATCCTGCCCAGACAAGATGAATACTCTCTGCTTCTTTTTCTCCAACCACTGAGTGCAGGCATGAGATACCTGCTCATCCTTGAACGGTCATAGGGCAAGGGGATGGAATTACACTGATGGGCTTAGGCCAGTGAGGACCCAGCCCTGGGGCTGGGAGTATCAATTCTACTCAAGCAGCCTGGCTCCCTAATTGGGGAAGGAAAAATGGATGCTGGGCACCAGCCTAGGGTGCCTATGACATACATTTTTCTACGTCCTTTTCTCTCTTAAGTAAGGAACACCAATGATTTTATACCCCACCTAGTATGCTCTTCCAGTCTTTCCCTAGGAGTATCTGAAATTTATTTGTTACAACCCCCAATATCTACTATTAAAAAACAATTGCTAGGCCGGGTGAGGTGGCTCACGCCTGTAATCCCAGAACTTTGGGAGGCCGAGGCGTGCAGATCACGAGGTCAGGAGTTCGAGACCAGCCTGGCCAAGATGTTGAAACCCCATCTCTACTAAAAATACAAAAATTAGCTGGGTGCTTTGGCACGAGCTTGTAATCCCAGCTACTCAGGGGCTGAGGCAAGAGAATCACTTGAACCTGGGAGGCGGAGTTTGCAGTGAACCGAAATTGTGCCATTGCACTCCAGCCTGAGTGACAGAGTAAGACTCCATCTCAAAAAGACAGAAAACCAAAAACCAATTGCTAACATTTACTCCTTCCTTCATAGACTTATAAGACTTACAATTCTTGACAAATAATTAAAGTCATACTATCCTATTGAAAAATACAAAACCACAAACTTCAGTATCCATCACAAATGAGATGATCACTATTACTATTGTGGTCTTTAAACAGGCAAACTAGATTCTCTCAATTCCCCTGGAAGATTTCCAACCCTGACCTGATGTGGGCTTGGCCCAGGGGTCCTTAAATGTCAGGTTTAAGGACACTCAAGGACAGCCAAGTGTACAAGAACACAGGGCAGCCCGGCCACCAGCAAGCCCACGAGGCAGCCAGGGACAGGGAAGCCCACAGCCCACTGGGGGTCACTCTCCCCAAAGCCAAGAAGAAAGAACCGGATGGCTTCACTTACCTGCGGACTCGGTAGTTTTCTAATGTAGAATCTGCTTTGTAATCGCCTATGATTTAGCAAGGAAACCAGTGACGATCCGTTTGTTCCCATAATCTAATAGGATCCCCCTGCTGTGAACCCCCACAGGAAAGGAGTTGTGGAATGGTTCTCAAACATTTTGGTCCTGGGACCCATTTATACTCTTCAAAATTACTGAGGACACAGAGTTTTTATAATATAAGTTATTTCCATTGTTGTTGACCGTACTGGAAACTCATATACACACATGAGAAGTACACTGAGTCTTCATTTGTCTATCCACACCCTCTCTACAATATTCTAACTCCACGGGGTCTCGGGAGGCTGACTCCTGGTTGGGTTCTGCCAGTGGGAGGAACGCACAGGCGGTCAGAGGGCAGGAAGAGTTCAGGTGTTTCTCCTCTGGCTCCCTCCCTGCTGGGAGCAGATTAAGGGTGACCACAATCTTCAGCCAAAGGCTGCAGCTCCAAGGAGCAGTGAGTCTCCCCAGGTTCTGGTAACTTCTCTCCTCCCATCCCTTCAGGCCTGGGTGGAAATGTTCCCCACTGGTTGCCAATCCTATGGGGCTGCCCATGCCTTGTTAAGGTTTCCCTTAACCTTGCCCCATCAGCTCTCCTCAATACCCTGTTCCAGTGTGCCCTTCATTGCCTCAGGGCCCCTGATTGAGAAAGGAATAGAATGTGTGAGTCTGAGTCTAAGTGTATGCATGTGTGTATGCACGCACACACACACACGTGGATGGATGAACACCAACATATTAACAGAACAATTGCTGTGGGGTTAGCCATGATTTCTCTCTTCCTTTTGCTTCTCTGCATTTCCTGATTTTTCTGTAGTATAATTTTACATATTATTTATGTAAAAAATATTTAAGAAACAAAGTAAATGTTCACAGACTTAAAAAATTGTTTCTGGCTGGGCGTGGTGGCTCATGCCTGTAATCCAAGCACTTTGGAGGCCAAGGCGGGCAGATCACCTGAGGTCGGGAGTTCAAGACCAGTCTGACCAACACGGTGAAACCCCATCTTAAAAAAAAAATAGTTTCTATGAGGATCAGGCTCAGGGGAGACCGGAAGCCCTCAGATCTAATCCTCTGGGGACAGGTCTGAGCCCAGATCCACTTTGGTGGAAAGAAACTAATGACACTAGACACTACCCCTGGCTCAGAGGCCATTAGGATTAGTGGGAGGAACATGTTGGCACCTTGGAATTCTTAATGTGATTAGAAAGGAAATAAGCAGCCCATTATCAATCCCTAACTTTGGAAAGCCCCTTTAACCTGGGTTGCCCTGAATCTTGCTGCAGCCTGACTGCACTCTAACTACACCCGGTACAGAAGAGACACAAGAGGGAGAGTCCATCACCAGCAGGAGGGTGGCTTAGCCTGGCAGTGTCTGAGCTTCAGCAGGCATAGAATTGTCTGAGGATGCAGATTCCAGAGCTCTTCCCCCAGAGGTTCTGATTCAGTAGGGCTGAGATAGGGCCCAGGAATCTGCATTTTAAGTGACTGATTCTTCCCCCACCCCCCACCATGCACACCATGAAGAACAGAGGTGCTTGGGCCACAGAGTTTGGGGTGCAAATCCTGTTTCCTTTGGCCCCTCATCGCTAAGAGGCAATGAGCAGAGGGAGGGGAGAAGGGAGAGAGGAGGAGGGGAAGAACCAGGCTGCTGAGAGGGGCAGGCGGAGTCGGCCTAAACCAACCTGGTCATCACCCAGGAGGAAATCCACAAGCGGGACACTGAACCTCTCCTTGGCGATTAGTGCTCCGGAAACCACCGGGAACCACTGGAGGCTTTTACTGATGCGGTGTTCTTTTCCATTTCTTCTCTGATTACATTGATCCTGTACTTTTGCTGATGTTGTGACAGTCTAATTATAGACTTCTCTGCTGCTGAGCAAACAGTCACCCCCTCTCGGTAAATCCTCCTGTTACACAAGCGCCAGCTCTGGGACACTGTCATTATGTGCAGCCAACCCCATGAAGCGCCGTGGGCGGTTAGCCCCACACCCTTTAGCTCCTTGACGCTCACTGCTGGAGCTGGAGGCGCTGCAGGCTGGCCAGGCTGGGTCTTTTTCTTTTTTCTTTAACAGATGGGGAAACTGAGGCCCACAGCAGTGAAGTGAATGATATCACACAGAGCCAGGAATGGATCCTGGGACCTGAGGGAGGGGTGGTTACCCAAAGCCTCTTTGGTTTTCTCTCCTTTCTGTTTTTTTCCATCAGATATTCACTGAGTGCCTATTCTAGGAATTCTGAAGAGGAAAAGTGTCACCTGGCCAAGAGCAGAAAATACTGGCAGGGCAAGGTCAGCTGGATGGTATCCCGCCTAGGAGTTTCCCAAGAGTTCATTTTGATGGCCCTCAGATGCAGAGGCTTCAGAATCCTGTCTGCATCTGTGTCCTCACAGCTAGCTGGATTAAAAAATGCCAATTTGTTGAGGCAATGCTCACAAGAGACCGTGGTGGAAGGCTGGAAGGGAGATGTGGGCATTCTGGCCATCCAGCATCTGAACCTCTTACCTCTGTTTGGAGAATGCTCTAGCTTTAAGAGGCAAAGTCTACTTCCCAGAGTTAAAGCTTAAAATATCAGATAATCTCTCCACCAGCCTTCTTTGCAGCCAGGGCTTGGCCATACCATCTGGGCTCTGCTGATTTGAGAGAATCCCACCCACCCTGGGTTTGAATCAGAAACCAGTGATGGGAAGAAGCAGGGCCACAGGTTTACTGTGAATCTGATTATCTACAGGTGACAGTGTGGTGGCAGAGACAGTTACATCCAGTTTCCAGAGTGGCAATGCTGCCTGCATCCTTCATGGTGTTTTCCTGGCCCAGTTCCACGGTATGATTTTTAGACCTTGTTTCTGGTAGCAGAGCCAATTGGCCAGGTTCTCCAGGTACTCTGCTCATTCTGTGGGCTCACTAATATCTTTGAAATAAACTCCATTTTGCTTAAATTAGCCAGAGTCATTTTTGAGTGCTTACAACTAAGAATCAAGACTGATACGAGGACTGGAAGACCAACGTCTGAATACTGAGAATGACACCTGATCGGAGGGTTCCTCATCCAGTCGGGCAGACTCTTCCTCTGGCAAGCTATGTGGGAATGACCAGAATCTCTCCCCCAACAGGAATGGACTCCTGTGCTGGGAGCTTCAGGCATTCTGGCAGGATGGTGAGAAAGACATCCTGGGCCTAAATATAAGACAAGTTAGGAGTGGACCCAGTGGTTGGTCATGAGATTTAATGAAATAATCAGTTCACAATTTGCGTTTTTATGAAATCCCTTTTTGCAGAAGGGAGATTTGAAAAACGTTAATCCTTGGATCAGAAATCTGGCATCCTGGAAGTGATGTTGGCCACAGCAAGGCGTTCAGAATCTACCCTTCTGCGCTCTCATCTGACTTGCTTCCCAAGCTGTCTTGACAGTGAAATGAGAAAGGTGTCCAAGGTTGGTAACGAGACACATCTTGTGAATGGGGCAACTGCTTTCACATGATCGTCACTTCATTTGATGGGCATACAACCCCATGAAGCAGGTAGGCTAACTGCCGTTATTTCCATTTCTGCATTAGGAAGCTCAGACTCAGAGATGTTAAGCCATTTGTCTAAGGTTTCATTTTGCCTGGTAAAAGGATGACTCAAACCTACATCCTTTCTCCAGGGACACACTACTAGAGGGGTAGGCAGGAAGGGAGTCCAGAGACACCTAGATTGGAGGGATAAAGTCAGCACTGCTACTATCTGGCATGCTGTTTTCTCTGGCACTGCCACCATCACCCCTACTTCCTTTCTGGATCCCTACCTTACCCCTTCATGCCACCCTGGTGGCAGTGCCTCTGCTGTCATCCTGTGCTTGAGCCTGCTGCCAAAGCCGTGCCTGAAGATGCAGCCCCTTCCTCTTTTCCTGTCCCACCACATATGACCAGCCCTATGTTCCGTTACTTCTGGACTTTGCTCCAAATGAAACTTACACCATTTTATTCCAAACCCAGTTCTCTTTCTGCAACACTCAAGAAAAATATTGGACTGCAGAAGCCAGAGAGGAGAGAGAAATTTACTGGTGAGAGTTGTAGGTGGGGACTGAAAAGCTAAGTTATGTATTTGCCCCACCAGAAACTCACTAGGATGTAGACAGTGCCACTGTGATGATTGAAACATATGTCCACAAATGCTTTGATGTTCGTTTGTTCCTTGATCTGTATACTAGGAACACAGGCTCATTCAGTTTGAAAATTCACTGAGGTGTGCTCTTGTGAGCTGTGTGCTTCTCTACATGCATGTTAAATGTGGACAAGAACTGTACATAAAAATCATTTTAAGAAAGATGAAATATTTAGATGAGGGCATTTGAATAAACATTTGTAATGTTTTTATTATAAAAAACTCAAGACTTAGGAAATTGCTCAAAGAAACAGATAAATCAGTGGATAACCAGACACTATGCAAAAGGTTTTTTTGACTTACAATAGGACTATGATAGACTTTCTTTGCTTTTCTGAAGTATTTAAAATAAAAATCTATAGAGACAAAAAACTCAGGATCATCACTACAAGTGAGATATGCTTGCATTTTAAAGACTGTTTTGTTCCTCAGCTTTCCTAGGTATAAATCAGTTAATTCAGTGAAACACTCAGAATACAAAGAAGGTCTTTATTCTGATTGGATGTGCTCAGCAGGGTCTAGAATCTGGTTAAGAAGGAGGCACCAATAATCTAGGAAGAAGAGTTTTAATATCTGGTTCCATGTCCAATGGGCAGAACTTGGCCACTTTCTAAGACTCCTACCAGATCCAGGATGCCAGTTTTATGAGGCAGAAAGAACACAGTGTATTAAAAAAAAACAAACCTGAAACAAAATTCTAGAAAAATCCATTAATACATCAGGAATAAAAAGGGACCCAGCACTGGGCGAGGTGGCTCACACCTATAATCTCAGCACTTTGGGAGGCCAAGGCAGGTAGATCATGAGGTCAAGAGATTGAGACCAACCTGGTCAACATGGTGAAACCCCATCTCTACTAAAAATACAAAAAAAATTTAGCTGGGCATGGGGGCACATGTCTCTAGTCCCAGCTACTTGGGAGGCTGAGGCAGGAGAATTGCTTGAACCCAGGAGGCGGAGGTTGCGGTGAGCCAAGATCGCGCCATTGCACTCCAGCCTGGGCAACAAGAGCGAAACTCCGTCTCAAAAAATATATATATATATATATTTGAGAAACTCATATATAATGAGTTTCTTTTATAGCTCTTAGCCTTCACCTCCTCCCTACCACAGAATTGTCTAATTTTGTTCAGTAAGTTGAATACAATTTCACCCGAGAAAACGTGGAACTAAACCATGCTAGGTCAAATTTTAGGTTAAGAATTTCTGTCCTGTGTTCTACCTTGAGGCTACCTGTACTAATGGTATGCAAGAGGCAATGAAAGAGTAGAAATGGTCCAAAGGCCAATGTAATACTTTTGCATTAACTATATTGTGGTTGGAAGTTTATGGAAGGATAGTTAAGTTACTTGCCCAAGGTCTTAAAGATAGTGAAAGTTAAAACAATAAAGTTCTTAGAAGAAAACAAAAAAGATTATTTTTGTCGGCTTAGGATTATTAAACAAGACAAACAAAAGAGATAAGAGATTAATATTTTGGACACCTTTAAAATTAAGTACTACTGTTCATCAAAAGATAACATTAAAATAATTAAAAGTCAACACAGATTGGGAAAAGGTGTCTGTGATACGTATACTGGACAAAGGACTCATATTCAGAATATGTAAAGAACTCATAGATTATTTAGACAGACAACTCCCCACAAAAGGGCAAAAAACTTGAACAGATACTTAATTATAAGAGTATTGAAACGAATAATAAGTATCTGAAAAAATTGCGCAACATCCTTGATAATCGGAAAAAAAATCTATTTTAAATCACATTTCCCCCCTTTTTTTTAATTAAAAAGACTGAAAATACCAATACTGGCAAAGATGTGAAACCACCAGAAATTTCATATCACTGATTGGAACCTAAATTGTTATACTAATTTAAAAAACTGTTTGGAAGCATATTTAAAGTTTAATATGAGAACACTCCATGAACCAGGAGTCCAATCCTAGGTATAAATATTCAATGATTTGCGTACTCATCCTACTGTTGGTGGACATTTGAGTTGCTTCATGTTTCTGCCTTTCGTGAAGCTGCTGCAAACATTCTTACACATGTCTTTTTGTGGACACGGCATTCATTTACACTGGGTGTGTGTGTGTATATATATATATATATATATATATATATATATACCTAGGATATATATATATATATATCAAGTATATATACACCTATATATATATACACGTATATATATATAAATATATATAACATAAATATATATATACCTAGGAGATATATATATATCAAGTATATATATACACCTATATATATATATATATATATATTACACACACACCCAGTGTAAATGAATGCCGTGTCCACCAAAAGACATGTGTAAGAATGTTTGCAGCAGCTTCACGAAAGGCAGAAACATGAAGCAACTCAAATGTCCACCAACAGTAGGATGAGTACGCAAATCATTGAATATTTATATAATGAAGTAATACGCAGTAGTGAACAAGAATGGACCATTGTTACACACAACAACATGGATGAATCTCCTAGACACACTGTTGGGCAAGAGAACCAGACATAAATTGTACGTTTTATGTATTTCATCCATATCAAGTTCACATTTGGTAAAACTAATCTCTGGTGATAGAGGTTAAAATAGTGATAATCCTTGTGGGATACTGAATAGGAAGGGGCATGAATGAGCCAGGAAGGTTTTACATCAAGATGTATGCATATGTAAAAATTTATCATTCTGGACACTTTAGATTTGTGCACTTTAGTGAATGTTATACCTCAAAAACAAAAAATTAGATCATATGTCTTGATTTCGTGTCCAACAATAGGATCACTGGCTTTCCCTATAGACACTCATACTGATGTCCTATCCTATCAAAGTTCCTGGACACTCACTCTCCTCTCATTGACTGAAAGACACATTTGAGAACTCTTCATAGCCCGACAGACACGAAAACTACACTTATTTCGTGTAGTTTTAGGAAGGGATGGAAGAGGAGGGCGGTGGAGACGTAAATATCGCATCTGGGAAATAATCTTTTCCCCAGCACCTAGTAAAGGATCAATACGAGTACAATAATGTCTACTGATAAATAACATTGTCCAACACTGGCTACTATCTGATACATACAGCATTTGCCAGACACTTTCTACCAGGCATTAGGCACTGCATTGTTTCTCAAGTATTTTGTTAGTACTTATATAACCCTACAAAGCGGTCCCATTCTTAGTGTTGTCCTACAGAGGGGAGACGCAGGTTTTTGGAGGGTTGGTTAAGTGACTTGCCTAAAGCCTTACAGAAAGTTTAAGTTAGTGTGAATTCGGAACTTGGGCTCTAAAGCACTCGTTATGGAATGAATGGATGGTGTCCAAGCCCCGCCTGCATGTTATGTAACACACTGGACCAAGTGCCGTGGCATTCCCAGTGCGGCCGAAGCGGCTGCGGCTACCGACACTGGTGACAGACTCCCCGAGGCCCTTCGTCCCACTAACTGCACACACGTGGTCCCCGGGGCTCTCTGCCCGACCAGCACGCCTTCACCTTCAGCCAGTTCGCCTGGGGAATCAGAAAGGTGTTCAGGGCCCAGGAACCGTAGCTTTTCCGAGTTCAAAAACACACACCGGAGGTAGGCGTGGGCGTTACTCGCCACACTCCTGGGGGAGGGAGAACCGGCGAGAAGGTCCCAGAGAAGCGGAAGGAAAAACGGCCTGCGAGAGCCAGACAGAGCCGGTAAAGGACTGGGGAAGAGAGTTATGCGGCAGGAATGGCAGAAGAACGTGCTAAGCAAAAAGAAAGGCGTCCCACTAACTCCAAAGTGAAGGGGGCGTCGACGCGGCCCACTTTGTTGCGCTTGCGCAGTGCTGCCTCCGGTGCCCCGCCCCTTCCCGCCGCCGAGGATTTACTCGTCTCTCGGCAACCATTCACCCGAGGAGCCAATCAGAGGGCAGCGTCCGCCCCGCCCCTGCCGTCAGCGCCGGGCGGAAGGGCCAGAGGACTCTGGCTCCGCCCCGCTCGGCCCCCGGCTCCCCCGGGAGGGCGGCTTGGGGGCGGGGACGGAGGCGTGGCCCGCCGTATAAGAACGCAGCGGGGCGGCCGCGGGGCGGCTCACTCGGTGCCACTGCCTGGGGGCTGCAGAGGCCTCGCCTGCCGACGCCGACGACTTGCCTCTGTTGCTTCCTCTTCCGTCGCCCAGGTGAGTCCCGACCCCCTCCTCTAAAGGTGCCGGGACGCGGCGGCTGCCAGGTGAGCCGCGAGCTCTTCCCTCGCGGGGTCCGCCCCCTCCCGGCCGTGCTCAGGGCTTTGCTCAGCCTGGGGGCAGGTGCGGAGACCCGGGGCTCCTATCCCACCCCGCTCCCTCGAGGACCCCCGCCCCTGACACCCCCGCCCCAGAGGGCCAGACGAGACGCTCGGAGAGGGAGCTGCAGCTTTCCGGACACCCGGGGCTCGGCCAACTTCCGCGAGCTCCTGCTCCGCGCGTCCCGCGGGCTGCGCGCTGGCCGGGCTCAGGCAGGGCGTCCGAAGAATGTGCGATCGGCGCCTCCGCCCCCACCTGGATGGGACGGCGCCCCCCGCCCCCTCCTCCCTTCCTGACTTGCTGTCCCGCGGGCGCGCACACCTTCGCCGGCCGGCGGAGTGCGAATTCCAGTCCGGCGGTTTCACTAGGCGCAGTTGGAGACGCAGCGGTCCGGGGCTGGTGTCTGGCTGGGAAGGGGAGGGGCGCTTCCTAGGCTCATTGCCAAGACCCGGGTTTTAAGGAGAAAGGCGGAGATCCGTTACTTTTCTGTGCTCACACCCGACTGTGGACACCATGAGCCGCAAAGGGATCCAAGCGAGTGACTCGTGCGCTGCGCGTCTCTCGGAAACTTCTCGGGAATGCGGTGCCTGTGAAACCTGCCAACTCCCCTTTTGAAAATGAAACTTGCCTACCGCGTAGGTGAAAAGCCACGGCGAGTGGGTCGACTCGGACGGATAGCTGTGTGGCTGCCCCGGGCGGTGTCGCAGGTCGGGGACTCCCTTCGCACCGGTCGCGAGGCCGGAGGGAGCAGGGTGGAAGGCGAGTCGGAGGAGGGTGACTTACCTGAAGAATATAGGTTGGCAACCTGCACACCTGAACACGACGCCGGCGGGCGAGAAAACCAAGCAGCGCTACCTCCAAGCAAGGGCGCTCTCCTGGAGAAATGAATGCCTGGCGGGTCTGGAGAACCCACTGTCACGGGCTGGACCCTGTGGGAGGGGTAGTGTCAGCTCCTTTTCCCTTGGCTCTTTTTGTCCGGAGGTGACAAAAAGGAGGGTGGAGGTAGGCTTCTGCGGGGCTCTAGTCAGTTCCCTGGCTTAATTAAATAGGGGCCTGCTTCCTTTTTAACATTTTTGTTTTCTTACGGAGGTATAAAGCGCATACAGATGAAGTGCTTAAAATGCACTTATAGTAAGAAAACTTTTACAAATACTATGTGTATAATTACTTGTATTGTGACAACTTGGTTTTCAGGATACTTTGTAGGTGGGTTAGGAGACTGAACCAACTCAGGAAATAGAGTTAGGGTGATTAGATCCTCCTAAAGTACACTCCTAACTGGCCCAGCTGCCCTCTGCTTGCAGGAAGGAGGGTGACCGTTGTTGGCGACAGCAACCTTTCAACCTGAGTAACTTGGCAAGGAAGTGAGGCAGGAAGTAAGTTGGGCAGCCTCAAGGGTGGTAGGAGAGCTTACCCAGAATTTTACTGTCTTAAATCCCCAAAGGTATTATTGAGAATGTGAGACTGGCCGTGTTAGGCCCTGCAGTGGAAAAGGGGGAGGGGGAATGGGGACTAAAGAATTCTGACTTTTCTCTGGTCTTTTAGGGAAACCTCTGAGCTAGGCTGCAGGGGTTCTGTTCTTTGACATTCTTGTTTGTGAAGATGCAAAACTATCTCTGGAGTCAAGCTTAGTTTATTTCAGATAACAAACTTTTTTCTTAAGGTATACCCATAGCTTTAGAGCACATATATTCTCAATGAACAGGTTTTGGGAAGATTTTGGTATATTGTATATAATTGTTCAGGTACCTATGTGACGGGGGAGGTCCCATAACAAAGTTTAAAAAAAAAAAACTGCCAGGAGGCTTCTAAATTGTTACCAAAACAAAGGTCCCTAATTTCATAAGTAACTTTAGTAAGCATATAGAACTAACAGCCATATTCCTTAAGCTGTTTTTTCCACAATACCTACCTTGTATCCAGGGATTAAGTTCATGTAACTCTGAAGGAAAGGATTTGGCTCTTAGCCTGCTTGTCAGAGTGAGCGTGACTTAGTTGTGCACCTGTGGCTGCCTCTACCTGGTTTCTTCTTTCTACTGTGAGCACAAGTAGCCACCGAAATCTCCCGAGTTCCAGAGGCCCACCCCTGCTCAGCTGTGTCTCCCCATAGTGCACACATTCAGCCCACATCACCTGTGCTCAAGGCCCCAGCAGATTATGCACATCTTGCACTACCCGTCAGAGAACAGATTTTCTATTACTTCTGAAAGTCCGAGAACAGCGCAGCAATGAAGACAACTTAAAAGTGGACTTGCCTACCCTTATTCTCACAGTACCACCAGGCACATTTGATAGTAATTTTTAAAACTCCATTAAAGGCAAAACTTTTTTTTTAAAACTGTTCAAGTACATAGGACCTTGTTTTCATCTTTTGTCTCTGATACATTGTGTTCGTGGCATTACTTACTAAAAAATGGCAACCCAAGCACTCTTGGTGGATGAGTTGAACTTTTTTTTTTTTCCATTACAGAGAGAAGTCGTAGAAGCCCAAAACTAGTTTCATGTGTTAAGCTAAACTTGGGTTTTGGGGTTTCTTGGTCTCACACCTGTCGCTGGGTGTATCTGCTATTTTGTGTGCATGTGTGTGTGTTTAGGAGTTAAGAGGGAGTAATGTGCAATGTGAGGTTACTTGGGATAAAACGTTACTCTGGTTAGATGGTCTGTTGCTTTTTGTGTTGTCATTGAGGTAAACAAGGCACTGTAGGAAAATGCTCCCTGCCATCTTGGTGTTTTGACTGTAGTACATTAAATTGGCATCAATTGTATTATAATGAAGCAGACACCTCTGTGTTTAGAGAAGTGTTTATGTGTTTAAAGCTGCTTGGCTACATTAGTACTGCTTGTGATCTTTTCAGGCCATAAGGTCTCAAACATTTTTACCCTTTCACTGCAGGCATTATAAAGAAACTTATATTTGGAATTCAAATAGTTGAGGGGAAGCATCTTTATATAGCCCAACTAGGTAAGGAACCCTTAAGAATTGCTTAGAATTAACAGATTTTGTACAGCTGGCCCCTGTAGTCTCTTCTAGAACGTTTTGAGAACTTCCTGAAACAACAAGCAACTCTCTCCGTGTAGGATGCTTTTTAGTCTCAGAACCTGAGACGAAAGTCTTGGAGTCTTGGTCACAAAACTGCATGGAGTGTTGTTTATTTCTTGGATAACGGATTGAGTCAGCAAGTAGTTAATTGCTTCCTAGGCAGTAGTTAGTGGCAGGTGCTGAGGCCGCCAAGGGAATGGTGTTTGGAAATGTCTCTGGAAGACTTCTGGATGCGAGAGGAGCTGGGCTGGTTTATCATGCATTCGAGGCACTCCGATTTCTTTCATTAGTCTCAGCCACTGGCATATGAGCGCCAGAAAGCGGGATCTGTGCTCGCTGCTGACTCCCCAGTGCCTGCTTATAGAGCCGGCCTGGCACACAGAAGGTGTCCTATCATTTGGATACGTGTTTGACTGGTGGCTTGCAAAGAGGAGGTGTACTTGCAGTGGGTGTTCTGGTGGGCCGAGGCAGGCAGGCTGGTGGCGGAGTCCTCTTTTAAGTAGAGGCCACAGCGGTATAGGTTTGGAGCTGAGGGCCAGTGACTGCTAATTGACCAGCAGCTGAAACTCCTCAAGCTGAGCTCCAGACCCACTGCCTTAAGCACTTCCTATCCTTCCTATCCTTCCCACCCTCCCCGACACCAGCCTCCCATGGCTCACTCAGCCTTTTCTCTCTGTTCACTCGGTTGCTAGTTCTGCTGATTGTTTCTCTTTTTTATTGTTTCCCACTGTCATCACTGCCCTGGTTTAGGGGCCCGCAGACAGCAACTTGATGAGGGCAGTGAGTGCGTCGCCTCCCTGCCTCTGGCCAGTTCAACAGCCCCTGCCTCCAAAACTCCATCCAAGTGCACAGGGATGGCCCGCACCTCTGGAAGCCGAGCCCCCTCTTCAACCATGCCTTTCTGACTCTTTACTCTTGAACCCCACCATTGCAGAGTCTCCCTAACTGCTTTTCTCTGCCTCACAGAACACATACTCAAATATCTGCACAAAAGAATGCTACTCCTTTCTCACCAAACTTTAAATCCACAGGCTTCTGACTAATGTTACCCCGTCTGAGGATCCCCGCATTTCACACCTCGCTTCATTAATGCCATCTCACAGTTCTGCCTTCTACCTTCTTTTCCGATTCTTAAATTTTCAGCTTTGATTGAATAAGCACAAAGCCCCATAGTGTTACCATACTTAGCCTCCTATAAAAACACTTTGAAAGAAACTTAGACATGAACCTGGAACTGCCCACATCCTCTCGTGTTGCCATAAGCCTCTCAACTTGCTTAGCCCTTACGGGGACTGAAGAGGGAATCCTCCACCTTGCCTGATGCCTTCCCCTGATCCCCAAACACACTCCGTCCGTTGCTGCCCTCTGCTTGTCGTAGTTAGAGATGGGCATTCGGATCGCCACAGCTAGCCAGTGCGTGGACTTGGGCAGTTTCAATGGCCATTGCTGTGGAATAACGGCAGTACAGCGGTAGCAGAAAGAGGACTGATCAGAAGCAGAGAGGACGCGTACGCTCATCGAGTGCCTGATCTGTGTCTGGAGGCTTGCCCACAGCTGCTCAACTACAGCCAGCGCTGCTGCTATCTCCTGTGTCCACGCTGTTTGTCATCTTCTTACCTCCTCTCCGCTTCTGGGTCTGACTTTAGCTGTGGGGAGACCTGGGCTCTGGTCTTGGCAGAGCCTTTTCCTCTTCAGGCTTCAGCTTCTTCATTGTCGTGAGAACAATAAATTAGAGCATGTGCTCCAGTAAAAATATGAGAGACATGATCAACTTCTAGTAGTCACATTAAAGAGCAGAAGTAGGTGAAATTTGGTCGGGGGCAGTGACGCACTCCTGTAATCTCAGGACTTTGAGAGGCTGAGGCAGGAGGACCCCTTGAGCCCAGGAGTTCAAGACCAGCCTGTATGACACTGCAAGACCCCATCTGTATAAATTTTTTTTAAAAATTATACTTTTAAGTTCTGGGGTACATGTGCAGAGCATGCAGGTTTGTTACATAAACACGTGCTTTGGTGATGTGCTGCATCCATCACCCTGCCATCTACATTAGATTTTTCTCCTAATGCTATCCCTCCCCTAGCCTCCCCCGTCCCACAGACCCAGGTATGTGATGTTCCCCTCCCTGTGTCCATGTGTTCTCATTGTTCAACTCCTACTTAACAAGTAAGAACATGCAGTGTTCTGGTTTTTCTGTTCTCATGTCAGTTTGCTGAGAATGATGGTTTCCAGCTTCATCCATGTCCCTGTTAAGGATGTGACCTCATCCTTTTTTATGGCTGCATAGTAGTCCATGGTGTATATGTGCCACATTTTCTTTATCCAGTCTGTCATTGATGGGCATTTGGGTTGGTTCCAAGTCTTTGTTATTGTGAACAGTGCCACTGGGTGTGGTGATCCCAGCTACTCAGGAGGCTGAGGCAGGGGAGTTGCTTGAGCCCAGGGGATCAAGGCTGCAGTGAGCCGTGATCTCACCACTGCACTCCAGCCTTGGCAATAGGGTGAGACCCTGTCTCAAAAAGAGTGAAATTCATTTAAATAGTCTATTTAATCGACCACATCAAATTTTATCATATCAATATATAATCAGTAGAATTAATATAAATATATAATCAATATAAAAAATCTAAATGAGATAGTTTACATTCCTTTTATCATATGGCACCCTTGGTATCCAGGATGTGTTTTTGCACTGACAGCGGTGCCTACTGTATTGGGAAGCACAGCTCTAGCAAAAGTGTTTCACTGTCAAATTCTCCTTCTTCGTGTGTGGGAGGCAAGAGTTAACAACCCAAAGTTATAGAAGGAGAATATGAAGCGGGTTATAAGCTCTACAGCGGTAGGGACCTTTGTCTCTTTCTTTCCGGTGTTTCACAAGCTCCTGGAGCTGTGCTTAAAACACAATCATGCACATTTTTGAAAGAGTGAAAGGAAAGTCAGTTACGGCTAACTTACTGACAGTCATTCACCCTGTCGTCAGACCTGGCGCTAACACGTGGTGTTTGATTCCTAGCCCAGTGCTCATTCTTTTGTTTCCTTGTGGTTTCTTAGAGAATAATAATAAGGCAATAGAATTTCAAGGAACTGCTGATAAAATCTTCTGAGACTGGCAGGGGACTAGGACTCAGTTTATCAGCAATTAAATTTGATTAACACTTAAAATTTAGTGAAATTGCAAGAGGAAGTCACTTTCAAGTCAAAGGTGTTTGAGCTGTCTAGTGACAGCACATTAATTACTTGATAAATGCTAAACATGGGGAGGAGGTCTGGAACCTGCAACTTGAACGCTAACTCCTCAAGGAAGGACCCATACAAAATGAAAACCGGGATGGAATTGTGCACGTAGAGCATCTGCTCTGAAGTGGAAGTCTGCTCACACTTAGACACTTGTGAATGGGGTGTGTTTATGTGTCTAATGTACGATAAGGGTGGCATTTGAGGAACTAACAGTTGCTCGTCCCTTTCTTGATAAGACCCAGGCAGGGAAACTGCTAGTGATTAGACAGGACTTTTAGCTGACTGAGATCTTCCTTTTGGACAGCTGTTTAAAGCTCTATGCTGGAGAGTTAGATGGTAAAGTCGCCTGTGGAAGCAGCCTTTGATGAAACCCAGAGGCTGTCAGCTCTTAAACCTTGTGGATCGTGTGTAAACGGAGTCGTTCTTACAGTAAGCAGTCTTCTCCTTAGGAATCATTCTCATTTTTTTCAGTCTACACAATCTCTAAAAGAGAAAGGCAGGTTCTCTTCGGGGAGCTCTTTAAATGAATTCAGACCAGGAACACCTCTGATTTAGAAAGAAGCATTTGATGGTGGGGAGGTGGTTACCAAGTAGCAGCAGGGATTATTTCCATTTCAAGTTATATGTGTAGCAGTTAATGCTGACACTTTGGAAAAAAATCAAGGCTTTTATGCCCAGCTTTCATCTGAAGAAGTCTGTGTCCCGACCTTGTTAATATTTCCATTTGCAACCACGTCACAGTATTCCTTTCAACACTGAGAACTTGTGTGGCATCCCTGTTGTCATATCTGGGCCAGTGTTTTGATTCTGTTTGCTGTTTTGCAGCCACAGCATTCGTTCTTCCAGCCTTATCTCACCACCCACACTTGCTTAAGCATCCTATTTTCAAAGGTGGGAAAGAGCTTTCTGTTTGGAGTTGTCGTTGTGTGGGTGTCTGTGGACAGAGCCCAGTGATGACCATTCAGACCGTGTTGGCTTCTCACTTCTCAGTGGGAAGCGGGAATTTATGGAGGCCCCTTAGACCCTAACAGCCGAGATCACAGCCTGGTTCTGTGGCCTGCCTGGGTTTCAGTCCAGGGCCGCTTTCCACAGCTCGTGCTGCGTCCCAGTTGCTGTGGGAATCGAACCAAATTTTTTGACTCTAGTAAACATCGTTGGTAAGTGGCTGGTGGATGATGATAACCTTGAGAAAATAGAATGAGACTCTGAACGCGATGGAGCTGACAGTGAGAAAAGACCGACTGTGGGGTTCAGGGTGTCACTGACTCAGGCGTGTTTTCTCTGGGCACAGCTCTGTGGTCTGGGGCAGTTACTTCTCTGAACTCAGGTAGAATGTGATGTGGGCATTTAAGTGGGCAACTGTGAAAATAACATCTTGGAAAAATAGTGAGCATAGGATATATTTTATTGGCCTTTTAAAAAGTAAAGCATTATTTTATCTGGTGTTATTGCTTCAGGCCATTCATAATCTAAGCTCCTATTCCATGTATGTGAAACACTCAAGTGGCTGTTATCTGTAACTTTCATGTGTTTGGGGCTGTGGAGGAGTCTCCAGAATGTGGCCCCTCTCTAGCTGGGGGGTCTGGCCCTAGGGAGGAGCCAGCAGACAAAAGGCTTCCTCAGGCTGTCCCCAAACCCTTCCTTAGGTAAGTTCTGGCCTGCATCCTCTCTAGGAATTCAGGGAGTAAGGGAGAATTTTTTTTTTTTTTTAGATGACCATATTCATGTTGAGTGTAGTTTTTCTCCTTTCTGCACATGCCAAGCAAAATGACCAAGGTCTATGGTCATTCAAAGCAGCTGGCTCTTTTCTTTCTTTCTTTTTTTTTTTTTTGAGATGGAGTTTCGCTGTTGTTACCCAGGCTGGAGTGCAATGGCGCGATCTCGGCTCACTGCAACCTCTGCCTCCTGGGTTCAAGCAATTCTCCTGCCTCAGCCTCCTGAGTAGCTGGGACTACAGGCACGCGCCACCATGCCCAGCTAATTTTTTGTATCTTTAGTAGAGACGGGGTTTCACCATTTTGACCAGGATGGTCTCGATCTCTTGACCTTGTGATCCACCCGCCTCGGCCTCCCAAAGTGCTGGGATTACAGGCTTGAGCCACCGCGCCCGGCCGGCTCTTTTCTTAAGGGTGAAAGAATCTCAAGGGTCAAACAACATGCAGGTGGGAGAAGTGACAGGTGTCCCGTCTAGGCTCTGCATTCATGAGGTCCTGTGTTGCCTCCAGACTTTCTGCTTTCCGTTTTGTTCCAGCTCTCCTTTCTGGGCTAGCCCTTTAAGTCCTGGTCACTCCCTGCAAATTTATCAACCATTTCTCTGTAGCTCCAGTTGGGTTACTGGCTTCTTTGATCTCAGAAGGTTGCGAGTGTCCTGTTCTGTTGCTTCATCAGCTATCAACACTCTGATCTCCAGCCATCAGAGCGAGTCTCAGTAATGATTCCTTTAGTCCATGAACAACAACAAAAAAAAGAGCATGCCTTAGTTTTCTGGATCGGGACAGCCCATTCCTAACAATCTCCTTCTTGGGCCATTAATTTTTCGTCTTACTACTAGTTCAGCAAGTTGACTGTCCCAGCACCTTCCACTCTTGGGATCTCTCTGTCTCCTGGACTTGGTTTCCCAAAACCACTGCCCTGCAACTTAGCCAGCGTCTTGGAGTTCCCTGGAGACTTAGGACCCTAGGCCTTCATCTCCCAGCCGTTGCTCCTTTAAAAGAAATATTAGCATAATGATTAGCATTTCTACACTTAATCATGTTCCCTGCCGCTGGCTCCAGCTCCAGCTTGGAGTTTCTGTGCTGACAGTTGTTAGATACTTCAGTTCTAAATCATTCTCCCTTGCTCTCAGCGTTTGCCATCTGGCCTTACCTCACTCAGGTGGCCTTAGAATGTCTAGCCAAACTTCTTCCCTCTCATCTTATTTTTTAAAAAATTGTTAGACCTTCCTTCCTTTTCTTTCTACTTAATTGCCGTCTCCTTCCGGTGACCACCTAAGCTCAACCAGCTCTTCTTCAAGCTCCCGCCCCCACAAAGGTATCCACCTTTTGGGAAGACTCTTGAATTCTGTTTCTGCTGCTCACCAGCAGTGCATCCTTGGACAGTTTACAATTTTCACATACTCTTTGTCCTCCAGTTTTCCCGTGGGGGATTGGGAGGAATGGTATCTGTTCGATGGGGTTGTTACAGGAATCAAATGGTTGATCCAGATACAGTCCTGAAAGCACTGCTTTGCTGCTTACTCGTGATGTTGTAAAATCGTCTGGGGGCTCATTAGGGCACTGGCTGAACATCTGGTCACATTTGGTGTCTCCTGGCTATGGCCTTGGCTGCTGCCATATGAAGAGCCCTTGGAGGGCTCTGCATGTATTAGTACCTGCCAGGGAAAGGATGTGGGCAGAACTAGATATTCCTGTTATCAAACAATTGATGTGCACCTGCACTGAGAAGTGGGATTTCCCACACGCTGTGGCAATCCATTATCTTCCTTGGTGTCTCTCTGCGGGGCTCCTCTAAGCCACCTGACACTTTTTGCTTAACTGGAATCTCCACAAAATCAGAGAATAAAGGCTGACTCCAGCTTTCTGTTATCTACGATATATATGGTGGGGACAGGGGGCAATGGAAAGATGAGGCCTCACGATTACATAGTGAACAGAAGGTTGCTTTGTCCTTTTTTGGGAGGAACAGTAACATGTATTTTAGAAAAGATCACTTTAGTGGCTGCAAGAACTGGTGAGCCCAGTGAACATGTGGGTTGTGACATGTGCTTGTCGCTCTCCACCTCACTGCCACAGGGCAGATCTTGAGCTTGGTGGAGGGGTCACCGGTTCCCAGACTTAAGACACTAGTCCCGCATTTGAAGACCTGTGGTCAGTTCGCACAATCATTTCTGAACCTTAAAACTTAACTTGTGAAAAAGGGACTTTCGTAGCTTCCTTAGAGTGTGAGGGTTAGATGGAAATTGATGTTGAAGGGGCTCATACTAGGTACTGTTTCACTTGCTTCAACACACACCTCTACACCCTTCTTTTCACAAGCAAATAAGAAATAATCTCAGAGTTGTGGTTCTCATTCCCTCGTCTCACTGAGGGAAGAAGTGGGATAGGATAGTATGAAGGGTATTGCCACCGCTTTTACTTCTGCTTAAATTCCCTGGGTTTTCATATGTGTCTTTTTGTCTCACGTGCCCTCTTGTACACGGGGGAGGAGTTTGTGTGGAAGATATGTGGGAAGAGCCACAGGTGCACGGGTCCCCTGTTGACCAGGAGCCAGGGCTGGCAGGTGTCTTTGTTCCATGTACACACTTCTCTTGGAGTCTGTCACCAAGCTTGGTCCGTTGCCCAAGATTCCAGCTCTTACCCTGGATAAGAAAGTTTCACTGGGAAGAACCACACGTTTGAGGTAAGATCCAGAAACAGTGAAAGAGAATTTGTTATCAGAGGAACACTGAAGTGTGTTTGATTTTCTTTTGTTATTCATAAACCCACAGGAGGTTCATTAGAAGGTAATGCTTAGTGGCCTCTGGACTGCTGAGAGCCCTCAATAGCTGAGAGCCTTAGTTCAAGCCTCAGCATTTTCCCGACATTTTCCAGACAATCACCTCCACAGTTTTCATGTTAAAGATCACAGACCTAGACTTAAATATATTCAGTCCTTAACTTGATAGAAGTATGTCTCCACACATACCAAGAACCCTGTGGGCGGTTTCTACATCTAATGCCAGGCACAAAATAAGAATTAATGTTGCTTTGACCGAAGACCTGTGTGCAAGTGTAATGAATGCTCGCAGCTCCCTTCCCTCCAGCTCATGCACCTGCCCCTCCTGCTTGCCCACCTTGGGTGCCTCACGTTTTCGTCGTGTTTCTGGAGTTCATTGGCTAGTGCAGAAGCACGACTGGAAATGGTTTTTTTCCCCCTCCTTTTAATGCTCAAACATACATTTTCTGACCAACCTACCATGAGCAGCTCTGCCCTGGACAATGGGAAATGATTAGATTAGACCTCAAACTTTTTCTCAGGGACCTTGGTTGAACCTTCTGGCCTAGTTCGCCTTTTTCTTTCTTCTTTTGCTGCCATCTCTGCAGACCTCTTTTTTTCCCCTTCAGTGTGTGTATATTATACCTTTACTGCAGTTAGATAACAGAAGAACATGGAGTTCAAAAGTACCTGAGAAAGTTGGTCATCTTGATTTGCCGAAAAATAAACCCTTAATTCTCAAATCTGTAGGAAAAAATTATGGTTTTTACCTTTGCCCACTTCTGTGCAAAATGCAATGAATCTGTTTCTCAAACAGTAAAAGGGAAATTCACTTTAGTTTGAATTTACTAGGCTTCAGATTAATTTGTTCTCTATTTTGCTAATTCTGCTAACTAGAATTTCCCTTTAACCAGGGCCTTTCATGAATTGGGAATGTGTGTCCCACGTGATTCTTTTATATGGGGATTATTTCAGTGTTGATTTAACGTGGTTAATTAAAACTAAAACTGTTGGACTAAGCACTGATGTGTTATCTAACTGAGGGCCTATGACTTGGGCTTATTCTAGTAATACCAATGTTTGTCTAAGTAACTTAAAAATGTACTTTTGGTATTTGAAATTGGATGACTGAGGGACAATGAAGAATCCCTTTCTAATAGGCACAAGTGACTTATTTTATGCTCTTCTAATGAGCTAAGCACTTAGTATGAACCCAGCCTAAATTTGTGTCTTCGATGGCTTAAGCTCCCCTATGTGTAAATCATGGTAAATTGGGAGAGTGAAAAACTACACCATAGACTTGGCGTTTGTCATGTCCCACAGTGTGCTTTACACAGACTTTCCCCCCAGAATTTAGCTCCAATATTCATATATGTATGAGAAGTTGGCATGGAAGATGCTAACCACAGGCATATTGTATTTATGAAAAAGTGTTAGTTTTTGTAACTGTAGCCAGTAACCAACTTAACAGTATCACAGGGTAGTTACATGTTTGAAATGAGAAGTAGCAATTTTGCAAAGCAGAATTTTTTGTTGTTGTTGTTAACAGAATGAGACGAGAGGGGAGGAATTTGCATTATTTAGAGAGTTTTTTAACGAGCATCTTCTTTTAAAACATATGAGTAGAAACTTGACTGAAAGGCATTCTAGAGAAAAAAATCTCTCACCCATTTTTAGAATAAAGCTACATTCCCGTTCTCTCTCCCTCTTTTTCTTACTCTTTCTTTCTCTCCTTCACTCCTTTTTTTTTCCTCCCCCCCCCCAAAAAAAAGTCTCTCTTCCCCTGTTCATCCCTGTATCTGTAGAGATGAGCATTTATGGCTTGGAGATGAAGCTTCCAAGTGTGTTTAATTTTGGCACATGCATGTGGGAAAGAGGAATGTACGCACGAGGGATGGGAAGGAAAAAGGGACTCGAAGTTAAATAAGTCAGCAGATGAATAGAAGGCTCCTAAGGGAGAAGCTTTAGGACATGGATCCTAAGGTTTTCATTTTCCTTCAACTAATACATATATGGATTCCAAATTCAAAGGGCACAAAATAAGTTTTCGTATACTAACTTTGGATCTCCTTCCTCCAAACTAGAGGCAGTATTTAGTACAGGATAGAACTACTACTTGTGTATGTTTCCAGAGACTTTATGTGCTTGTGTAAGCGTAGACTTTAACAGTTCTGCATTTGGTTTTCTGTTAATGAGTCTTGAGCATTTCAGTCATACAGAAAGAACAGCCACCATTCTTTGAACAACCGCATGCTTTTCTGTACTGTTTTATATGCACGTCAGATCATTTAACCGTCTTCTATTGGTGAATACTTATAGCTTTATAAATAAATCTCCAATGAATGTTTTGTGTATCCTTACAACTATGCTGTAGGATAAAATTCAAAGTAGCCATACCAGAAGTAGAATCCCTATGTCAAAGAGTATATGTCCTTAAAATGAAGCATCTTGTGTCCAGAGAGAGCCTATAAGCAGTATACTAAAGGTGTCTGATTCCCACACATCAGACTTACTGATCTTCGCCCATTTGATAGATAAAAATGATACATCGAGGTTTTAATCTGGCTCTCTCTCAAGTACGATTGACTGAGAAGTAGCTGGTGTCATTTGCCCCTTCTGTTGGGGTTCTGGTATTTCTGATTTGTTGAAGCTCCTTACTCGTTAAGGGAGTGACTCCTTTGCTTAATGTTACAAATAGTTTTTCTAATTTTGCCCTCTGACTTTATGGTGTTTCTGATTATATAGTCAAGTATAGCCATTTTTGAGGCTTTTAGGTTTTGTGTGACTTATAAAACAAAACTGCCCCCTCTGTGTAAGTATATATAAATGCATTTCCCCTCCAGTACTCTTAGAGTTTCATGCTTTTACATTTAGTCCTTGATCTGTCCAATCTAGATCTTAGTTTGGCATGAGATAGGGAGCCCCCTTTTCTTCTTTTTTATAATTTAGATAACCATCCAGATACGTTCTTCTTCACTTTACTATTCTGAAATGCCTCCTTCAGTTATATACTAATTCCCTTTAAATATTTGATTTTATTTCTAGATTTAAAAAATTTTGTTCCATTGATTGATTTGTGTTTTGGGGCCAATAACATGCTATTTCAATTAGTATGGTTTTGTGATATCCATTACAGGCTAGTATATATCATTCCTATTTTTCATAACGTTTTCTGGCTATTTCTGCCTCTTCTATGAACCTTACAAATTCTAAAACAAATTCTAACTTGGAATCTACTAGAAGTTCACATACTTTAAAATATATGAAAATCTCAACCCTAGATACCCCCCCCAAAAAAAAAGACATAGTGTCCAGACGGTCACTAGTCTCAGATGTCCCTCCTCTAATGCTCAGGACCAGCGTTCCAGCACAGGTGTAGTCCTGACTTCAACCCTACGTGATGTCTTTGAACAACTCCTGGGAAAAAGACTTGAGTCAAAATGTATTCCAACAGTTATTTTCCTCTGTAACATTATTGAGGTTCTTCCTGTAGATTTTCTTAGAATTGTTACTTGTATCTCAAGGACTTATTGTATTACAGCCTCGGGTTGCTGTGTGACTTCTCATGCCTATGTCATAAAGACTAGCCTTAAAAGTGCAACAGGTGATACACAGTAGAAAGCAAGTTGTATTTCTTCAGGTAGAACAACATACCTGAAATCTAGAAAACCCATGCCACCAAATCGTAGTCTGGCTCTGGTCATAGTAAAGACAGCACCATAACATTATGTAGTAATTTGAACTTAATTGTGTAGCTCAGGGGTCCCCAACCACCAGACCACGAACCAATACCAGTCCGTGGCCTGTTAGGAACTGGATGGCACAGCAGGAGCTGAGCGGCAG
>CM052659.1:108426519-108447152 GCA_028533165.1 Leontopithecus rosalia
CACCCCCCCCCCCGCCCCCGACCAGCACAGTCCATGGAAAAATTGTCTTCCACAAAACTGGTTCCTCATGCCAAAAAGGTTGGGGATTGCTGGTATGGCACATACAGTGAACACAAATGTACTGTGTGCTAATCATGAGAGATCACGAAGAACTGCTGAGTGTTTAGAGAGCACGGCTAAAAGAGAACTCTGCTGTCCCAAAGCTGCCTTGAAGCCAAACGCATCACAATTAAACATTCATCACAGCTTTTGCTTGGGGATACATAACCCAGAAGTGCTTTGTAAGATGATCTAGATAACCTAGGACTTTTTCATGCTGTTCAGAGGCTTCTAAACTTTTGTCTTCCCCTCCTTGAGTACCCTGTAGCGAACACTAGAGCCCTCATCCCCAGATTGGTCCTGCAGAGCCTGCTGTGATCGCATGCTCAGCCCACTGCTTTCTGCCTCTTGGCCCCGATCAAGTGCCCCTGTTGTCTTTCCATTGGCTTGTGTCCCCTCTCCATAAGTGAGCTCCTCTGTGGCCTTCCTGATTACCCCAATCAGGATTACCCTTTCTTCCACTTTTATGTTACATTGTATTTCCACTACTAGAGTTGTCTACACCATGCGCTATCTTGTATTGATGCCTGTATTCTCACCCCCTTCTTGATGGGAGTGAGTGCCTGAAGAGCTTATCTCCATGTGCCCAGCAATGCCCTGACAAGCAAGTAACAGCCATAGGAGATCCCTGGCAGTGCAGGCTAGAAATCCATGTTGGAACCCCAGGAGAATGCATGCCGATGGGTATTCAAACATAGCAGCTTCCAAACAATGAAACTGCAGAAGTCACTGGGATGGGTTTTGCGTGTGTCTAGCAAGTCAGAAAGCCAGAAGGGGTGGGAAAACTGTTCACAGTGAAATCTGAGGCCAGCACCTTGACTCTTTGTTTTGGGTTCTATATCCATCTAGCAAATATTTGACTCATGGCTTTACAGGTACCTTGACTTTTTAATATTTGAGTATTTGTTTTTATATATTAGGATTTCCAGGGATCCATTGTGTTTTGTTTTTTGATAAGTACAGCATAGTTGAAAATTACTTGGGAAAGTCTGTGGTCCTAGCAGATGAAGTGGTGTTTCTCTCCTAGTAATCTGTGCCAACTTTATTCTCCTTGGGTAGCTTAAAGGTACTACTTTCAAAGTACACTTGAAGGTGCACACGCCCTGAGGAAGCTGGCTATGTCCTGTGTCAGGCGTCCTTGCTGGGAAGAATGGTTCCACTACATAGGTGCCCTAACCCTTTGTTGACTAGAAATGTTGTCTAATTTCGTCATAAAAACAACTCTTTGGTTCTACCCCAGATGGCAGAAGTCCTTGTTAGGAGAGATTTCTCCCATAAGTGAAAGGGACATGGGAATTTTGCTTGGGGAACATGCTTTATTCCAGTAGAAGGAGTTGGCCTGCCACTTATTGGTGAGGTTGTTGAGAATCCATCTTCTTGTGAAGTGAGGGAAGTCGTGTGTGTGTTGTGTGTTGTGTGTTCTCTGTGTGAGTGTTGTAGCCTAGGTGTCAACCAGGTCAAGATGTGGTTAGGGAGCCAAAAAGCTGGAGAAGTAACTAATTCAACTGTGGTCCTTTATGGTTCACTAATGTTCTGTTTTTAGAACATTTGAAGCACACTCCATTTCAGCACGCTCCACCCCTACCCAGAAAAAAACAAGCAAAATGACAAAACCCCAAACAAAGCAAAACTATGAAGTCATCTAAAGCATTATAGAATGCGTTTGTGTGTTTCTGTCCTTCTCTGTGGAGGCAGCTTTTTACGTATTGAACTCATTTAGTCCTCACAGCTACGCCGAGCAGCAGGTGCCGTTTATCACCATGTTACAGGAAGATGTTCAGAGATTAAACAAAGCTGAGTTCCTCGAGCTGCTTTGCCCTGTAGAAGTAAATCCTAACTCTGTTTCTCACCCCTCCCTTTCAGTTTTCCCAGCCAGAACATCCCCTGAAGATGGCAGAGGAGAGCAGCTGTACCAGGGACTGCACGTCCTTCAGTGTGCTCAACTGGGATCAGGTTAGCCGGCTGCACGAGGTCCTGACCGAGGTCGTACCTATCCACGGACGAGGCAACTTTCCAACCTTGGAGATGACTCTGAAGGACATCGTCCAGACCGTCCGCAGTCAGCTGGAGGAGGCAGGCATCAAAGTGCAGGATGTCCGGCTGAATGGCTCTGCAGCTGGCCACGTTTTGGTCAAAGACAATGGCTTGGGCTGCAAAGACCTGGACCTCATCTTCCATGTGGCTCTTCCAACGGAGGCAGAATTTCAGCTGGTTAGAGATGTGGTTCTGTGTTCCCTTCTGAACTTCCTGCCAGAGGGTGTGAACAAGCTTAAAATCAGTCCAGTCACTCTGAAGGAGGCATACGTGCAGAAGCTAGTGAAGGTCTGCACAGACACTGACCGCTGGAGCCTCATCTCCCTCTCCAACAAGAACGGGAAGAACGTGGAGCTGAAGTTTGTTGACTCCATTCGGCGTCAGTTTGAGTTCAGTGTGGACTCTTTCCAAATCATTCTGGATTCTTTGCTTTGCTTCTATGACTGTTCCAATAACCCCATCTCTGAGCACTTCCACCCCACCGTGATTGGGGAGAGCATGTACGGGGACTTTGAGGAAGCTTTTGACCATCTGCAGAACAGACTGATCGCCACCAAGAACCCAGAAGAAATCAGAGGCGGGGGACTTCTCAAGTACAGCAACCTTCTTGTGCGGGACTTCAGGCCCACAGACCAGGAAGAAATCAAAACTCTAGAGCGCTACATGTGCTCCAGATTCTTCATCGACTTCCCGGACATCCTTGAACAGCAAAGGAAGTTGGAGACCTACCTTCAAAACCACTTTGCCGAAGAGGAGAGAAGCAAGTACGACTACCTCATGATCCTTCGCAGGGTGGTGAATGAGAGCACCGTGTGTCTCATGGGGCATGAACGCAGGCAGACCCTGAACCTCATCTCCCTCCTGGCCTTGCGTGTGCTGGCGGAACAAAACATCATCCCCAGTGCCACCAACGTCACCTGTTACTACCAGCCGGCTCCTTATGTCAGTGACGGCAACTTCAGCAACTACTACGTTGCCCAACCTCCAGTTACCTACAGCCAACCTTACCCTACCTGGCTGCCCTGTAACTAACCTTGAGACCTGAGGGTTTCCACAGTGGGAACCCCAATAGGGCCAGGGCTTTCAGGTAGGGGAGCCTCCTTCTAGATGTAGGTGTTTGGCTTTCAAAGGGGAACTCAGCTCTGATTCTGCTTTTGTGTGTGTGTACCCATTGGAATGGGCCTGCAGGGTATCATGAGCCGACCCTAACAGGACCCGTATTACAGTGCCACGTTGGGAAATGCTGTAGGAAGCATGACCTACCCACATCTTTCCAAGATAGACACTAACACGTCATGTCCCAAACATTAGCGTGTGGGGATTGAGCTCTGTGCAATAATTGAGATTGGGAGAGTCTGGGCACCGCAAGAGAAGCGCTAAGCGACGCGGCTTCTCACTCGAGCCCCGAATAGGCTGCGTTGGCCCTCACTTGGGATTCTCAGCAGTTACATGAAAGTTGTGCTGATAATCTCTTCTCTTGTATCAATTTCAGTCAGGCAGAAAATGTTATCACGAGGGTGCTCTTGTGACTTAATTTTTGTTCAAGGGACTAAATTGCTTATGTTTATTCCCTGTCAGCGGAGCTGAGAATGTCATTCATCAATAAACCAAAGCCAATAGCTGGAGAATTCAGATCTGGTTGAAAGTGGTTTATGGCTTACATGCTGTACTATCCTGAGGAATTGCGAGATATTGCTGAGGGAAAAGACCTTTTTTTGAAATGTAACTTGAAAACAACGTAAAATGTGGAACATAATATTTAAGTAGAATTGTGGTGGTGGCAGTGGGAGGGGCTGATTGTAAGTAGAAACATGAATGTTCATTTTTTTCCTTAAGAAATTCTTATTAAATGGCTCTCCACCTTTTTTTTTCCTTTTTTCCTCATCAGCTCTTTCATGGCTGACTTTTGTTTTATTCTTCCTGAGACTAAGGATTGCGCTGAGTCCAGAGTCATTGTGGTAACTGACATGAGGGTCTTCCCATGTTTTAATTGGAAACCCATTTTGGTCACATTCCAAGTATGACAAAGCTGTTCTTCTGGAGTACTTTGGCTGATTTTTGTTTGTGTTCTTCTTGTTTTTTTCAAAAATAGTGACTTCCTTCTCCAGGTGTGTTTGACAGCGACTCAATTCAGGAATTTCAGTAGAACTGAGTGACCTGTGGAACTGCTTTAGAATCTAACCTGCTGTCTTCTTGCTGTGTGTGAAGGGAAAGGTAGGGTTAGCATTAAGTCTGGCCTGTGTGCATTGGAGCTACCAAGGCACTTTGAAATCATTCCAGCATATTTGGGAAGAATTGAGTAAATGAGAATGCTCTTCCTTATTCTGGTAGATTTGACTCATTTATATTCTGCACTTTAGAAGGAAAACAGTGTTAATCTCTAGTCGAAATCATAGTAAATGAGAGAGTTCTGGGCTACTGTGGCCTTTTCCAGTAGGTTTAGATGAGATTATGTGTTTTGAAATGTTTTGTGGCATCGCTTAGAAAGCATCACTTTAGGGCAGAGACACTCAATATTGCCAACCAGCTTGGTGTCTAAAGTGATTCAATCAATTTTATGCTCCTAATTTTTTTTTTCCCTTCTGTGGCTATAAAAACCCAAAGCCGGGGTGATTGTTTTCTCCTCGCTTTAAGCAATGAAGTTATCTTAATGCAAAAGAGCTTAGTAGAAAATGTGTGGTTTACCTTTTTCTAAAGGTGTATTTTTTGGGTTGATTCTGGAATGTGATGTCTTGGTCCTCTTAATCAGACATGACTGAAACTCAAGGCTTAGCTGGTATCTATGTTATGCTACATTAGGTGACTAGAGGCCACGCAGTGTAATCGGCTCCTGTTTCCCTGTGAGCCTTCGTTATATTTGAATTCATCGGCTTTGAGTCCAAGCCCGGTTCTAACTGAGGGGACCCAGGGTGCTTCAGCGTTAAGAGTGGGGCAATGAAGAATGAATCCCAATGAAGAGTGATCCCAACTTTGAAAACTCTCTGGTCATTCATGACATTAAAAAGCTGCCATTGTGGTCAAATGGCATGTGTTTGCACAAAAATGACAGATGTGTTGAACCAAAGCTTCGAAACGTGATGAAGCCGCCAACATAAGCACTTGCTAACAGCAGTCAGTATTTCTTTTACTTAGAAGGCTTGGGGACCAGGGTAATGAGGCACCAGATGAAGATAAGATCTGCATCAAGTAATTAAATTTCCAGTTTGTCCTTGGGGTTCTTTCTGCTTACATTTTTTTCGTATCTGGTAATATTCCTCTTCTGAGGATAAAAGGAGGCACAGAAGTTGCAAGAAAGACCCAGTCCCCAGTCTTTGCCACCATTGCACCATGGCTGTCTGGGATTCCCTTCACCTGACCTTTTTAGTCAGCTCAGATCCTTTTGTAGTTTGAGAATGGACCTGTGTTCTAGAGCTATCAGGGTAAAAGCTGCCCTGACCAAAGCTGTGCTTTTAAAATGCAGCCCCTAGGCTAGAGATGTTTCTACGTGCTCTGTGAGCCTTTTGCCAGCCTCAGAATAGGCCAGGTAACCTTGAATTTCAGGTGCCTAGAAATTCTAGCTGAAACCTGCCTTTCCAAATGCTCACATAAGCACCAGGTACCCTGAACTTGTACTGAGTCCAGTGGTTCTTTGTGTGTGTGTGTGTGCGTGCACACGTGTGTGTTGAGTAACATGAAACTTGGCAGTGGCAGAGGGCACTGAAGTTCACATGCAAGTTCTAATCTAAACTTAAGTATCTCTTACTTGCTTCGGGGCTCTGATTTCTGACTGCTCTCTGGTGCTTTCGGCATGTCTGCTGCCTGTTCTTCTAGCCCGCTGCTTGGAGTCAGGTTGAGCATCAGTGAGATGAAAACAGTACCTATTCCCCTCACGTTGGCAGAAAAGCACGCATTAGATTCTTGGCTTCGAGCTCTAGTGTCCTTTTTAAATCTTACCTTGCCCTAACAGAGTATTTCCTCATTCAGTAATTTCAATGCTGGAACCTGAACTCTATTACCAACACCTTCCAGTCAGGCTTCCTGATGGGATGCCTATGGGATGTGCCATGGCCCACACCTGGGGGACCTGGCAGATGGGCTGAGTTGGGTAGGGAAGATGATGCTTAGTTAGTGACAGATGGTACAGATGTAGTTTGGCATTTCAGTTTGCTTTTTCCAGTTTGATTTTCACTGGGGTTGAGTCACAGCAAGCTGTGTATGAACTTGTGTGTTGTGGTGACACATTAATCAATTGTTAAAGCCCCGAATCTGCTTACTCTTCAGCTTCACCTCTGCACTAATCCCTTTATGGTACATTAGGATTTTAACTAGTACTGCACTGTTGACTGGGAAATGGTGCCACTCAAAAGCAACTTCTAACTTTAGGAATAACTTCTTTGTAGCTTCCTTTCTGGTACTGGTTGGTGCCTTGGATTAGGATGCAGCTATATTCTTAGTTCAGATGTTCTAGGGAGCAAAGTAGTTACCCAGTGGTGAGGCAGGACCCTGATGCTTACGGGGGCCGTTCCTTCCTTGGTGTCTGACTGGAGCTCTGTGCCAGGGAATTCTGTAAGGAACCAGTTTCCAAGGTTAGATTGATATCCTTAATCTTGCAGAGACTAGAATTTCACAGCTGACTTTGGAACATATTCCAACTCAACCAGTTACAATCAGAGGACCAAGTCGGGGCGGGGGTGGTGTGTGCCGAGGAGAGGTGTTTTAAAAGATCTGGCAACTTTTCAGGATTCTTTGTGGAAACCTCCAAAGTGAAGATCAGGAAAAGACTTTGTGTGTCTGTGTGTGTGAGTTCAAGTGCCTAAATCTTGTTTACCCATCACTTTTTAAAAAATAATTGAAGTGTAAGCTAAATAAAATGCTTGGAGTTTTGCCTGGGCTAGTGAGAGTTGGTGTAAATTCTCACGTGTGTTTGCGTAGGAAGGTGAAATGACCATCTACCAAAGAGGAAGTAGCTAAATAGTACAGATCTGTGGGCAGTTTTTTTTGTTTTTTGTTTTTTGTTTTTAAACTCAACTTATCTGGTATTTTATTTGAAAGGATAAAAATCTAATTTTCCTAAGGCAGCAACTTATTTCTAAATATAGATGAAAAATAGATACCCATTAGACTAAGTCGAAAGCTTTTTGTTCTACATTTACATAGCCTTTGGAATATTAATTTCTTAACAGTCCCTAGGAGGTCTGGGGTTTCCTCTTTGGTAACGGTCACTGACCTTACTTGATGCGGATGAAATCACTTGTCAATGCAAAATGTGTTAGAACTTGATAAAATAAAGCTTTGAGTTTGAGAAATAAAGGTATATTTAAAATGGAAATAAAACTTGTGATTCATGCTCATTGATTTGTCTCTCAGTGCTGAATTTATTTTAGGTTTCAGGAAACATATCGACTAGAGATATTCCTATCTGTCAACCTCCGTCTTGAATGCTACTCTGAAGGACAGATGCTTGCTTTGGTGGGAGGGCTATGTGGTTAACTTGGAGACCGTAAATCCCTTAATATTTGGGCTCTTTTTCAAGGTACCTGACAAACGTAATCTAAGCTTGCTTGTTGGCCACTCCGCCTTCTAGGTAATACCCGTGGCAGGTTTAGTCTTGCAATCTGCCTTTGCTGGCAGCTGGTTTAATTTGTGCCCTTAGCTCCTCGCCCGTTTCAACAACAACAAAGAAAACAACTTTACCCATGCATGTACAACTACTACTGTTGTTTCTTCACATTTTTAATGACATATAGAAGTGAACAAGTGATACTTGAGTGACTACTAGATGTTTGAAGGATATAAAAAGATGCTGTAGACTTTGGTTAGCAGTCTTCCTCCTCATTCCTTTGATCTAATTCACAACAACCCCTGCCCACCCCAAGTCCTGCCCCTTCCATGGCCTCCCTTCCGTGTGGAAGTTCTTTGAACTCCTCTGGTACTCTCCTAACTGTCCTCGTGAAACTTCCGTCTTTGGCTGTGTCAAATCATTCACCCCCTTCCTCCACCTGTCCCTGTTCCTGCTTAAACATTGCGGTCAAGGACACACATGCCCTGGAGTCTGGTAGGTGTGGAGTCCTTCCCGATCGCTTCTGCATGTTCACTCAGTAAGTCACCCGTGCCCCGACTGCCAGCTCACACTACCCGTGTTGCCTCTGGGCTCTTCCCTTCACTCTGCCCGTCCACATCCACGTCAGTGGCCTCTAGTTTTGTGGTGGTCACTACCTTTGTTCTAGTCATCTACTCGCATAGGTTAGACACTGGATCTGGAACTGCTCATGAAGGTTGGAGTGTGACATTCTTCTCTTCACCACAAGAATGGGGATCACTGAAGAGCAGTTTTCTGATCTTAGGTTTGCCCATCGGCCATCCCCAGGATCCCCTTCCGCCTCATTTTTACTGCGTGTAGCTTCTGAAATGTTTCTTGACTCTGCCCTCTTGGTTGCCTTCAGCTCTTCCTTGGGCTATTTCGTGAGTCTTCTCACTTGCCTCTCTTTTTCTTGACTCTTTGAAGGGGTCTTTCTAAAACACATGTGCCTAGACCCCTCCCATACATTAAAACCTGCTTAAGACCCTTCTGTGCAGAGCAGATGTCTGGAGCCCTTTACAGCTAGCTAGCCCCAGTCTCCCTTCCTATCCTTTGACCTACTGTGCTAAGCTGGCCTACTTGGAGTTGCGGAGCACACAGCTTCTTCCAGGCACCTCACCCCACAGCAGGCCTCTAAAATCTCAGCTAAATGTCACCTCCGTCCTCACCTTCTCTCGCTTACCAGGCCCTATGTCTGCCACCTCCCCCTTCCTGCTCTATTTGTGTTCTTGCTGGGTTGCATCAGCTCCTCACCCACATTGTGAACACCTGAATGCTCCATTCTCTGCCCACTTTTCATGTCACTGGCATAGATTGGGTGCTTTGAACTGGATAGGGTTTTTCCCTGGAAGACTTGTCCTTGGGCCCCTGGCCACTTGGAGGCTGAATCCTGGATATTTACCTGAATGTGTCGTAATGCCTTATTTTGGTGCCAGAAACCATTTCAGTCCCAGACGTTGTCCAGACCAATACTTAGTGCAGGACAACTTGCGTGGGACGTGCTGGTACTCAGCTTCCTGGAATGGGCAGTCATGTCCTGGATACTGACACAATTCCACACAAGCTCTTGGCCCCCTGAGCGAGGTCTGTTCTAAGGGTTGCAGTCTTCACACTCAGCAGTATTATTTTGAACTCCCCACCCACTCAGTCCTCCTGGCAGACCTGCCCTTCTGGTGTTTTAGAATTCCTCTCATGCTGTCTCCAAGTGTTCATTCCTCAGCCTTGGAATGAAGCTCCCGTCGTTGCCACTCGGGACCTCCAGGGTTCCAGAAGGACGCTTCTAAATGAGTGGGGATTCTTTTATCTCCTTCACTGTCTGAGTAATCACCTGGGAGGGTTAGTAACATGCTTGCTTGCAATTCGGGGTTAGTATCAGCTGGAAGATACTGACGGCATTAATGGGACCTATAAGGGTTTCCCACATGACCTCTGAGCAGCCAGAGCCTCACTGCAATGGTGCCACTCTGCCACCTTACTTTGGCATGGGGCCTCATCCTCTCTAGAGGCCTTTAGCTCCTTATGTACTTAGGGCAGGTAGAGTCAGAGGCAAGTCAGGGATGGTGCCCAGACTGGGCTGAGTGGTCCACCCCTGCTGCCTGCCTAAAAGCCGAGTCAAGTGTCTTCATGTCTGAAGTGACAGCATCATTGGAGCTGGGGCCACGATGCTGGTTTCCTGCCTCCTGGCCCTGTGCCTTCTGCAACACGGGACTGTGTCCCTCCCCTGGGGATAAGTGCTATCTAGAAGCATGTGCTCCCCTGACAGATGAGCCACTCCTCAGACTGATTGTCACCACTCTCTCAAGCAGGTTTCTGTCAGTGCCGCCCAGAATCCAGGGAGCTGGAGCATGTCGGGAGGCTTGGCTTCATACCGTTCCTCACCCAGCTCAGAGCAGCCCGGGCTACCTGTTGGGAGATCACAGGTCTCCCAACTCAGGGATTTTCACTGGAGCTGGCCATCTCAGGGCCGCTTTTTACTTAGGAAGTTTCTGAAAATGGGAACTATTCCTAAGGGACAGGGATGAGAAGCCGGAGTGGCCGCCTTTCTTTCAGATGCTTCCCTAGGAAAAAGGTATCCAAGACTGTCGTGTTAGAGAGAGATGGAGATGGCAGCAAACAGCAATTTTGGCCAGGCTGTTTTCAGCCATTTTAATCTATCCCTTCCGTATGGATAGTGCATGAGGTTTTGCTCAAGGGGCCTGCTGGGAACTAAACCCATGAGAAAAACAGAGTGACAGCTCTTGCTTTAGACTAAGGCTTTAGGTTGACCAAGTACACATTGCACATATGTAGCTTGCGGGCCTCAGACATGTGGGCTCACGGGGGCTAGGTAGCAGTGTTTCCAGAGGCTCGGTGTGCTTCTGAGTTGCCCAAGGTTACATGTCTTGTAAGAGACAGAGACTGTGCTCTGAAAACACTCTGAATCATAAATCACCCTGCAAATATTCATTTTTGTGTCAGCCCCCTCTCAAGGGCCTAAGAGGTGTCGAGTTGCCTGGTAATAGATCCGTTTCCACTTATCCAGGAAAGGAATTCCTTGGACAGACCAGCAGCTCTTCTCACACAACCCTCCCTTTGTGGATCAGGTGTCGGGGGGACCCATTGCAGGCTCGTTAACATGTTTGGGGGATGCTCATGGAGCACCAGGCCCCGTGCTAATCATTAGCATTTAATCTTCCAACAACTCTGAGACAGGACTCGGGTTTACAGGTGAGGAAACCTAAAGGTCATACAGCTGCCACCGCAAGCACCTGACTCTGGGGTGTCTGGCCCCGCGGCTCCAGCTCTCGGTTCTTTTACAATATGCGATTTTGTCTTTCTCCTGCATTTTACAGGGTGACACATAGAAGAGGCATAGTAGAGCAAATATCCTGACTTCCAACAGAAGCCTTTTGAAGAGGAATGAGGAGGAGGCCAAAGCCACTGATGAAATTGATTAGTTAAAATAAGGAGTTAAGCCAACTGACAAAGTTAAAATAGGGTGCCTGTTGTGGTCGGCTTGACATTTAAAATTAGAATTGAAATGGAAACAGCGTCACAGTTCCCCCTCGCCCCTCACCTTACCTAGGAAGCCATGTGCTCTGGCTGGAGGTTGGAGAGGGTGGGGGAGTGCGGGAGGGCTTTTGCAGAAGTCAAGAAGCCAGTTCACCTGCAGTGCTCAAACAATGAAACCAAGAAGGGAGGGGACTCAGAAAACTAATAGCACAACCCCAAGCAGTTCCTGGAGTCAAACACCTGTGGGCTTTCATGCACTAAATATAGTGGAAGTTGGGTCATCTTATCCTTAAATAAACACTACAGCTAGCAAAGACTTTGTTGAAAAGAATCTTTACATTGGCTCAGGTATGCAGGAGGCTGGGAGAAGCAGCGCATGGGTGGCTGTGAATGGCCTGCGGCAGCCTCTTGTCCTCACACCCCTTGCTATCTCAGGATGCCATGTAAAACACTCCTCTGTGGTTTTCCCCCTCCTTTTCAGTCAACTGCATGTACCTTGTTGTCCCTGTGCCCTTCATCCCCTCCCCCTACCATGAGAGATCAGTTTCCTTGGCCCTCATCTGATCTGACTGGGGACAGCAGGAAAGGCGTCCCCTCTCTCTCTAGCTTTGGCGAAGGAGGCAGGTTTTCAGCAGGCTTATTTTCCATCGTACTTTAGATGTTACTGAAAGGAAATGGATTCTTCTTTGACTTTGCCTTTTGAATTTTGGTTGCTGCTGAATCGGGCATAGTCCCTACTTTTGGAAACATTAAACCAGAGGCTTGTGGCTGGGTTTCTGGCTTCTTGAGTGCCAGTGTGGTGCCTAGTAGGGTTCAGGGGATTCAAGGTGAGGAGCCCTTTAGAGAGAGGCAGTGGGACAGAAGATCTGGGGCTTCGGAGCTGGAGATTTCAGCTCAGCATGCTCCTCTGCTCCCCTCGTGATCACATAAACCACTCCAAGCCCGGTGTTCTTACGGGTACAATGCAGGTGATGATGATGCCATCTTTCAGGTTCCTACGAATTAGGAAAGCCAGGTATTTTTTAATAAAGCTCCAAGCCCAGAATCAGGTGCCCATAGATGGTATCTATTACTTGATATCCTCTGCCCCAGAGGAGTTTACAATCTGCTTGGGGAGTTAAGTGTCCAAGTGATATTTAAAGTATTAACGTATGTGTGCCACAGATCGGTTCTGCTGGACATCAGGAAGTCAAAACACTGGCTACAATTTATTAAGACCTACAGAGGCCAGTTAAGGGCATGATGTATGCTTTCACCATGCTCGTAACAGCGCTGCAAGGTAAGGGCGGTAGTCTCCCCCTTACCCTACCTCCTAACTCAACAGAAGAGAAACCAAGGCTCAGAGAGGTTCAACAACATGCCACAGCCTGCACAGCTGCCTGGGCTGGCAGTTTCACACCTGGTGCCAAGATGGCATGGACCATGTCCAGCTGCTGGGCTGGGAGCCTAGTGCACTGGCCAGTGCTCTGTCCTGGCTGACTGCCCCGATGCCCATTGGCCTGTGGGTTGCAATATCATCATAATTCCTACTAAGCAACCCATTAGCCTCACTCTCGAGGTATTGCCAACTCACCGAAGTTCCCCAGGACTTCATACCCCCTTCCCCCACTCCTCTGCTGAGGGTAAGCAGAGAACGAAAGACACCTCTCCAGAGGACTGTGGCAAACTCCATACAATGGAGTCATTTTGTCCTTTCACTGGACAACTTCCCTGTCCCAGGAATTAGAATCTGCACATTGAAAAGGCCAGAACCCTCCTGCTCCAGTGTGGCAGGCGCTTTTGTAAATGTGTGACCTGCTGGTTTTGCTGGGATGTGCACATTTCTAATAATGGTGTTGATAAACAAAGAGGACTTTGCATGGCAGGGGCATGCCCTGTCTCCAAAGCTGCTGCTTCAGATGTTCCTCCGCCACGGAGGCCTGGGACATGCTCACACTCTATAACATGGTCGTGTTTTCCTGTGAGACAGGTGCCTCCTCCACCGTAAGAGGATTTAGTGACTTCAAATCGGGCCAGCAGTCCAGGCCTGGTGAAAGAGGGCAGGGGGAGAGACCCTGCACAGCCGTGGGGGATCAGCTTGGCTGAGTTTCTGACCGAACCACCGTGGAAACCAAGTAGAGAAATAACCTATCGAGGATGTGATGAAGGTTGTTCTGGATCCAGAGGCCGCAATATTTTTCTGCAAAGGTCTAAGTAGTCAATATTGTAGACTTCGCCGGTCTCTGTCACAAATATTCTGCCAACATTTTATCACGAAAGCAGCTGTAAAGGACACAAATACATGGGATTGACTGTTCCGTGCGCATGACCGTTACAATAGAACTGTCCTTATGGACACTGACATTCGAATTTCATGTCATTTCCATGTAGCATTAAATATGCCTTTGATTTTCCCCAACCATTTAAAATCCAGTCCTGGCCAGGCGTGGTGGCTCACGCCTGTAATCCCGGCATTTTGGGAGGCCAAGGCAGGCGGATCACAAGGTCAGGAGATCGAGACCATCCTGGCCAACATGGCGAAACCCCATCTGAAATACAAAAAATTAGCCAGGCACGGTGGCGCATGCCTGTTGTCCCAGCTACTGGGGAGGCTGACGCAGGGAAATCGCTTGAACCTGGGCAGCAGAGGTTGCAGTGAGCTGCACGCCAGCTTGTCAATAGAGCAAGACTCTGTCTCAAAAAAAAAAAAAAATCCAGTCCTATTTCAGCTGTTTGCAAATAGGCAGTGGGACAGATTTGGCCCACTGGCTGGAGTTTCCAAGCCATGAACTAGAGGACAGGCTGCCTCACAGCAAGACCCCGTTCATGTTTTATTCTGCCTCCTCCCTGCCCCCACCATGTTCCTCAGAAGATGGAACTGCAGACTGCCAGTCCTATTGCCTGGGCATTACCTGCCTCCTTGGTGGCTCCTCCGTTGCACGTCCTCAGGGCTGGCTGTGGTTGCCTGCTGGCAGCTTGAGTTGCTGTCACTGCAACTCTGAAGTTGGGCCTTGAAATTCCAGCCACTGGTCCCAGATGGCCCTGTTCGCCCACCTTCCGCCATGCCCGTCACCGCTGGAGAATCTCCTCTTCCCATCAGGGCCACAATTTCTTGTGTTCTAGCGAGCATGGACTTCCTTCCTCGGTTCTTCATAGAGCCCCCAAAATATAAGAACGTCTGCCAAGCAGGCGGATTCTACTCCTTAGAACTCCTCTGAAAGAGCTAGGGACAATTTGTTTAGAATTTCAAGTTGCACCCTGTGTTGTTGAGTCAATATATCCTTCCTGCCCACAGTCCCCAGGTCCAGGTGCACCCCCAAGACTAACTTTTGTTCTGGTGTCCTGCGGGCGACTGCAGAGCCCTTTACGACTTTCCTGGGTGGGTGGAGGGTGGGGACTATTTGAAAGTGCAGCAGCCGACTGGACCCCCAGCTGGGGCACGGCCAGCAGAGTCTTCCCCTCCGGAATCAGACTCCTGGCCCTGGGAGCTCAGCCTCTTTGGCTGTAGCAGGCATGCAGGTTGTCAGAGGTTGGAGAAATGAGATCCAGACATATCAAATGTTCCTGATTGGGGGACGGTCCAAATGGAAAACTATTGATTCAGACTCACCCCTGATGAGTCCAAAGGGGGATAGGGAGGGCCCTGATGGTATCAGTGTGACGCTGCAGGCCGTTTAGGTTTGCAAGGGAAAAGACGAAGGAGAGGCCATCATGAAAAAGGCTTCACCCTGACGAGAATAAGTCAAGAATATTCAAGTTGACCGGGCGCAGTGGCTCATGCCTGTAATCCCAGCACTTTGAGAGGCCGAAGCAGGAGGATTGCTTGAGCTCAGGATTTCAAGACCAGCCTGGGCAATATAGTGAGACCCCATCCCAAGTCATTAAAAAAAATTTTTTTAAAAAGAATGTTTAAGCCTAACTTAAGCATTTAGTTCAGATAAAAGCATCCAGATGAAAGAAGGTATCTGAAAAATAATAAGCTTCAAATAATAACAGGGAGGGGATAGCCCTACTGCTAGGGAGGGAGACACTGAAGCGGATGAGGCTGTGAAGAGAGCCCAGGGCTTGGTTCCTCTTGGGCTGCCCTCTTCCATTCCAGAGGGAACAGGCACTGAGAGTGAGAACTGAGTGGCCGGGGAGCCGGGTGGACTTTGCCTTGCCACTTCCTAGCCCGGTGACCTTTGGCAAGTTCTGTTTCTGTGGCTATAGACAGGGGTTGCTTACCTGTTGCAGTTAGTAGGAGATTAGGGGGATAAAGTTAGTAAAGACTCTAGCATGATGTAGATGGTTAATAAACAGCAGCCTAGATGTGCATGTACGTGTACTTAACGTAAGGTAGGGACCTTCATTTTGGTCCTCTGATGCCTGATTAAAATCACCTCGGGCCGGGCGCAGTGGCTCACGCCTGTAATCCCAGCACTTTGGGAGGCCGAGGTGGGTGGATCACGAGGTCAAGAGATCGAGACCATCCTGGCCAACATAGTGAAACCCCGTCTCTACTAAATACAAAAAAATTTAGCCGGGCATGGTGGCATATGCCTGTAAGCCCAGCTACTTGGGAGGCTGAGACAGGAGAATCGTTTGAACCCAGGAGGTGAGGTTGTGGTGAGCCGAGAATGCACCATTGCACTCCAGCCTGGGTAACAAGAGCGAAACTCCATCTCAAAAAAAAATATAATAAAAATCATAAATAAAATCACCTGGCGTGCTAGTTTAAAATGCAGATTCCCAGGATCCCACCCTCATATTCTGATTTAGAGGGATTGAGGAAGGGCTGACGAAGGGCCAGGGAATCATGTCCAGATAGTTCTCAGGTTCCCTGGAGTTTGGAAACTGCAGTCCTAAGGGTTACGGAGGACGTGCGTGACAGGAACAGGGACAGTGGGAGAGTCCTTAGAGCTGTAATGTGGGCGCCCAGCCTAGAAAATGGCATCTCAGGGGACAGAGGACACTTGAACACATGTCACAGATCTTCACAAGGAAAGCATTGTACCAGTAAGCCAGATGGCCACACGTAGGATTCAGTTTTTAAAAGTTGGATTCAATTAAAGGGACCAATTTGTCTGTCTTCGTTTTTAGACAATTAGATTGGGGGTGGAGAGAGTTTTGTTTCATGTTTTTACTTGCCTATTGTTAGAACAGTGCATTTTTACTTCAGATTTTGAAAAAAATTATTATGCTCAAATGGTGATAAAATCAAAGGAGTTTGTGGTTAGCAGAACAAAACTGAGTCTGAGATTTGACGTCTGCACAGCAGACAGTGGTGAGGCATGTCTCACTTCCCCTAATAAAATCCCCAGTGTCGAAGGGAGTCTTCCATCAGGAGGGGAAGGTGACCAAGCTGCTCTTCCCTCTGGAGCCCTCGCTTCAGTGGCCCTGTCCTCCCACCGCCTAGGAAGCTGCTCTTCCTTTGCAGCCTGACCCCCGCGAGAGTCCCACAGTCACCCTAACTTCCCAGAGCCGGCAGAGACAAGCTGGATATTTAACAAGACGTGTTACTAAGTTTGGAAAGGAAAATAAATGTGGTGAAAACACAAGTTATAGGACAATATAGAGTATCCTAATGATGTTCCCTTATGGAACTGGTCTTCTGGGCCCTGGTGCACGCCCCCAGCTGCCCAGCTCTGTGCTCAAGCTCCCAGGGGCTGGCTGCTGTCCCAGCCTCCATTGGTGGGAGCCAGTGACTATCACCATGACCCCAAGACCATGTTTTGACCTCTTGACCCTCCTTGGATTCAGATCCCAGAATATAGAGACAGATTCCCTGTTGTTCATTATCCAGGATCTTCCCTTTCAATTTTTGTGTCTATTAAGAGACTTCCCAGCAAAGACCTCGCTGTTCGGGTGAGACTCACTCTGCCTCTTCCCTGTGCACCACCAGCTGTGGCATCCATAAGCCAAAGACGGATCACTTATGGGGGCAGTGTTCCTGCTCAGGTCCCTGGAGGACTGCATTTCCCACTTCTCCCTTCAGTCTAAAGCCCTGCTGCAATCAGGTCACCCCGTTCTCAAACACTTCAATAGTTCTTCATTGCCTATAGAACAAGGCTCAGGATCCCTCGATATTGAACGTTTAAAGGAAGTCTTGGGCCGGATGCAGTGGCCCGTGCCCGTAACGCCAGCACTTTGGGAGGTCGAGGAGGGTGGATCACCTGAAGTCAGGAATTCAGGGCCCACCTTGCCAACATAGTGAAACTCCGTCTATACAAAAATTAGCTTGGCATGGTGGAGTGCACCTGTAGTACCAGCTACGAGGGAGGCTGAGGCAGGAAAATTGCTTGAACCCAGGAGGCAGAGGTTGCAGTGAGCTGAGATCATGTCACTGCATTCCAGCCTGGGTGACAGAGTGAGACTCCACCTCGAAAATAAATAAAATAAAAGAATAAAAGGAAGCCTCAAGTCACCTTCCAAGTCTATCTCCCATTCCTTCCAGTCCCACATCCTTCACCATAGCTTCCGGGGCAGTGAGAAGAGAGAATAGGGTGAGAAAGCCCACATTTTATCTGGAAAAATGGTTACCAATTTCCAATTAGTCCCTTTTCACATAGGGTGAGAGCTGGTGGGGCGCTGGCCTGGGCACCAGGAGACCATGTCCTATTCTGGTGTATGCAGCCTTCTCGCCTTAGGTGAGGCATCGTTGGATTAGCCTATCTGTAGGAGCCTTGCCCACAGCTCCACAGCGATCTCTGTGACTCAGAAAAGCTGTGGAAGACTCAGTTGCCCAGAGGAGGCCTGACATGATGTGGGATGCTTGCTCATGCTGCTGACAGGTGTGATCCGAGGCTTTGCCTGAGCTCAGCCTTCTCGTGAGGGAGAAATGGGCAACTCTATTCAGTGAGCACAGGAGCGGAGCTCAGCAGGTGTCTATACATACCACCATGCCGAGATCTGGGGGTCAGGGAAGGATGAGAAATAGTCCTGTCCATAAAGCTCTTGGGCTTCTGGGAAATACAAGACAAAAACACGCTCGTGTCATGCTGTGGCTGAGTACTGTGACAGAGGAGGACAATGCTAAGATCTCATTGGCAGGGGATGACTGGAAGAAGCCTCAGAAAGCAGGGGCCTTGGAGCTGAACCTTGCAGGATGAGTCCAATTTGACTGCACACTCCCTGGGGAATAGGGAGGCAGTGGGGAGCCATTGAAAGCTTTTAGCAGGGGAGTGACACGATCGGGTTTGTGTTTCGAAAGATCACTGGAGCAACTGTGTCGTGGATGAAGGGGCAGAGGTGAGACTGGAGACAGGGAGACCTGAGAGGCGGCTGCAGCAATGGTCCAGGCAAGTCAAGGCATGCTGACAGGGTGCAGAGCTGAATTTCGGCACAGAACAGTTACAGAACCTTTTACAAACGGGGGCATTGACACAAAGAATTCGATAGCAGAATTTGTTCTGTAGACTCACGGGCATCAGGCATTCCCATTTGCTCTCGTCGGTCATTGTATTTTATGCCCCGGAGTAGTTTCCCTCTCCTTCCTTCTCCCCAGTTCAGCTGTCTTCTCCACCTCACCCCACTCATCCCCAGAGCATTTTATACCCTCTCAGCCCCTCTTCAAGCATAAGCAGCCTCACAGCAAAAGTCAAACAAAGTGTCTAATTCAGCACTTCTCAAGGATGTGCTTTTGGGATTATGGGCAGAGCAATTCTCTGTTAAGGGACTGTCCCATGCATGGTAGAACATTTAGCATCCTGGCCCTTAGGGAGCTGGTGATGCCTCTAGCATCCCCTAGTGATTTTGAGAACCAAACAATATCCCCTAGACTTCCAAACTCTCCTGAGTGGGGCAGTACTTGCGTACCGTTCATGCCCCCACACGGGTCCTGTCTCCCAACCAGCCGCTGTATGCAGGTGTCTCTCTTGTCTGTCATCTCCTGAAAAACCAGCCCCCAAGGACACATCATCTACAACCTCACCACCTCAAATCAGGGTAGATGGAGAGGACAGAGTGCCCACCCGGTCAGCCCGCACGTGTGTCTGAAATATCTTTATTCTACACTCATCTTGGATTGAATTTGGCTGAGCATAAAATTATTGGATTTGGCTGAGCATAAAATTCTAGGCTAGAAGTCATTTTTCTTTGGAATATGGAGACATTTCCTCATTAAAAATTTTTTAAAGCGTGTATCCTCTTATTGTAGTCTTTAAAAGTTCATGAACTAATCTAGGGACAGATTTAAGTAACGAGCAGAACGCTCACCTGAAGAATAAAGATACTGGGGCGATTTGACTTTTGCTGGCAGGTACTTGGAACTATAAATTATATGCTTGTTTTATTCATGATTTGTAATGTTCTGGAATGCTAAGAGTAATTCAGTCACAGCTGAATTTAACAAAAAAATTTAAACCTCAGCTTAAACCATCCACGAATTCATCTCACGCAATGACAGTATTCAATGTTTAAAGAAACGTAAAAACAAACATGCACATAACGTGCAGTTTTCGTAAAGGTCATTTCATGATTGGTGAGCAGCGCACTTAAAAGTTAACTGTGGGCCGGGCGCGGTGGCTCACGCCTGTAATCCCAGCACTTTGGGAGGCCGAGGCGGGTGGATCACGAGGTCAAGAGATCGAGACCATCCTGGTCAACATGGTGAAACCCCGTCTCAATTAAAAATAGAAAAAATTAGCTGGGCATGGTGGCGCGTGCCTGTAATCCCAGCTATTCAGGAGGCTGAGGCAGGAGAATTGCCTGATCCCAGGAGGCGGAGGTTGCGGTGAGCCGAGATCGCGCCGTTGCACTCCAGCCTGGGTAACAAGAGCGAAACTCCGTCTCAAAAAAAAAAAAAAAAGTTAACTGCATTTAAACAACATACAGTACCTGTAGGACTGCAGTATTGGTAACTAGACAGACAGCCTGTTCAACTAGAAACTGGCTAACAAGTTAACTCTCTGAAGATTTATAACACAGCTCTTGTTTACATCCTTTGTTTCGATCACCTTCTTAGCGGGAAAGCCTGCTTGTCACCATGGAAATACATCAGGGCCAAATCTTCTGCTATCCATTTCCAGAGGTTTCTTTCATCTGAATTAAGCCTGCAACTCCAGGGCAACACCAAGTCTGTGGCGTTCAGCATCCATACTCTTCCCGCCTACCAGAGCAGACAGGGTGAGCTTCACCCCAGGCCTCAGGGGTGGAGCGTAGCCCACCGCTGTCAAACCAGTCATTGACTTCTGCAGAAATGGAAGCGGTGGGTTTCAACTGGAACAGCTGCAGGGTCAAAGTGAGCGCCTGCTGGTACCTGATGTCCAAGCAAGGTTTATTAAAGTGTCAAGATCTTCACGTACTTTCTGATAAACTGATCCTCCAAATTCTGCCCCATTGTTGCCATTAGTGTGCAGCTGGAAGTCCCCAGCCCTGTGGCCCACTGCAAAGTTCTTCCTTGTCCCCTTTGATTTGGTGCCGTCAAAGCCCATCTGGCACCCAGAAGCTGAACCACAAATTGCAAGTCCAGCAAAATCAAAGTTAACATCACAAC
>CM052659.1:108447652-108462669 GCA_028533165.1 Leontopithecus rosalia
GCGTGCCTTTTACACCTGGGCTTTTTCCCCCGCTCTGTGGGCTATAAGGATCCGTCTGAAAATGCGGTGTTTGCTTACCCTCTGCGTCTTGACTGAGAGCTGCAGTGGTGAGTTGTTTCTACAGCGCCATCTTCCTCCCCCTCCTAGAGAACTTTTTTAAAAAGAAAAGTAATTTTAGTGTTTTCAAACCTTGTATCTAGTATTTAAGGGAGAATTGATGCCCTAGGGTTGTTTAACATTTTTCTTTTAGCATCAGAAGCAATTCTCTAAGTGAAACTGCTGGTGGAAGCCCAACATGGGAAGCAGGTTGCAGCAGAGCAGCGGTGCCGAGGCCGACGCAGGGGCCTGGAGTCCTGCCCTGCTGCATGTGGCTCCCTCAGGATGCCCAAGACCCACTACTCCAGAACCATGCTTTGAAACCTCTATACAATAAGAAAAAGAGAAACCCAGGCCCTCCCAAAAGAAGTGGTACCCTGTAACAGCCCATGTCCCACAGTGCCTTATGGGCATAAGCATCTTCCATTCTGCAGCTTAAAGTTTCAATTCATGCCCCATCTTGAATTCCCACTGATTCCGGACTGGCACATCCAAATGAATGAGCATTTTATTGTATTTATTTTTTGAGATGGAGTCTCGCTGTGTCACCCAGGCTGGAGTACACTGGTACGATCTCTGCTCACTGCAACCTCTGCCTCCAGGTTCAAGCAATTCTCCTGCCTCGGCCTCCCAGGTAGCTGGGATTACAGGTGTCCACCACCACGCCTGGCTAACTTTTGCATTTTTAGTAGAGACAGGGTTTCACCATGTTGGCCAGGCTGGTCTCGAACTCCTGGCCTCAAGTGTTCTGCCTGCCTCAGCTTCCCAGTGTACTGGGATTACAGGTTTGAGCCACCACGCCCAGCCAGAATGAGCATTTAAAAAAGTAACTTTCGAATCAATGAGATAAGATTTGTGCTTTTCTTGTTTTTTGTATTTGTCTAATTACCAGCCAGTTTGCCAAAGAAACCACTGTCAGTACCCGAGACGCCTCTAGAGCCTCCTCTTCATAGGATACCGCTCTCCTGACCTTTGTGGTACTCTTTTTATTCCCCGTATAGTTGTATTGCCTGTGTATGTATCTTTTAGCACTATAGTTTAATTTTTCCTGTTTTTAAGCTATATAGAAATGAAATCATAATTTCATGATTATAGGAGTTGTGTCTTTCATTTAGCAGGATGTTTGTAAGACTCAGCCATGTTACTGAATTTCTGCTTGCAACACATTTTGAACGTATTGTTTCCATGTCCTCGGGAAAGTCATTTAACTTTTTTTTTTTTTGAGACAGAGTCTCTGTCACCAGGTGCCAAGCTGGAGTGCAGTGGTGCGCTCTTAGCTCACTGCAACCTCCGCCTCCCAGGTTCAAGCAATTCTCTTGCCTCAGACTCCCGAGTAGCTGGGACTACAGGCGCGCGCCACCACGCCCAGCTAATTTTTGTATTTCTTTAGTAGAGACGGGATTTCACCATGTTGGCCAGGATGTTTTCGATCTCTTGACCTCGTGATCCGCCCGCCTCAGCCTCCCAAAGTGCTGGGATTACAGGCATGAGCCACCGTGCCCGACCGTCATTTAACTTTTTGAACCTAGGTTGCCTCATCAGAAACAATGGCTCTGAAACAGTTCTAGAGCCTGCTCCGAATTCCTCTCTTACTGGAGAAGAGAGGAGATAAATTTAGTACAAGAGTCACAAGTCACTACTGGGGATGGGAGAAAAGAGAAGTCGACGGTTATCTATGAGTACTAACTCCCTTTTGTCTGAACTCAAACAGAGAAAGGAACATATTTGTGGATAATAGGAGATCGGGCACTATGCCATCCAGTGTTTCTCTGTGTAAATTGATTAAGTAATTAAACAAGTATTAATTGAGTGCTACTATTGCACTAGGCATTAGTAATATAAAGATGAACAAGACATAATTCTGCAAGAAGCCTCAGTTTGTTTTTTTTTTTGAGATAGAGTCTCGCTCAGTCGCCCAGGCTGGAGTGCAGTGGCACCATCTCAGCTCACTGCACCCTCCACCTCCCAGGCTCAAGGGATTCTCCTGCCTCAGCCTCCTGAGTAGCTGGGATTACAGATGTGCGCCATCATGCCCAGCTAATTTTTGTACTTTTAGTAGAGACGGGGTTTCGCCATGTTGGCCAGGCTGGTCCTGAACTCCTGGCCTCGGGTAATCTGCCCGCCTCAGCCTCCTAAAGTGCTGGGATTACAGGCATGAGCCACTGTGCCTGGCTATGGAGCACCAGTTTCAATGAGAGAGAGAAGACAGACAGAGAGAGAGAGAGTGAGAGAGAGAGGCAGTGAGTAGATGCTCATTCAATTCAGTAGGGGTTGTAATGGGAGTTTACACACACTACCTAATTAGCCCAGGGAGAAAAGTGGCTAATTACCCCTTGAGCTCTGTGCAAGGTGATGCAGAAGGGGTGGCATTTGCATGGTGTTTTGAAGTACATGGAAAAGAAAGTAGAGAAGGGAACCTATTTCAGGCCAGGAAAGAGCATGTGTATGTTTCTAATCTATTGCTGTGTAACAAGTGACCCCCAAACTTAGCAGCTTAAAACAGCAAACATATATTACCTCACACTTTTGTGGGACAGACATTTAGAAGCAGCTTAGCTAGTAGACCTGGCCAGGATCTCCTCTGAGATTGCTACGGAGAAATTGTCTGGGCCTGCAGCCATCTGAAGGCTTAACTGAAGCTGGAAAATCTGCTTCTAAGCACTCTCCTGGGGCAATGGGCAGAAGCCTCTGTTCCTTGATGCTGTTGGCCAGAGGCCTCAGCTTCTCATCACGTGGGCCTCTCCAGCGGCTTCTTGAGTATTTGTGAGATGTGTCAGCCAGCTTTCCATAGAGTGCGTGATAAGAGAGAAAACAAGCAGGCAGCCACAATGCCTTTTATGCCTTCGTCTCTGAAGTTGCTGTCATTTCCACATTATTCTATGTTAGAAGGGAGTCCTAAAGTCAGCCACACTGGAGGGACAGGGAATTGGGCTCCGCCTTGTGAAGGGAAGGGTACTAACGCATTCACAGTCACGTCTTAAATCTATTACCATATACAAAGCACGAGGTCTGGACGTTGCTGGCGTGTGTAGGGAAAAACGAGATGCCTGTCATGGCTAGAAGGGGTCGGTGTGGAATAGGTGGAGGAAAGGGGTACCCAGAGATGAGACTTGAGCTTGAGGCTGGGCCCTGCGGTCAGGGCCTGGTGTTCCAGGCTGCAGCTGGTTTCTCCAGGTGCCCTCAGGCTCGAAGTGCCCTTGGGCTGGGAGTGCCCTGCCTCTTAGTGATAGGCTTGGCACTTTGCTGGAAGCTCAGCACCATGACTGGTCGTACTACCCAGAGGCAATGGGACCTCACAGACTGGTTCCCTAAGAGATTCAGCCTTGGAGGAACTGCGAGGCCTCAAAGCTAATGGTGCTGGGCCGCTCTGTGAGCTGACAGTCCCTTCTCAAATAGCTGCCAGCCAGGCCCAGTTGTACCCTGATGAAGTGGCACAGCCAGAGCTGCCCACTCCCCTCTGCCAGAGCCGTCACCCATCTCGGAGGGAAGGGGAGCGCTGAACTGCCCCTACCCACACTTTTCACATCAGGGGCTCTGATGAGTCTGGTGGAACATCCCAGCCTCTTCTTTACAGGAAGATGAACAGTCATAACCTGTGCATTCGTAAGCCTGCTGGGCTTTTCTGACACCCCGTAGGCCATCTATGCACCTCTCCCCTACCACTCCTCCAGGCCTAACCCGGCCACAGGGTAAGAGCTGTGCTGCCCTGCTCTGGCTCCTTCATCCTAGTGGGTGGGTTGATGGGGGCATGGGTGGATGGGAAGAGACAGCTGGGCATTCCCTGCTTGAGTCCTCTATAAGATTGTCTAAATAAGGTCGCACCGAGTCCTCACTCTCTGCCTTTGGAAAGTTTCAAGGCTTTCCTAAGATTTCCCCACTGTGGCCACCTTTATGGTCACCTCCAGCTCTAAACTCCTGATTCTACAGAATTCATTTAGTTTATGGGTTCCCCTGAGTCCCCTGTGCTACGGTGCACCACAGTCCCAGAGCCCCGATTTAGCATCTTACATAATTCCACAAAACACCCTAAATTGTATGAGACACGGTGTTAATTATAGATGTGGTTGTACATTTATATATAAGAGGAGAGATTTATGTCATAGCATTCAGGGTTGTCAGATAATATCCAGGATACCCGATTAAATTCAAATTCCAGATAAACCGGATAATTTTTTTCATTTTATGTCTCTCCCTGCCTCCAACCCTGCATCCACAATTATTTTCCTAAATATGGCAGCCCTAAGCGCGATGCCAACAACTTCAAATTGCACAGCAGACATCCTGGGTCCTTGGCCTGCCCTCCGCTGGGGATTTCTCCCGGGCCGAGCCCCTCTGTTGCCCCAGTGCCCGCCTCACTGGCTCTCGGCTACCCCGCTCCGGTTTCCCTCCGCTCCCTTTGTGCTTTGTCCCAGTGCAGGTTAGCTTGCATGTCTTGCATGTCCAAAGCCATTCCGGCTCCGAGCACAACAAAAGGGCCTTTCATTCACCCAGATCTGCCCTCCTTCCAAGGTAGCTCCCCCTCTTCCATAAATATCATACGATAAGACTCTTAAAGCAGCGCGCCGTGGCGACAGCCAGGCCTTGCCTTCTCCTCAGGATGATCACACAGCTCTCTTGCAGGCTGCGATGTTCCTGGTAGAAGACGTGTGTGAGGCTGAACTATTTGCACCTTCAGCACGCAGTTACTGCATCCGATGCCTAATAGGCCCTGGGTATAAAATGATGAATAAGACGAGGTGTGGGGCACTGAATGGTGAGTGAGACCTCAGGGCGGGGAGCCACAAGGTCCTGTAGCTGGTTTAGGGTGGAGGGATACTTACTTAATGAGCTATGAGATCCCAGAGGAGGAGTGCATCTCAGAGGGCTTCTTGGAGGGGGTGACATTTCAGCTAGTCCAGGATGGATAAAAGGGACTTCACAGCCCAAGAAAACAGGACAGATGTTCATTCTAGCGGAGGAAATGTAGGTACGGGGAATGATAGGGAAGTTGGTAGTGGGGGGAAGTGTGCAGGAAAGACCAGCAAATTGGGGTGGTTCTGAGGGTTTGCCACAAGCCTGTTTGTTGTATGCCCCTGCCTACAGCAGAAAGAGCTCACCTCCTTTTGTTCACACGGAAGTGACAGCAAGTGTATTTATCTGCTGTTGTCAGGTAACGAATCAGCACTTTAAAGCAACATGCATTTATTATGTCTTCCATTCTGAGAGCCAGGAATCGGGATGCAGGTTAGCTGGGTTCTCTGCTTTAGGATCTCTTTCAAGGCTGCAGTCAAGGTGTTGGCCAAGGCCGGGCTCTCATCCGAGGCTCGACTGTGGAAGAATCCACTTCCAAGCTCACCGACGTGGTTGCTGGTAGAATTCACTTCTTTGCAGATTGTTTGACTGAGGGCTAATGCTGTCTGTCAACTGGAGACCACTCTCAGTTCCTCACGCGTGGAGCTCTCTGAAGTGGCACTTGCTTCATTGAAGGATGCAAGCCTTCAAAGAGAGGCTTTCTCAAAACCTCTCAGAGAGTCTTTCAGCAAGATTGAAGTTATAATTCTTGTAATCTAATTATGGAAATGACTTCCTACCACCTTTTCAGTGTTCTCTTGGCTAAAAGCAAGTCATTTGTCCTGTCAACAGTCAAGAGAGAGAAACGCAAAGGGACCTACATGCCAGGAGGCAGAGGACATTGAAAGCCATCTTAGAATCTGTCCGTTACATGAAGCAACAGTGAGTTGTGTGAATATGTGATGGGGCAGGGTCCTTTGGGGAGGGAAGTGCCATATTGGTGAGAGACAAAGGCCCGGAGACCTACCCAGGACGGACTTATACAAACCCACATGCTATGGCTCCATGGGTTAGGGAGAGCTGGCCTTCTCTTAGCCACCCCTGCACAGAGATGACATTCTCTCTCTTGAAGAAGGCCTGATGCTTTTGAGTTAGGCTTCCTGTTACGATGGCCCATGATGAATGGGCATAGGCCCCTTCATCCTAGTTTCACCCCTGGGGTCCTGTCACCTTGCCAAGGAAGTTGATAGGACACGAATTACTGTAGTGGCCATAGGGATGGGAAAGAAAGACTGAAAAAGGATTTAGAAAGTAATATTGGATAACTTACGACAGATTAGATGTGGAAGAAATGATGCGTAGGGAGAGGTGTGGGAAGAAGTTTCTGCAGCGGGAAATCTGGCAGACAGTGATGTCATTAACTAACAAAGAAAACGTGGGTAGAAGCTCTGGGGTCTTCGGTCACGCTGATTTTCAGAAGAGGATGCTGGTAATTACCAGTATGGTTTCAGAGCTCAAGACCAGGAGGCCGGCTAGGGATGGACAATTGGGAATCACGGAGGAGGCGGTAACTGGAGCCTCCTCTGTGGGGTAAAGCACCCAAGCAAGCAAGAGTCAGCCAGGACAGATTCCTTGAGGAGCATCCACGCAGAGGGAACTGGCAAAGCTGAAAAAGCCAGGGAAGCCTGAGAAGGAGTGGCCAGAGGCTGGGAGAACCCGGACAGTGCACTGTCCTAGGAGCCAAGGGAGGAGCAGTTAGCAGCCTCAAGTCTTGTACAGAGAGGAGAACGGGCGCTCCACATCTCGGTGACTTTGTAGAGTCAGGTGCAGGGAGCAGAGGAGGCAGAGCCCTATTGCAGGGGGCTGAAGAGTAAATGGAAGGCGATTTAAAGAGTAAATGGGAGGCAAAACATGGGCTTGGAGCACTGGCTCCGCAGGTCGCCAGCTGAGCGGCCTTGAGGCAGGCCTTGGCCTCTTGGAAGAAGAGGGCACACAGCACCCCACCTGGGGCTGTTGTGAGGTGTGGTGAGGCTGTGCCGTGACCGCACAGGAAGAGCAGCGCTCACCTCTACTTCTGCTCCTGCTCCCGCCAGTGTCTTCTCTGAAAGTGGGCTTTTAAATCCATCGCCCGCCCCCGCTTACGTGCTCCCTCGGCGTGTGGGATAACATTCACGTTTTCTGCATGAGTTGGCCTCCGCTGATCCCCCCATCCTCACAGCCTTGCTCCTGCCTTCTTCGAACTTGCGAAGCTCTTTCACTCCTCGGAGATCTTCCCTGTGGCGTTTCCCTGTCGGCTACTCTTCTGACTTAGCTGTTTTCAGTCACCCTTCCAGGAAGTGATGGTTAAATGTCATTTCCTAAAGAATTCCTCTGACCCCTGACCTGAGTTGGGCTTCCTGGCATCTTCTCCAGCACCTGGCATAGTTCCAGGTCCACAGCAGGAATGCAAACAAACACTCGTCCACGAATAAAGGAGAATATCAGCAACTGGCTGTGTGACCTGGGGCAAGTCACTTCACGTCTCTGTGCTTTAGGGTCTCCTCCTCTGTAGCAGGAAGGAGGACTGTGTATCGCTAAGATCTTTCGGTTTTGGCAATCTTTGGCTCTTTAACGGTAGTGTCTGTGCAGGTTTCTCATAAGGCTTCACGGAATAATGCATGTGAGAGGCTTGGGGAGGTGAAGCGGGAGCGGGAGGAAGCTAGGAGGCTTGGCAGAGGCAGCAGAGTACCCACAATGAAGCCCACTCACCCACTCATTTCCCCAACCACCCATGGGGCCTGCAGTCCCCATGTGTGACCTGATAGGCAGGGACTAGGGGACAGTCAAAATCAAAACGACAGCCTCCTGGTTTTAGTGTGTGGGCTTCAATTCAATGAGCGAGGGAGGAGACTTCTGCAGAATGAATACTCTGTAGAGTCACATACACCCAGACAGTGTGGATACCCGCCACACTCACATACCAATACGTGTGCATTTACAGCGAACCACATACAAAGGAAAGCACGCACATGCCCAGAGGTGCACAGGCACACGGTGCAGAGCCTACCCGCCACTCCCTGAGCCCAGGACAGCTCTGTTACCCTCTGAGGCTCTAGGTCAGTCTTCACCCTTGCCCTCTGGGTCTTCCCTGTCTCAACAGACCCTGAGGCTGGGCACTGAGGCCTGGGGACTCAGGCAGGAAGGGAGGATAACTTGCGGGGCTCTCCAGAGGTTGCAGTATTTGCATTTCCACAGTCGACATGTCTGAGAAAAACGGGTTAGTCCAGAAACTTGGTGGTGCACAGGTGCAGCTTTCAAGAGAACTGGGAAGCAATGCTGTGTGGAGATGTGACCGCTTGTGAGCTGCTGGAGCAGTTTCAGTGTTTACTATACAGGCTGGCCGCGATCTCACTGACCTCTCAGAAGGGCCCTCTGTGCAGGTATTTATGGATGATGAAACTGAGACGTGGACATGTAAAGTGATTTGCCCAAGGCATGCAATTTGTCGTTGGCAGACGTGGGACTCAGGGAGCAGGCTTCCGATTCCAAAGACAAGTCTGCTTACTGCCCCTACCAGCTGAGCCTCTTGCCACTGGTGTGTGCCCCTGCCCCCCACCCCTGGGCTCCACACGGCCTGCTGGAGTCCCTACCCATGCTAAGTGGGGTTGGGAACACGGTGAGTTTTCTAGAAACTTGTGAAAGCACCGCCTACGAGAATGGCTGCCTGGGACACTCCAGCTGCAGACCCTGGGGCATTGCCCTTCTGGAAGGTGCAGTTTTCTGGAGATAAGCAAACCCGAGTCAGGAGAAAGAGGCAAACAGCTCACACCTGCAAAATGGCTGCCAGGACATGAGGTGATCACGCGATGTCAAGCTGACAGCCTCAGAACTTTTTGAAATCGAATGCCAGCAGTCCGGTTACAGCAGTCCGGAGACACAACTTCTCCCCCTCTCAACACACACACACACACACACACAGACCCACACACAGACCCACACACAGACCCACACCCCCACACACACAGACACACACACAGACACACAGACACACACACAGACCCACACACAGACACACACACAGACACACAGACACACACAGATACAGACACAAACACAGACACAGACACACAGAGACACACACTCTTGATGTGGATTGTGGGACTTTACAGCACTAAAGGACCTTCGAGCTCACGAGCCAATGTTTCCCAGCCACCTTAATGTCAAGAATTGCCCAAGCACCCATTTAAAAGACAAATTCCAGCCTCAGCCCCATTCTAGGTCTCCAGAACCAAAATGCTAAGGGAATCTCTAAGAATCTTCCCAAGACGCTGGATGTTTTGCCAGGTTCCTGACAGGTTCTTAGCACCTCAGAGTTTGTTCCCTTCAGGGTTTGGGAACCCTGAATCTAGACTAACCCCTTCATTGTATAACAACATTTTAGTCTTCTACAGCGTCTGTGTCAGCTGCACAAAGCCTCACAGCAAGTTGGCAGCAGGGCGGACGGGTCTCTCACACCACTCTTCAGACCACATAGAGAAGGAAGGATGGAGGATGGAAGAAATCAGTTACTGAGCACCTGCCAGGGGTTGGGATATGCTGGTCAATTCACTAGTAAGAGCAAAGGGAACCCCCCTTGTGTGCCAGATGCTGTGCTGGACACTTCCTGCTTTTGAAATTTAATACTTACTGTAGCTCTTGGTTGGGGATGGATACCCTCCTCACATATGACATGAGGAAATGGGCACATAGGGGCTGGGCACTTCCCAGGCCCCAGAGGTAGAGGCAGAATTGGAAGCTGGACCTCAGCTGGAACCTTGAGGGCCCAGGCTCTAAAGCACTGTACTGCATCAGCTCTCAGAGAGGCACGTGATTCTGTGGCTGGTTTCATCAAAAGTTGACAGAAATCTTGTGATGTAGGCAGCATCTCATAGAGTCGAAGAAGCCAAAGCTCAGGGTGGCGAAATCATGAAAGCTGATTCAGCCCCGTCCATCTTGCCTCAAACCCACACACTCCTCACCACACGTGGCGGTTTCAGGGGCTCCTTCCTGAGGCTGCAACTACTGACTACTTCTTCTGACGGTCTCGCCCTCACTGTCCCAGCTGGAACCTTCGCCCTCTTCCGGCAGTCTGCCTCTGGGGGCCCGCTCCCACCCCAGTGCTACTGTGTTTACACTTTGTTTCTGAGTTCTCTTCTGAGGCTCAATTGCTTTGAAGTTCTGCAGCCAGGCTCAATACAGTTTTTGAAAAGAGGAAGACAGTAAATCTTGCAGGCTGCGGGGACTAGAACGTCTCTGTTGCAACCACTCAACTCTGCCCTTACAGTGTGTTTAGTTCAGCCAAAGACAATTTGTGAATGGCTGAGCCTGGCTCAGTACAACTCCATTTCATACGCTGTTGTTTGCTCATCCCCCTGTTCTAGAAGAATGCTGAGGATGATCTATTTGAGCAGATTTCCATTTGCTTCTGCTCTTTATGGGACAGGATATCAGTCTGTGTGGGGAAAGCATTGTGTTTGAAGAGCCTAAAGGTGTTTGACCATTGAGCCCCTAGTGCCTGAAAAGCTCGAGGAGACTGCCTGGTTCTCAGGGACTGTTCCTTCCTTCCTTCCTTTATTCCTTCATAGACTAGTTTTCAACACATGCCGCATGACAGGTATCGTGCTGAGCCTTGGCAAGACAGACAGGCAAGTCCTTGCAGAGCTTATAGCGCCATTAGTGCTGGGGCTGCCAATGTGATGAGTGATAGCTAGAAAGGGAAAGAGGAACAAGATTTACATGGGGTCCAGGGAAGATGTCCCGGAAGAAGCAAGGGGTAAGCTGATTCCCTTGACTGGGAATCTAAGGGAGGGCAGAGACAAGACACAGTGTAATCAATGCAGAGAAAGAAACCTCAGGTGACAGGCTTTTACATGCCATTTTTTTAGAGAACATGTGCACTGCTGTAATGACCCTTTTGGAGGGTATGATTCATGTGTATATATATGTATGTATGTATATGTGTATATATACATATATACATACATATATATGTATGTATATGTGTGTATATACATATATACACATATACATATATATATATACACACATAGTTGCACTTTAGGTTCTGGGGTACATGTACAGAACATGCAGGATTGTTGCATAGGTACATACATGGCAATGTAGTTTCCTGCCTCTATCCCCCCATCACCTATATCTGGCATTTCTCCCCATGTTATCCCTACACAACCTCTCTACCTGCTGCTGTCCCTCCCCTATTCCCCTGCAACAGACCCCATTGTGTGATGCTCCCCTCCCTGTGTCCCTGTGTTCTCATTGTTCAATACCCGCCTATGAGTGAGAACATGCAGTGTTTGATTTTCTGTTCTCATGTCAGTTTGCTGAGAATGATGGTTTCCAGATTCATCCATATCCCTACAAAGGACACAAACTCATCATTTTTTATGGCTGCATAGTATTCCACAGTGTATATGTGCCACATTTTCCTTGTCCAGTCTGTCATCGATGGGCACTTGGGTTGGTTCCAGGTCTTTGCTATTGTAAACAGGGCTGCTATGAATATACATTCATGTGTCTTTATAATAGAATGATTTATAATCCTTTGGATATATACCCAGTAATGGGATTGCTGGGTCAAATGGAATTTCTATTTCTAGGTCCTTGAGAAATTGCCACACTGTCTTCCACAATGGTTGAACTAATTTACACTCCCACCAGCAGTGTAAAAGTGTTCCTATTTCTCCACATCCTCTCCAGTATCTGCTGTCTCCTGATTTTTTAATGATCTCCATTCTAACTGAAGTGAGGTGGTGTCTCAATGTGATTTTGATTTGCATTTCTCTAATGACCAGTGATGATGGGCATTTTTTCATATGTTTGTTGGCCTCATAAATGTCTTCTTTTGAAAAGTGTCTGTTCACCCAGACACTTTTTTTTTGAATGGGTTTGTTTGTTTGTTTGTTTTTCTTGTAAATCTGTTTTAGTTCTTTGTAGATTCTGGATATTAGCCCTTTGTCAGATGGGTAGATTGCAATTTTTTTTCCCATTCTGTTGGTGGCCAGTTCATTCTGATGATTGTTTCTTTTGCTGTGCAGAAGCTCTGGAGTTTAATTAGGTCCCATTTGTTTATTTTGGCTTTTGTTGCCATTGCTTTTGGTGTTTTAGTCATGAAGTCCTTGCCTGTGCCTATGTCCTGAGTGGTTTTGCCTAGATTTTCTTCTAGGGTTTTAATGGTGTTAGGTCTTATGTTTAAGTCTTTAATCCATCTGGAATTAATTTTAGTGTAAGGTGTCAGGAGGGGGTCCAGTTTTTGCTTTTGGCACATGGCTAGCCAGTTTTCCCAACACAATTTATTAAACAGGGAATCCTTTCCTGATTGCTTGCTTTTGTCAGGTTGGGGAAACACCTGACAAATGCCACACACCTACAACCAAAGATCATATGGTTGTAGATGTGTGACGTTGCCTCCGAGGCCTCTGTTCTATTCCATTGATCTATATCTCTGTTTTGGTACCAGTACCATGCTGTTTTGAATACTGTAGCCTTGTAGCATAGTTTCAAGTCAGGTAGCCTGATGCCTCCAGCTTTGTTCTTTTTGCTTAGAATTGTCTTGGCTATGTGGGCTCTCTTTTGGTTTCATATGAAGTTTAAGGTGTTTTTTTTTCCAGTTCTGTGAATAGGGTCATAGATAGCTTGATGGGGATAAAACTGAATTTATAAATTACTCTGGGCAGTATGGCCATTTCCACAATATTGATTCTTCCTAACCATGAGCATGGAATATTTCTCCATCTGTTTGTGTCCTCTCTTATTTCCTTGCACAGTGGTTTGTAGTTCTCCTTGAAGAGGTCCTTTACACCCTTGGTTAGTTGTTTTCCTAGGTATTTTATTCTCTTTGTAGCAATTGTGAATGGCAGTTCATTCTTGACTTGGCTCTCTTTAAGTCTGTATTGATGTATAGGAATGCTTGCGATTTCTGCACATTGATTTTGTATCCTGAGACTTTGCTGAAGTTGCTTATCAGTTTAAGGAGATTTGGGGCTGAGACAATAGGGTCTTCTAAATATACAATCATGTTGTCTACAAATAGAGACAATCTGACTGCCTCTTTTCCTAATTGAATACTCTTTATTTCTTTTTCTTGCCTGATTGCTCTGGCTAGAACTTCCAATACTATATTGAATAGGAGTGGTGAGAGAGGGGATCCTTGTCTACTGCCAGATTTCAAAGGGAATGCTTCCAGTTTTTTCCCATTCAGTATGATATTGGCTGTTGGTTTGTCATAAATAGCTTTTACTATTTTGAGATAGGTTTCATCGATACCTAGTTTATTGAGAGTTTTTAGCATAAAGTGCTAAAATTTTGAATTTTGTCAAAGGTCTTCTCTGCAACTATTGAGATTAATCATGTGGTTTTTGGCTTTGGTTCTGTTTATGTGGTGAATTATGTTTACAGACTTGCATATGTCGAACCAGCCTTGCATCCCCGGGATGAAGCCTACTTGATTGTGATGGATAAGCTTTTTAATGTGCTGTTGCAATCAGTTTGCCAGTATTTTATTGAATATTTTTGCATCTATGTTCATCATGGATATTGGCCTGAAGTTTTCTTTTTTAGTTGAGTCTCTGCTGGGTTTTGGTATCAGGATGATGTTGGTCTCATAAAATGATTCAGGAAGGATTCCCTCTTTTTGGATTGTTTGGAATAGTTTCAGAAGGAATGGTACCAGCTCCTCTTTGTGTGTCTGGTAGAATTCAGCTGTGAACCCATCTGGACCCGGGCTTTTTTTTAGTTGGTAAGCTATTAATTGCTGCCTCAACTTCAGTCCTTGTTATTGGTCTATTCAGGGTTTCAACTTCTTCCTGGTTTAGGCTTTGGAGGGTGAAAGTGTCCAGGAATTTATCCATTTCTTCCAGGTTTACTCATTTATGTACATAGAGTTGCTTGTAGTAATCTCTGATGGTAGTTTGTATTTCTGTGGAATCGATGGTGATTTCCCCTTTATTGTTTTTTATTGCCTCTATTCGATCCTTTTCTCTTTTCTTCTTTATTAATCTGACTAGTGGTCTATTTTGTTGATCTTTTCAAAAAACCAGCTCCTGGATTTATTGATTTTTTTGAAGGGTTTTTTGTCTCTCTATCTCCTTCAATTCTGCTCTGATCTTAGTTATTTCTTATCTTCTGCTAGCTTTTGAGTTTTCTTTTTTTTTTTTTTTTTTGGTCTTGCTCCTCTAGCTCTTTCAATTTTGATGATAGGGTGTCGATTTTAGATCTTTCCTTGCTTCTCATGTGGGCATTTATTGCTATAAATTTTCCTCTAGACACTGCTTTAAACGTGTCCCAGAGATTCTGGTATGTTGTGTCTTCGTTCTCATCGGTTTCGAAGAACATATTTATTTCTGCCTTCCTTTCATTGTTTATCCAGTCAACATTCAAGACCCAGTTGTTCAGTTTCCATGAAGCTGTGTGGTTCTGAGTTAGTTTCTAAATTCTGAGTTCTAACTTTATTGCACTGTGGTCTGAGACTGTTTGCTTTGCTTTCCGTTCTTTTGCATTTGCTGAGGAGTGATTTGCTTCCAACTATGTGGTCAGTTTTAGAGTAGGTGTGATGTGGTGCTGAGAAGAATGTATATTCTGTGGATTTGGGGTGGAGAGTTCTGTAGATGTCTATCAGGTTTGCTTGTTCCAGGTCTGAGTTCAAGCCCTGGATATCCTTGTTAATTTTCTGTCTCGTTGATCTGTCTAGTATTGACAGTGGAGTGTTAAAGTCTCCCACTATTATTGTGTGGGAGTCTAAGTCTCTTTGTAAGTCATTAAGAACTTGCCTTATATATCTGGGTGCTCCTGTATTGGGTCCATATATATTTAGGATCGTTAGCTCTTCTTGTTGTACTGATCCTTTTACCATTATGTAATGTCCTTCTTTGTCTCTTTTGATCTTTGCTGCTTTAAAGTCTATTTTATCAGAGAGGAGAATTGAAACTCCTGCTTTTTTTTTGCTCTCCATCTTCTTGGTAAATCTTCCTCCATCCCTTTATTATGAGCCTTTGTGTATCCTTGCATGTGAGATGGGTTTTCTGGATACAGCACACTGATGAGTTTTGGCTTTTTATCCAATTTGCCAGTCTGTGTCTTTTGATTGGTGCATTTAGCCCATTTACATTTAGGGTTAATAT
>CM052659.1:108462769-108475098 GCA_028533165.1 Leontopithecus rosalia
TCTCTTCTGGCTTGTACTGTTTCTGCCAAGAGATCCGCTGTGAGTCTGATGGGCTTCCCTTTGTGGGTAACCCAACCTTTCTCTCTGGCTGCCCTTAGCATTTTTTCCTTTATTTCAACCCTGGTGAATCTGACAATTATGTGCCTTGGGGTTGTCCTTCTTGCGGAATATCTTTGTGGTGTTCTCTGTATTTCCTGGACTTGAATATTGGCCTGTCTTGCTAGGTTGGGGAAGTTCTCCTCAATAATATCCTGAAGAGTGTTTTCCAGTTTGGATTCATTCTCTCCGTCACATTCAGGTACACCTATCAAACGTAGATAGGTCTTTTCACATAATCCCATGTTTCTTGGGGGTTTTGTTCATTTCTTTTTACTCTTTTTCTCTAATTTTACCTTCTCATTTTACTTCATTGAGTTTGTCTTCAATCTCTGATATCCTTTCTTCTGTTTGGTCTATTTGGCTATTGAAACTTGTGTATGCTTCATGAAGTTCTTGTGTTGTGTTTTTCAGCTCCATCAGGTCATTTATATTCTTCTCTAAGCTGTTTATTCTCTTTAGCATTTCATCAAACCTCTTTTCAAGATTCTTAGTTTCTTTGCGTTGGGTTAGAACATGTTCTTTTAGCTCAGGGAAGTTTGTTATTACCCCCTTCTGAAGCCTGTTTCTGTCCATTCATCAGACTCCTTCTCCATCCAGCTTTGTTCCCTTGCTGGTGAGGAGTTGTGATCAGTTGGAGAGGAGAGGCATTCTGGGTTTGGGTGTTTTCATCCTTTTTCCACTGGTTTCTTCCCATCTCTGTGGATTTATCTACCTGTGGTCTTTGTGGTTGGTGACTTTCAGATGCGGTCTCAGAGTGGACATCCTTTTTGTTGCTGATGAAGTTATTTCTTTCTGTTTCTTAGTTTTCCTTCTAACAGTCAGGCCCTTCTGCTGTTCGACTGCTGGAGGTCCACTCCAGACCCTGCTTGCCAGGGGTTACCTGCAGTGGCTGCAGAACAGTAAGGGTTGCTGCAAGTTTCTTCTTCTGTTATCTTTGTCCAAGAAGGATGCCCGCCAGATGTCAGCCTGAGCTCTCCTTTATGAGGTATCTCTTTGGATATACAGGGGTCAGGGAGCTGCTTAAGGAGACAGTCTGTCCTTTTAGGAGCTCAAGTGCTGAACTGTGAGCTCTGTTGTTCCATTCAGAGCTGCTGGGCAGGTACATTTAAGTCTGCTGCAGTGGAACACGTAACTGCCTTTTTTTCCCGGGTGCTATGTCCTGGGAAGGTGGAGCTTTATTTATAAGTTCTTGACATGCTGCTGTCTCTTTTCAGAGAAACCCTGCCAGCGAGGAGGTAGCCTAGTCACAGTCTGCCAGCAGAGGTGTTGCTGAGCTGCTGCAGGCTCTGCCCAGCTGCTGTGTGAACTTCCTTGCAATTTTGTTTACAGAGCTATAGTTAGAACTGCCTCGGTAATGGGGGACTGTCTCTATAATGCTAGACTGCCTCAGTAATGGCAGACTGCCTCAGTAATGGTGGAATGCCTTGGTAGTCGCAGATGCCCTTGCCCTCTCAGAGCTGGACTCTCCTGGGTTTCGCTTGCTGAGAAACTCTGAATCCAGACCATTTCAGATTGCTGGTCTTTGTGGGGGTGGGACCTGCTGAGCCAGATCACCTGGTTCCCTGTTTCACCCCCTTTTTTTAGTTGAATGGGCGGCTCTGTCTCCCAGGCATTCCAGGCACCAGTTGAAACGGCGGCCCAGATTTGTGTGAGTTTTTGTGCAGAGACCCATTGCACGAGCTGAAATAGCCATGCTGGAAACTCGTGGCACTTCAGCCTGGGAATCTCCTAATCTGAGGGCAGTAACAACTTGTTTGGAAATGCAGTGATCACTCACCCTCTGCGTCATTCTCGCTGGAAACTGCACTCCAGAGCTCTTCCTATTCGACCATCTTGGATCCTCCAGCTCCGTGCTTTTTTGTAGCTTTCAACCAGAAACCGCGGCTGGCCTGCACAGCACTGAGCAGACATCGCATGGCCAATGCCAAGGGTGCGCTCGCCGGCTCTCCGTGCTGCACAACCCTTCTGGCTGCCTTGTGCCTTGTGCTTCCACTGGGTATGATTCTTTTAGACAACAGGAACATCAGCTTTCCCTCTGGCAGATGGATCAGGCTGCTGATCCTGTTCTGTGATCCAGTGGCTCCGTCTCCATACCAGAAGGTGGGGAAGGTATAGCTGATGTTTCGTGTGAGTTGGTGAGCTCACATGGAAGTAGACAAAACCCTGCACAATTTCCATTAGCTTTTTTGGACTTAGCTCTGAGTTGAGTCTCTTAGATCATGAGAAAAACAAAAAACACTGCAGATCACAGACTCTAATAGAGAGAATGTTATTTTTAAGGCAACGCTTAAAACTCAATGTTTGTAATGTAATATTTACTTAAAATTGTTTTACTGCTTTTTTTAAATGGAAAAGTCTTACTTAATAAGTTTCTTGCTCTTTTGGCCCCCAAAACTCAATTTTACTTTGTTGAAGAAAATATAAGAAATATAAGAAAATTATTCACTCATTTTAGAAACATTCCGAGTCCATACCATGTCAGGCACTGGGCTACAAAGATGAAAAAGACACAGATCTATTTTCATTTTTCAATATGTTTCCCAGAACTTGCATCATCTTAGCAGTGTCTGTGCGGCTGATTGGGCTCAGGGCACGGGTGCTGCTGGATGGTGTTTGCTGCTTTATGTGATAACCTATTTCCCCAAGAGGACATCATGGCTGCCTGTGCGCTGCACTGACCAGTGGCTTTGTGCGTGTTTGGGGATGATTACAAGGATAACAGAGAGCGTTTGGGGGCATTAGTGACAGCACAGCACAGCACAGCACGTATGAAGACAGTGCGTAGCCTATCTCCTTCTTGCATGGTGCTTCTGGCTCTCTGCTGGTAATGCAAGATCCCCTGGGAAGATGCTGTTGGCAAATGTCCCTCGGGCTGCTGGCTATTCAAATTGCCCTTGAACTCTGAAATATACACCCCAGGGATTGAAAACTGCTAAACGCTTCATGTTCATGGGGAGAAGCTGGGCTGTACTGGTGAGAAGAATGGCTGACAGCAAATCCCTGGAGTAGCTTGGTATGGAGTTTCTAAACGATTTCACCTCCAGCATCTTTCAGAAAGGGCAAGAGGCTACCCAACCAGGTCAATGAAGGGGGCCCATTTGTTGAGTGAGGATGGGAGAGGGTGGGCACCAAGGAGGGGCCTGCTGTGTGTGTGTGTTTGAGGGGTAGGGGATGCAGAAGGAGGAGGAGGCACACCAGCCTGTAGTCTGGCATGACAGGGACTTGGAGAAGGGCCTCAGCTGTGAAGATGTGAAGCGGATGGAAGCTGGTCTCAGAGGAAGCTAATCCCCGCATGAAGGGGGCCCTGTGTTGGGGCCTCAGTGTGTATTGTGGTTATGTGGGGATGATTAGGGTTTCGGGGTTTCAGGAGCTGAAAAGCCTCCTGCCCTCAGCACCAGCGCACCAGGTGACCCACATCAGCGGGGAAGGAAGGAAAGGGCTCCTCACCCTTCCAGGTGTCTGTTTTACTCCCAGTCACAGTTTCCAGAGCTCCAGGAGCCTTTTGCTTATGCCTAGCTTGCTGAACTTAGTACAAGAGGGGCGCATCCTGTGCATGTACCTACTATCATGTTGGCAAATAGGTTTCATCCTGAGTGTCAATTCCAGTCAAGCCCCAGTCAATGCAGGGGCTTCCTGGAGGACTTTGCTGAGACAGAGTTCTTAGGCCACCTCTGATCCTGCAGGAAAGAGGCTGTGATCACTTATTGATGCCTGTCAGGGATATGCCACCAACTTACCATCTCTATGACTCAGTTGTATTTCCCTGATACCTAGACCCACGTGTGCAGTCTTGTTGGCACTCCATAAATATCCATTGAATGAAATTTAATCTACCTAGATTGCCTCTCCTCTTGAGTGTCCAGAAGATGCTGTACTTCCTCAGATGGCTTAGCAGATAAAAGGGGGAATTGCCTTTCAAGTTATCCTGGGAAACATTATTGTTGGGCAGAGCAGGACGGACAAGGTAGTTGCCTTCACTCATTCAGCAGCTGCTTGTTGAGTGTCCACTGTGGATTGAGCCATGGGCTGGGTGCTGGGGATACAGAGTGTGCTGAGGCTGGGGACAGACTTGAGGACCCCTGTCTCTGCTGAGGTAGAGGGCAGTGAAGGCACTTCACTGCTCAAGGGAGTCGAAGAAGTCCGTGTTTCTTGGTGGCTGAGGGGCTGGGGAGAAAGTCCTCTGCTGGAGTGCAGGAACCGTGGCCTCAGGCCTGACAGGTGGTCCCTTTTAACCACTGTGCTGCAGTCCTCTTGCACTCCCTCTGGGGATGCTTGCAGTTTTCACTGGACCAGTAAGCTCTTTTCTTGCCTGTGCACACTGGCAGAGGACTTGAAGCACTTTCCAAAAATAAGCTGGTTGCCCCTGGGTCCTGCTAAGTTCTGACAGTTCCAGAAGAAGCAGATAAAGAATGCAGATGGTCCTCTGGCTTCCAGTCTACCAGGCCGACTCCCATCCCCTCAGCCAGCCCCTTCCAAAGCCCACTGGGCAGGTCTGCTTTCTCATCCTCAGCACATGCAATCCTTAGATAAGAACGTTCCAAGAACCTGACTTGCAAGAGTTTCATTACCACTCATTTGGGTAAGTCATGATGTGCCTGTCCTTGTGGTTGGTTCTAAAAGCTCAGAATCTGCCACTTCATGCATTTCAACTGGCTAAAGAAGTGTTTTGAAAATTCAGATGTTAATACTGCAGGTTGCAAAATAACTTTACAACTGTCTTGTAAATACAAGTAGGGGCATTTTTGGTTTCATTTTGTATTTGTTTACTGAAAAATTGAATAAATTAAAATTTTACCTGTTGGAACATGTATACATGGATCTGTCCATGCACATTTCTCCCCTTGTGTGTATGAGGAGCCGCCATCACACATGGTTATGCAGATGTCCATGTGTGAGTGTACAGCGTGCGCACGCACACACACACACACACACACACACACACACACACACGCCTGCATGCTCACACCCTAGCCTTTTGTCCTAGTTTCCAATCTTCTGCCATGGTTGGTTTGTAAAGATTTGCATATTCTGCAACATGAGGCTTGGAGACATACGTGTTAGCTGCTACATCCTGTTTTCATATTTTTGCTTTCTCAATCTTCTTTCATTACTCTAGGTATTTGTCATACATTCAGTTACAAATTCATGGCCATCCAAAAGCTTCCCCAGGTGGTGTGTGTTCCTTTTTCTGCTTGTGGAGGCAGGGTGGTGTGGCAGGATGAGCATGGCTTTTGAAATCACTCACGTCACTCACTGGACATGAGTAATAAGCTGTGTGACCTTGGGCAGAGACTCAGTCACTGAAGTCTCGGTCTCTCAGTTAGTAAAACAGTGCTGGGATGATGCCTGTGACATACACGAAACCAGTGCTTCCTACCTGCCACATGGGAGGGGCAGGCCTCTTTCCCTCTGTAACCAGTAGGATAACTTCATCCACTGTGGAGAGGAGGCTTAAAGGTCATGGCCATCCCCACACCTGGCCTTCCCCAATCTTCTTAACCCGACACCTAGAATTGGCACCAAGTCCCAGCCAGCAGCAGGGTTGCAAAAACCCCATTGGATTGAACCTTCTGGATGTGCAGCCCAGGCCTGACTAGGTTTAGAGATTAGGAAGGAACTTCCTTCTACAGCAGGGAGCTCATTTCACTATCAGCTAAGTCAGGTACTTGGAAAATACTTCCTGAAAAGACTGGGCAAGAACAGCCCAGGGATGAGTCTGGAGGTGCGGGTGACTGTCTTTGGGGAGAGAAATGACCTGCAGAACCACTGTTGATGCCTTGCGTTTGTTCCTGGGATCAACAAGAGCACCAGATTCATCCACTGAGATTCTCTGCTTGCTGCATGTTGCCAGGTTTTTCTGCAATTACAAACTGAGAATATGTGGTGTGGTCTGGACATCTGTCCCCTCCAAATCTCATGTTGAAATGTGATTCCCAGTGTTGGAGGTGGGGCCTAGTGGGAGGTGATTGAATCATGGGGGTGGATCCCTCCTGAATGGTTTAGCACCATCCCTTTGGTCATGAGTAACTTCTCAGTCAATTAATTCACATCAGATCCGGTTGTTTAGAAATCTGGAACTTTCCCCCTCACTCTCTTGCTCCCGCTCTTGCCAAGTGACATGCCTGCTCCTGCGTCACCTCTGCCATGATTGTAAGCTTCTTGAGACCCTCACCAAAAGCTAAGCAGGTCTTGATGCCATGTTTGGTGCAGGTGCTTCTGCAGCCTGCAGAACCATGAGCTTCTGTTGACAAATTACCCAGTCTCGGGTATTTCTTTATAGCAATGCAAGGACAACTTAATGCGGAAAATTGGTACAGAGGAGTGGCGTGTCGATGTTTAGAGACTAGAAAATGCAGGAGCAGCTTTGAAACTGGGTAAGAGGCAGAGGTTGGAAGAGCTTGGAAGGCTCAGAAGAATACGGGAAAGTGAAGGAAACTGTAGAACTTCTTGGGGACTTGTTAAGTGGTTGTGGCCAAAATGCTGATAGAAAAATGAACAGCAAAAGCCAGGCTGAGGGGGTCTTAGATGGAAATGAGGAATTTATTGGGAACTGAATTAAAGATCACCCATGTTAAGCCCTGGCAAAGAACTTGGTTGCATTGTATTCATGCCCTAGGGGTCTGTGGAAATTTCATCTTAAGAGTGTTGATATAGGGTGTCTTGCAGAAGAAATTTCTAAGCAGAAAAACATTTCAGAGTAGCCCGGCTGCTTCTAACAACTTGTGATCAGATGTGGGAGCAACAAAATGACTTAAATTTGGAACCTGTATTTAAAAATGAAGCAAGGAGTAAAAGTTTGGGAAATGTGCAGTGTAGCCATGTGGCAGAGAAATAAAATTTTTTTCGGGAGAGGAAGCCAAGCAGGCTGTGGAACAAACACTTGTTAGAAATATTAGCATGACTAAAAGGAAGCAAAGTGCTAATTTCCAAGACAGTGGAAAAATGCTCCAAAGGCGTTTCAGAAATCTCTAAGGCAGCCCTCCCATCATAGACTCAGAGGCCTAGGAGGAGAAGACTGGTTTTGTAGGACAGACACAGGGCCTCGCGGCCCTGCTCAGCCTCAGGACACTGCTTCCTGCATCCTGGCTGCAATGGCCCCAGCCTTGGCTCAAAGTGCCCCAGACACTCCTTGGGTGGCCACTTTGAAGAGTGTAAGCTGCTGCCAGCCTTGGTGGCTTTCGCATGGTGTTAAGTCTGCAGATACATGGAATGTAAGAGTGAAGGAGGCTTGGCAGTTTCCCCTAGATTTCAGAGGATGCATGAGAAAGCCCGGATGTTGAGGCAGAAGCCTGCCATGTGGGCAGAGCTTCCACAGAGAAACTTTACTAGGGCAACATGGAGGAGTCATGTGGTGTTAGAGCTCCCACAAAGACTCCCCCGCAGGGTACTGCCTAATGGAGCTGTGAGAAGGGTGCCACTGTCCTCCAGGTACAAGAGTAGTAAACTCACCAGCAGCTTGTAACCTCTTCCTGGAAGAGATGCAAGTACTCAGCTCCAACCTGTGACAGTAGCCGCCGTGGGCTGTACCCTGCAAACCACAGTGGCAGGGCTGACAAACACCTCAGGAGTTCACCTCTCACACCAGGATGCAGGATATGGAATCAAGGATTACGTTGGAGCTTAAAGATTTAATGCCTTTCCTGCTGGGTTTCAGATGTCCGTGGGGCCTGTTACCCCTTTCTTTTGCCCAATCTGTTCCTTTGGGAATGAGAATGTTTACCTAGTACCTGTATCACTACTGTATATTGAGAATATAAATAACTTGTTTTTGATTTCATAAGCTCATAGATGGAAGGAACTCATCTCATAGATAAGAACTCGTCATCATAGGTAAGACTTCAGACTTTGGACTTGAGAGTTTTGAGTTAATGCAGGAAAAAGTTAAAACTTTGGGGGACTATTGCAAAAGCATGATTGTATTTTGAAATGTGAGAAGGATATGAGATTTGGGGGTGGGGAGAAGTGGGATGATATGGTTTGAATGTTTGTTCCCTCTGAATCTCATGGTGAAATGTTATTCCCAAAGTTGGAGGTGAGGCCTAGTGGGAGGTGACAGGATCATAGGTAGATCCCTCATGAACGGTTTTGCATTGTCCCCCTGGTAATAAGTGATTTCTCCCGCAGTTAGTACACAAGAGATCTGGTTATTTAGAAGTCTGGGTCCTCCGCACTGTTGTTCTCTTGTCCCCCTTCTTACCACGTGACAAGTCTGCTCCTGCTTTACTTTCTGCTATGATTATAAGCTTCCTGAGGTTCTCACCAGAAGCTGAGCAGATGTTGGTGCCATTCTTGTATAGACTGCAAAATCATAAGCCAATTAAACCTCTTTTCTATATAAATCACTCAGTCTTGGGTATTCCTTTATAGCAATTCAAGGAAGGCCTAATACAACATGAAATGTATTTTCTTTTTCCCCTCATTATATTGTCTGGACATTACCATGGACCAAAGGTACAGTCATGACCTCATCATGTTGCTTCTGGGCTATAACTAAACACATTCAAATATTGATTTAAAGCACACACATTTTTAGAAATACAGTGTCAGAAGCCTTAAATACCAACTCTGTATGTGAGTAGTCATCAGGTGTTTGGTTTGTGACGACTTTTGCACTGTTGTGTCACTATCTGACAACTTACTGGAAACCTCCCCATTTTATGTGGGAGAAGAAAAAAGAAGTGACACCTTGATGCTTTTCTCAGAAACTATGGCTGGGGACTTCCCCGTGAAAGCATGCAGATAATTAGTCATCTCAGAGACTGTTTTTTAGCACAAAAAAGGAAGACCACGTGAGTAAGGAAAGTTATGAGGCTTTGGTTCTAATCCCCATGCATCTTCAAAATGTCTGTGGGATCTTAGGAGAATCACCCTCTCTGATTCCCAGTTCTCTCAGATGTAATAAGAGAAGGTAGGTAGAATGCTGCCTAAGGGATTTTTTTTTTTGGCCTGACATTTTGTTATTTTTTTTCACACACAAGTGGAGGATAATCTTTTGTGATTTTAGTGTAACCACAAAACTTACAGATTTGCGGAACAATACTCTACATCCTCATCACCTTCCTTTAGAGCCACCAGAAGATTCTTCTAAGGAGACTCAATGTTTCTTCCTAGGTCTATCTTACCCGAGTAGTCCTTCTAAAAGATACAACTAATGCCATTTTCCCTTAAAAAAATCTTCATTGGGGGCCGGGCGTGGTGGCTCAAGCCTGTAATCCCAGCACTTTGGGAGGCCGAGGCGGGTGGATCACGAGGTCCAGAGATCGAGACCATCCTGGTCAACGTGGTGAAACCCCCGTCTCTACTAAAAATACAAAAAATTAGCTGGGCATGGTGGCGCGTGCCTGTAATCCCAGCTACTTGGGAGGCTGAGGCAGGAGAATTGCCTGAACCCGGGAGGCGGAGGTTGTGGTGAGCCGAGATTGCGCCATTGCACTCCAGCCTGGGTAACAAGAGTGAAACTCCGTCTCAAAAAAAAAAAAATCTTCATTGGGAACTATTTACCACGTTTCCTCTTAACTGTGGGTAGCATTTTTCTATTCATTCATGTCTAGTAAATTTTTATTGTGTGCTAGATGTTTGTGGATGATACTTTGTGTAGAACCTGGATTTTCTTGTCTTCCTTTAAATCATGGTGAACTTTGTTCTAGCATACAGTTAAATTACTAGTCCATCCTTCTGGTCCTCTTAGGCTTGGTTTTACTCTGTTAGGGCAGGTCTATTTCTGTTTTGAACTTAGTCCTAGGGCATGCCTCTTACCCTAGAATATGTGCTTTACTTTTAAAGTATGGTCTTTCCAGTATCACCACTGAAAACCTGAGATGCTCAGTGAGGTCCCTCTACTCTGCCTGGAACTCTAGGGTCTCCAATATTGCTTCATCCTATAGAATTACTCTCTGCCCTCAGCTCTGCAACAGGTGATCTTTGCTAAGTAATGCAGGGTCTCACCCAGCACATATATACCTTAACCCTGGATCAAGAATACTTATCCAGATTTCTGCCCCCATCCCCCAAAACATATACAATATGGGAAGCTCCCTTTTCCTTCTTTCCCTGCCCCAGTCATCCCAGCTGCTTCAGCCGCCCGGAACTTCTCTTCTGCCATCTAAGCTCAGCCTGAGCTCCACCTTTTTGGGCTGTGGAAAGACCTCCCTAGACGGAAAGTCAGGCCGATCATGTGTCTTACCTTGTAAGTTTCTCTTCTCTCAAAAAATCACAGCCCTGCACTACCTGCCATTCAGTGCTTGAAAATAATCATCTCATGTATCTTGTTTGGTTTTATGACTGTTTTTGACAGAAGGGCAAGTCTACTAGTTAGTCTGCTACCCATTGAGAAGTAAATCCCCAGATTCAACAGCAAGATGTCTGTAGATAACATCTAAAACTGAATATTTTTATTTTTTGAGACAAGGTCTCACTCTGTCACCGAGGCTGGAGTGCAGTGACACAAACATAGCTCACTGCAAACTCAACCTTCCTGGCTCAAGTGATCCTCCCACTTCAGACTTCTGAGTAGCTGGGACTGTAGGTACAGGCATGTGACACCATGTCAGCTAATGTCCTTTTTTCTTATAGTGACAGGGTCTTACTATGTTGCACAGGCTGGTCTTGAACTCCCAGACTCAGGTGATCCTCCCACCTTGGCACCACAAAGTGCTGGGATTACAGGTGTGAGTCACCACATCCAGCTAAAGCTGAATAATTAAGAAAAAACCATGTAGGCACATTTTCCGGATATGAAGGTAATCTGTAGACAGTCCAGTGTCAGAAATAGCCAAAAGTAATTCTCTCTACTTTGTGATTGGGACTGGTTGGGGTGAGGAATGGGGCTGGTTCAATTGCTTTTTTAAGAAAAAGTCTTTCTGTATAATTTGATTTTCTAAACCATGTGTAGGAATTATCCACTCTTGTTTATCTCTGTATAAAGCCCAACCAAACTCTTCAGTTTAGCATATGACGCTCCTTACCCACTTTGCCCATGCACTTCCAAGTCCTCAACAGTGGACTTCCCCTTTCCTTTACATGCCATGCTCATGGCAGGATGCCTTGGCCCCGCCTCATTGACCCCATCCATTTATCTCATCATTCAATTCCCGAGGCCTTTCTCCCCATCATGCTTTGGCCCTTGAGGGCAATGGGAACCCCATGTCTGTGCTTGGCAGGTGGTGTGCCAGGAGTGCTGCCGCCTCTCCATGTCTCTCTTAGTTGTGTCACCTCTTCTGCATTTACCATCTGGCTTGTGGGTCTCACATTCACTGCCTCTTCTCACGGATAATCTCAGAAACAAAAACTGCTCAGTAGTTTACCTAATTCTTATTGCATCTTGCTGTTAGAATAATCCAAATGAAATAAAAGTGAGAATGGCAAAAAGTATACTTGATAAAATTGTTTTTAACCAAAAAATGTATAAAATAATAAAAATAGTCTAGACTATATTGATTTATATAAAATTTGACCCAGAAGGGGAAGAGGGAAGATGGCGCTGTAGGAGCAACTCAGGATTGCACCTCCCAGTGAATCTGCAGAGGGTGAGTGGACGCTGCATTTCCATATGGATCTTTATTGTGCACAGACTAGGAGATTCCCAGGTGTAAGAGCCCCACGGGCCGCGCAGCAGTTTGGGCCGGCGTGGCTGTTTGGGCCGGCGTGGCTCTTTGGGCCGAGGCCGCAGCGCAGCGACACTCCGTACAAAATACACTGGTTTGGTTGCCCTGTTAAATTGGCAATTGGAGATTTTGGAAGGCAGATTAGCACATTCATCTGATTAAACGGGACCTAAACAGAAAGCCAGGCAAGGAGATTCCCAGGCAGCAACGTGGTTTGAGCCGGCGCAGTGGGTCACTGCACAGTAAATCACACAGATCCCGGCACCCTTGCAGCAGGCGACTGGAACACCTGGGAGAGAGTCAACTGTTCAACTTAAAAAAAAAAAAAGGGCTCTGAGGCAGGGAGCCAGGTGATCAGGCTCGGTGGGTCCCACCCCCAAAAAACCAAACAAAACAACAATTGGAAACGCTCAGGGTTGAGAGTTTCATGGCAAGCACAGCTGAACCCAGGAGAGTGCAGCTCGGTGGGGGAGGGGCGTCCGCCACTACTGAGGCATGTGACCCCTATGGAGGTACTCAGCCATTGCTGACACAGCCTGCCATTGCTAAGGCAACCCACCATAACAGAGAGAGTCCGCCACTACAGAGGCAGGCCAACATCACCACTGCAGTTCTAACCACACCCAT
>CM052659.1:108475598-108502335 GCA_028533165.1 Leontopithecus rosalia
CCCTCAGGTATCACCCCTATGATTACATAGCACAGTCTTCAGCCAATGATTAGAATAGGCATTGTGTTCAAATACCTCAAGCCCATATAGCATCCACTTCTGCCAGTATATCTGTTTGAAGATTGAGAAGTGCATTAAAATGTGTAGCCAGTTAAAAAAAAATAATTTGACCCAGAAAAGTAAGAGTTGGTAGAATTAAAGGCGTATGTACATCTACTACCACCACGGAAAAAAGCTTTATTCAGTACAATTTGATATGAACAAAACAAACAGATGAATGAATGAAACTGGTACTATTTAATGTCAGAGAGAAAAACAGGATGGACGCCAAAAATAATTCTGTTAACGTAAAAGTGAAAGTCAAGAAATAGGAAACTATTGAATAGCCATGTATTAGAAAATTGATGAGGGAAATAAATGGGCTTAAGAGAGTTTATGCTGGAAAGTATTTTCTTAACAAAATTCAGAATATCCCCAGGATAAAGATGATGGGGTCGTAACAACCACTGTGTTCTTCCATATCTCTTATTTTTGTCCAAGGCCATCCTTTCGTCTAGAAGATGCTCTTCTGACTTGGCCTCCTGCCAACTTCTACTCACCCCTTGGTGCACTGATATCTCCTCTGTGAAGACTTTCCTGCAATCCAAGGCACCTTCTCTGCACCTTCTTTCCACTCCCACTATCCCTTATACATCTTTTATGTGGCTTGACTGTATTGCATTTTTTGTTTTTTTAGAGATACAATTTCCCTCTATGGCCCAGGCTAAAGTGCAGTGGTGCCGTCATAGCTCACTGCAACCTCGAACTCCTGGGCTCATGTGATCCTCCTGCCTTGGTCTCCAAAGTACCGGAACTACAGGTGTGAGCCGCTGTGCCTGGCTGATTGTGTTGTATTAAACGTGCATCTGTCCATGGGCTTGAACTCCTCCATGTATCTTGATGGATTTGGCTTTGGATCACCAGTATCCAGCAGATTTCTTGGTTCAATTCACATTTGTTCAACATGAGTAAGTTTCGCATGAAGCCCTCACCTGAACACTAGGAGGGGAGAAGAGGAGATGTACAGAGATGACTAAGATATAGCTCCTGTCCTCGAGAAGTGTGTATCTGGCAAGCAGACGGCCAGAGGAAGTTTTAAAAATGGCTACAGTGGGAGGCCATGAGAGGCCCTGGGCCCAGTGACAGTGAGCTCAGAGCTGGCTGAAGTAATCTAGGATTTCTTCCTTTAAAAATACAGTGGGAGGTTGGCCAGGTGCAGTGGTTCATGCCTGTAATCCCAGCACTTTGGGAGGCTGAGGTGGAAGGATCACTTGAGGTCAAGCATTTGAGACCAGTCTGGGCAACATAGTGAGACCCCTGTCTCTACGCTGAGCATGGTGGTGTGTGTCTGAAGGCCCAGTTATTTGGAATCCTGGCAGGTTGAGTCTGCAGTGAGTCATGATCTCCACTGAACTCCAGTCTGGGCAACAGAGAAAGACCCTGTCTCAAAAGAAAAAAAAAAAAAGAAAGAAAAGAAAAGAAAAAAAGTGGTATTTCCCTTGCATTATAACTTTTAAAAAATGAAAAATTTAGACAAAAGAGAAAGTAACTCATATTTCTATCACATAATATAACTATTTTAATTTTTTAAACTTCTTTCTCTATAAGTTTTGGGCTTTCGAAAACTTTTTTATTTTGAAATGATTATAAATTCACGGAAGTTGCAAGAACAGAACAGAGATGTGCTTTCACTCAGTTTTCCCCAGTGGTGAGGTGACATCTTACTTGTGTATAATACACCCTCAAAGCAGGGAAATGGCATCGATCCAGTCCCCAGATCTTATCCAGATCCCACCAGCTTTTTTACATGATAGGGCTTTTTGCTAACAGAGTTAGAATAGGCTCACATGTGGTCCATATCTTATTTCTTTAATTAACTTTCTCTCATGCAGCTTTTTAAACATGATTGCATAAATCACTTTTAATGGCTGCATAATGAGCCTTCACCCGCCCCAGGTAGCAGTTGGCTAAATTCCTTCCTCTCTCCTGAAGTCTACATGACCTCCAGTTACACCGTCAGGAGCAGTGCTTCTGTAGTTTATATACTTCTTATATACATATTTCTATTTTTTTTTTTGAGACAGAGTTTTACTCTTGTTGCCCAGGCTGGAATGCAGTGGTGTGGTCTCGGCTCACTGCAACCTCTGCTTCCCGGGTTCAAACGATTCTCCTGTCTCAGCCTCCTGAGTAGCTGGGATTATAGGCGCTCGCCTCTATGCCTGGCTAATTTTGGGTATTTTTAGTAGAGACAGGGTTTCACCATGTTGGCCAGGCTGGTTTCGAACTCCTGACCTCACGTGATCCACTAGCCTCAGCCTCCCAAAGTGCTGGGATTACAGGCATGAGCCACTGTGCCCGGCTTCCTTTTTTTCTTAAGACAGGAAAGATTTAAACATCTGTTGGTTTGGGGTCTGACCAAGGACAGAGGGGACAGTTGAAGATACAGGGGAGACGGCTTCCGACTAGAGAAAGCACCGGAGGGGTTGGGGACATGGGTGGCACAGGGCATTAATGGTCCCAAATTTTGCCCCTCCCTGTCTACAAGCCCTTTGCCATGTAACTTTGGAGTTCTTCTCATGAAAGCACAGCATTTATTTCCGTACTCTGCAGGGCTTACTTTGGCATGCAGAATGACGCAAAGGTCAGTGTGCCGGTTCTGAGCCTAGACCTCGAGGGGCATTGAGTGTGTCCAGGGCTCTCTCTTGAGCCTCTGTCATAGATGTGAAAAATGCACCCGAGCCAGCCTGCTGGAGGTGAGAGACCAGGGAGCAGTGTGGCATCTCCCCAGGTGCCTCTGCCAAGGGTGGCTTAGATCAGCCAACAGCCCACAGCCCCTCCCACGTGATGTGTCCAGCCCAAATCGGTAAAGCTGTCTGACTGACCTGAAACACAGAAGCAGTGAAGTGCATATTATTGTATGCCACGGAGGTATTGATGACTTTTTACCTGGGAATTTTGCAGCAAAAGCTAAATGATACACAGTGCCCAGGTTAGAGGTAGAGGGAAAGAAGAAAAGAGGTCAGATCTAGGTAAGTCCAGGCATTACCGAAAAAGTTGCTTTTCTGTGGATGTGGTCGGGTGCTGTGCAAAGACCATCTCTCTTCTGCCTCTGATGCTGGGTGGGCAGAGGATAACCACACATCTTAAATGAGCCACTTCACTGTACGTGAGGAATTAAACTTTTTCCTTTTTTTGAGACAGAGTCTCTCTGTCACCCAGGCTGGAGTGTAGTGGTGCGATCTCTGCTCACTGTGGCCTCCACCTTCCGGGTTCAAGCAATTCTCCGGTCTCACCCTCCCGAGTAGCTGGGACTAAAGGCATGTGCCACTTTGACCAGCTAATTTTTGTAGTTTTAGTAGAGACGGGGTTTCGTCATATTGGTCAGGCTGGTCTCAAACTCCTGACTTCAGGTGATCCACCGGCCTTGGTCTCCCAAACTGCTGGGATTACAGGCGTGAGTCACCACGTACAGCCGGGAATTAAACTCTTAAAGGTTCCTGTCTCAGCTACCAGGGCCAAGACAGGAGAAAAAAGAAGTTAGACTTTTGTTTAAAGAAAGCACGAGATAGGCCACTCTATGAACTGGGCTGCCGTAGACAGTTTCGCAGGCTGTGCCCAGCGCAAGCGCTCCTGGCCAGGGGCAGCGTGAGATGCATTCACTGCAATGACGCGTGGATGGGAGAAAGAGAGAAGACCTCCTGCCCTAGCTTCTTCAACTCAAGAACACGTCTGCGTCAAAGTGCACCTTATACCCTGTGTACCAAAAAGAGTTTCACTGATAAGAATGAGGGGGAAATAGCATCTAAAATTAGATACAGAATTTCCTCAGTATCAAAAAACTAAGTTGCTTCTTTGCTGAAGCCCTTGATATTTACAATGAAAATAAATTTCATGCCCCACAGATAATGCTGGGTTAGTTTTAGTATCTTGACACCGCCAGTAGCTGTGTGCTCCCTTTTTGAAATGATGAGAGAAAGTAAAAATAAGGAGTCTCTCCTGTTTCTCTTTATAGGACGGTTTTCCTGCTCTGTCAAGTGGGGCTCATCCTTCAGCTCCACACACAAGGGGCAAGGATTCCTACGGGTAAATATTCTGAGATCAGTGCCACAGAGGGAAGCCACTCAAAGGGAACGTCTTGGGTCTAGGGTGTGGGGCAGGACTTTCTCGAGTTCCTGTGAGTCGGAATCTCAGGCTCTGTGGAGTCATTCAGACCACCCTTTCATTTAGCAAATGAGACAAAAGATGCCAGAGAGGGAGGGACTGGCCCAGGGTCACACAGCTCATTAACACCACAGCAACAGTGAAAAGCCAGAGGCTTTTACTTCTCTTCTTTCGTTCTTTTTCTTCCACTGTCATCAAACCCGAGGAACAGGGTTGGACAGTTGTTGTAATACTGGGCCAAGAGGAGAGGCTTTAAATCAGAGTCCAAAGCAAAGTCCCTTTCAGAAAGCTCTGCTGGCCTGAACGCCTTCCCCGGTGCTTTGCCTACTTGGCACTGCGCGATGCACCTGTGGCATCTGGTGCCTCAGCGTGCTGTGGTTGTATCTCAGGTCTCCCCGACCGGGAGAAATCTCCCAGAACAGTCAGAGGCTGGTCACATCCCAGGCCAAACGCCCTGGGCCCTGGATTAGGATTCACAGCATTGAGTGCTGAAACCTCCCCAACAGCGGTTGAACTCTAGGTTCTGACACATGACTGGATCAGGACCAGCTGGGTCTAGATTTCTCAAATGCCCTTGGAAATGCTACTTTTCCATCAGAGGCAGAGCGCAGGGTGAGCAGTGGGGACAATACAGGGACAAGACTGTGCTCCCAGACACGAAGACAGCCAGCGCAAATATGCAGCAGAGCCTGGGCCCGGTGGGTGCCAGTCCTGCCCTGTCTGACCTGCTGTGCGGCTTTGGGCAGATCCCCTCCCCTCTCTGGTCCATGGCCTCCCGGTCTGTGACATGAAGGACTGGACTGGATGGTCACTGAGGCCCCTCCCAGTTTGGCCAGATGTCCAGCCTTGGACCATGTGTAGACTCAAAGAAATTAGCCAAGAAGGGCCATCTCCAGACACTTCCTCTTGCTCCACCCTGCCTCTGTGTCTGGTTCCTCTCCTGGCATTTTCTATTTTCTGCTCTGTCTGGACAGAAGGGCTTGCTTGCTCTGTCTGTCTCCCAGCCTTCCCTAGGAAACTGTCCTTGCTTGGAGCACACTGATGCACAGGGGTGCCTCCTGCCCCTCAGCTCTGTCCCATGGGCTCTGGAGGGCCACAGAACAAGAGGGCGGTGGGGAAGCCTTCGGGTCAAAGTCTTGGGCAGCTGCCAGGAAGAAGGCAAGTGCCAAGGCTGGCCCTGCCACAGGGTCACAGGGCTCTCCCTTCTCCCTCTGCACTGTCTCCTTGGCCTGGGTGAGCAGAAGGTCCTGGATGCTGTGGCCACAGAGGTGGGAGGCAGGACAGCAGGGACCTGGAGGAGTGACTCTTCAAGGATGAGGTCTGCAGACCAGAGCAGGAAGCTCTCAGGATAGAGAGAACATGGGCAAGGTGGTCAGTGGGCCCGACCCACCCATCTGGTGGGCAGCCCCGCTCAGATCCCTCCCCGAGAGCAGACTGGTCACACACCCTTGGCACAGGGGCCTATTCTGGAGTAGGCTGGCCCAAACAGCAAATTGTTGTGAACTCCCATATTTTAACTTAAAAATCCAGTGCCTGGTACATGATGGACACTCGGTAAATGTTTACTGAATCCATATGAATCATGCATTCTACCACATCATTTGTGTAATTCTTGATTTTTTAGCTCTTGAGGGCCTCTCGTACCCCCAGCTCACTGCCTTGTACCCCCTGAGAAGCAGGGCTGGGCTGAAGAGAGCTCTGGGTGTGTTGCCAGGCACCCGGAGCCATTGCTGGGCCAAGCCGCTGCACCTGCCAGTGCCCCGGTTTCCCCATCTGTGAGACAGGATAGCGAGGCAGGGCCGCAGGCCTTACCCAGCTCAGGGATGGCAGCTGCTGGCACTCCAGTGTCCACCAGTGTGTCTGAGATAGCTGGCGAACCGAGCACTGGGGCAACGTCTGAAGGGAAGCTGAACCTCACCAGCCTGAAGCTTGTGCCGAATCAGCAGGAAAGAGTGTTTCGTACTCTGTGCCACCTCTAACTGTGTTTTGAATATTCCATGCAGAAGCTTGGAGAATGAGTTTCCCTGCATTGTGACCCACATGGATATCTGTGTTTAAAAAAAAACGCTGACGTCTGAATCATGCTTTTCAGATATGTTAATTCATTTGTTTGTTAATTCATTCAAAAAACATTCCTTGAAAACCACAGTGTGGCAGGGGGTAGGGTCCCCCCTCGGAAGGAGAGGCTCAGTGAAATGAACAATTGTACTGCAGCGTGCGAAGTGCTGGAACGATGGTGTGAACAAAGCGTTTCGCGTGGTTTGCAATGACACTCACCCTTTCCTCTGGAGCACAGAGTGTGTCTATATGCTCATCACAATCACTCCCAGAAGAGGGGACAGTGTCTATGGAGGAAGGCACCGAGGCTCAGAGAGGTTAAGTGACACACACAAGAACACACAGTCCTTACCTTCTGACGCCAAGTCCAGTGCTGAAGGGATTGCTTTGTATGTTACCCCACAGCCATGGATATAATGTGATGCCTTACTTCCTTTTGGGGTTCTTTTAGTGAATCACTATTGCTTTTTTAAGTCTCTTTTGTCTTGTTTTAAAAAAAACTAGTAAAACTAGCTGCTTGCCCACTTTCTTTATAAAACTGAGCAATCTGATGGGCTTGTGTTAGCCTTTAAGAAAATGAAAAAAATTTTTTAAATTTATTATTTTTTTCCTTTTTTTATTGCATTTTAGGTTTGGGGGTACATGTGAAGAACATGCAAGATAGTTGCATAGATACACACGTGGCAGTGTGATTTGCTGCCTTCCTCCCCTTCACCTATATCTGGCATTTCTCCCCATGCTCTCTCTCCCCAGCTCCCCACCCCCCGCTGTCCCTCCCCTATTCCCCCCAACAGGCCCCAGTGTGTGATGCTCCCCTCCCTGTGTCCATGTGTTCTCACTGTTCATCACCCGCCTATGAGTGAGAACATGCGGTGTTTTGAAAATGAAAATATTTTAATCTCCTTTGGTCGTACCTTGGGCTCAATCATCATTTCCATCCCTTCCCTCCACAGACAGTCATGGTCTTTAGACCATCCAGGCAAAACCTGCCCAGGTTTGTGAGCTGCTGGGACCATTGTTACCACTGTGGGGTCCCTTTTCAGCCTCACATGTGTCAAACTGACTTTGCTTTCTTTTTAACCTCCCAGAACTTAGACCCACCAAACACAGAGCTGGGTCACCTAACTCAAAGCAGGGGCAGAGGCTAGTGAAACCCTTTACCCTCTGACAACAGTCTTCTTCAGGATTCTTGCAAACAGTGAACATATTTGAAGTGAGCCCTGACTTCGCTCTGTGACTCTGGCCCTGTCTTTGAACCTCTCTGAGTTTCCGTGAGCTCGTCTGTCATACAGATAGATCAGCAGTCACACAGCTCACAAAACGACACCAGGGTTTACGAAGCAATTTGTAAAAAGTGACCTCCCTGATGAACGGAGGATGCTCATCAGGCTTCTCCAGGCTGTGTGGGCAAGGCAGCATGAATATTGGAAAGAGACTGGAATTTGGAGTTAGAAGATCCAATTTCAGACTCTGCATCGGCCTTTTATGAGCTATGTGACTTTGAGCAAGTTTCCAACAGCCCTAAGGCTCAGCAGCAAGACTAGGATGATGGCACCTTCCCCACCCACCTTTCCCCCAAGTTGTTAAGAGAATGAAACAGCTGAAGGCCTGCTAATCAGGCTGTCTGGCCACATGCTGGTCAGTGCCAGGACTGGGGCTGAATTTCTCCTTCAGCAACCGCAGTCCTCCCAGAGGATGGGAGTCTTGTGTGCTTCTGACCATAAGATCCTGCCAAGAAGAGAAAAGGAAGCTGAAGATTCTCAGTTCTTTGCTGCTTCACACTGCAGACGATTCGGGACTGCTGAGTGGCAGTGACCCCCACCACCGGAGTGCCTCTTTTCCACCCTACAAAGCTCCTCTGAGCAGGTGCCAGGTTCCTAGGTTTGGGTTCCCTCCACTACGAGGGGCTCAGCCCACTTGGAAGTAAAGAGGAAACAGCCCAGCTACCGACTTGCACAGGGGACCCTCTGAGAAGGTTTGCCAGTGGGAAGACCGTCTCTGGCTGCTCCTCGAATGTTGCTGGGGTGTATTCTGCTCTGCCTGCATGCCTCTTCAGCGCAGGAGGACCCGTTTCACCTGTTGGAGATTTGCTGGCTACCTCCAGGTGGCCAGCGAGGGTGTGTCAACTTCACAAATAAGGAAAACCAGGATAAGAGGCAATGTTTGCCCCGTGAAACAAGTTTGCGATAGTTTTGTGATAATTCCGATTAGGCTGTTCCAAAACCATTGTTTTGCCAACAGCAGCTCTCCTCTATTTTTTTTTTTCTTTCTTTCTTTCTTTTTTCAGAAATCAAAGGCCATGACTGTTCACCTTTCCTTTGAAGTATTATGTCTATTTGCTTATTTGATTCAGATAGGTTCAGAACCATATGACTCTGCTTTTTGTGTAAAATGTTCCTTCTTTAAGCCACCGATCCACAGTGCACAAACATCTGTGGAATAAAACAAAGTAGGCTATACAATGAATATTGACCAAACAGAAAATATTCGTTTATGTTTAAAGGCAAGGTACATAAGTTCTGTCAGTAATCATTGACCATAAGCCAACTTTCAACATAACCTGAGGTGGTAAATGCTTCACCATTGCTCAGATCGCCTCTAGAAATTCCATCAGGTCTCCTAGGAGAATCACATTTTCTATGTGGTATAACCATTCTTAAAAATATTTAACATAAGTACCCACATCATGTTTTTCTTACGTATATTGAAAAAATAATTTTGGGAGAAAATCCATAGGCATGTCCCATAATATTGTACAGAATATAGTTGAGAAAAGCTGCCTGCAAGAGTAAAAGCAAAGGCAGATTTTGTGGTTTCCAAGTACCGAGATATAGATCTAAGCCAGCCCTCAACAGTGGAAGGGTCAGGAATGTCCAGATCCCTGCCAAATTCTTGAAGACTTGAGCTCTGAGGGTCTGCGAACCTGTGGAAGATGTCTTCTTCCACTGGGGGCGGGGGCATGGCAAGGCCAAAGCAATCAGTTCAAGCAGCTCCCACACCTCAGCTTTCCTCCTATAATTCAGACCACGGGAGAGGACAGCTCAGCCTTTTCTCTTTCCTCACTTTTGTTCTCATCTGATAGAGCATTGAAACCCTCAGCCTTCCTTCAATCAGTCCAGTGCAGAGCCAGACCTGACCCAAGATGCCATCAGTCTGTCTTGCTCTCAAGGACAGCCACTGATTGAATAGTTCAGTGACGACTCAGTGTTCTGGGCAGCCATCTATCTTATTTTCACATGACTCAAATAGTTGATCCTTATATTGAGCTAAAATTGGCCTCCCTGAAATTTTAGCCATTGGTTCCAATTTCTTGCTGGGAAGCTATGCAGAATACAGGGTATGCCTTCTTTCACGTGACTGCCCTTACAAATAGATGAGGATAAGTCTCCAGCCAAAGCAGCCAGTTCCTTCAACTTAGGGAACACTGTTTCTTAGGGATTTCGGGGATTTGGTCCTCACTCCAGAAGCCTATTAAAACTATGGATGATCTCCCCAGAAAGACACACACATATCTGTATACATCCCCATTTGCAAACATCCTTCTCCTTCTGAGCCCACCCACGGATCTCTTTAAAAGCCAGTGGACCCTAAGTAGGCACCTTGCATTGGAACTCTAAAACCAGGTGCTGGAGGTGGAAGGGAACTTAACGACTCAGTCTCCTCACTTCACAGGTAAGAATTCCGTCTGTAGACACTTTGCTCCTGGCTTGCTGGCTCCAGCATCAGGCCTTGACTGCAATCGAATGGTAGTAGAGCCTTCAGTAGCGCAGGTGAACGAAAGAAATTTGAGAGCTGTTTTGGTGTTTCCTCCCCAAGTGGGGAGATAATCACTGCACCAACTCTGGCCTGTCTCCTCAGGGAAGGGAGTGACTGAAGTTGCTTGCTGAATTTGGGCAGAACAAACCTGGCTTGCTCAGCTGTGTTCCACCTGTCCCCTTGGGAGTGAGTTTCCCCCTAACCCCTGCAGGCCACACAACTCCCCTCTTCCTCTTCATTCTTAAGTCTTACCTAGAAGAGGAATGAAGCTTTTGTCCATAAAAATGCTGATAGTCTAGCTCCCATCAGCTGCTCCTTGGTTTTCCGTCTCAATGTTTTCTGAATTCAATTAGAAGAGAGGTGCCCTTCCCATCAGTCTCCTCTTAGAAATATGGAATTGAGGCTGGGAGCAGTGGCTCACGCTTGGTAATCCCAGCCCTTTGGGTGGAGGCTGAGGTCAGGAGTTTGAGACCAGCGTGGCCAACGTGGTGAAACCCCATCTCTACTAAAAATACAAAAATTAGCCTGTTGTGGTGGCGCGTGCCTGTAGTCCCAGCTACTCGGGAGGCTGAGGCAGGAGAATCGCTTGAACCCAGGAGGCGGAGATTGCAGTGAGCCGAGATTGTGCCGTTGCACTCCAGCCTGGGTAACAGAGTGAGACTCTTTCCCCAACTCCAGAAAAAGAAATATGGAACTGTACAGGACTTGTTGTTTTGTAAGCTGCCTTAGAAATATTTTTTGCTTAGTAATGTACTGTGATGCTTCTCCATGTCATTAAATATTCTGGATTTTGGAGGAGATTCTTGAGACAGAAGCGGGAGAGAGAGACACAGATACAGGAGACAGAAAGAAAAAGGAAGGACACGAAGGAAGAAGGAGGAGAAAGAAGGACCAGAAAAGAAGAAATCTAGAGAGACATAAGAGAGGCAGGCAGTTGAGGAAGGGGAGAGGGGAGAATCTGCAGTCTTGGGAAGCTGAATCATAAATAGAGATGCTGAGGCAAGGGTCAGGAAGGAGGTGGGTTTTGGTCACTGGGTAGCTCAGGGATATTTTCCTGTCCCTTACACACACTGACAATTACCGCACTTGCTGCATTCCCGGAGGACCATCTTGAGGGGCTGTTTTAGTCTCTGATAAGCCCAGAGGTGATGTGACTCCCTGGGGAGTAGCGTGGATGGATGGCAGGTTGGCAGGGAAGTCAGACACAGGCCCGCCCTCCAGTGCCTTTCATGTGACACAGCTTCTTGACCCTCTAGTGTCCTGGCTGTCCTCCAGGGATGTTTTGGCAGTGATCTCATAGAATGTGATTTTGATCTTTAAGCATCCATAGATTGCTCAACTTAAACTATGTCATTTTTGTTTTACGAAAGTATGCCACAAGTTACCCTGGCACCACTTCTTCTTGAGACATCTCCCCTGTCCCTGGCCTTGTAGCCCCAGCCTAGGGCGACTGTCTTTTCTGCTCTCTAGCACCCAGGCGGTCCTCTGTCCTCTGTCACAGTTCTTATCACACGGCATGGAAATGATCTGAAAGCTCATTGCTGGCAGGGAGCAGGCATTATTCATTTCTGTCTCCCTGGAACCCAGCTGGTAAATGATCTGGTCAGGTGATTCTCAAAACTGTGCCCAGCAGAGCCCCTGCACTTCCAAGGCACCCCAGCCAGGGGAGGTGATTTGGGACACCGTTGAGGGGACCCCAGGTCCCCTGTCCTCTATCTTTAACCAGAGAACCTGTGATTTTTCTGCTTATGTATTGGGTTTCCAGGTGAGGTGTCACTTTAAAAGGTTTCCTTTTCTTTAAAACAAAAGTTTCAAGAATCACCAGTCTAGTCTGTTTCCTTGGGTTGTGTATATTTCACACACTCCTGGAAGTTACAGAGGAAAGTTTCTACGTGAGCACTACCCTGCTTTCTTCTTCCTTCTCTAGTCCCATTTTAGGGTTAACATCCCCACCGCCAACCCTCCCCTCTTACAGGGAAAAGGATTAGAAGAGGATTACACACCTGTTGTAGAATAAAAATCCATGTCCTCTATTCAAAGCATTGTATCAGTGACAAGAGGGGGATGTTTCTAAGGAACAGGAAATCCTTATGACCAAATGACTTTACCTTTATTCTCTCACATCAAAACCAAACTGAGGAGTATATGTAAGTGCTTTAGGTGACACCAAGGTGCACACTGTATCGCCTGTCCTGGTACCTTACCGTTAGGTTGGGGAGGTGAGACTTGCTACCTGAACAACTGGGATTGTGAGTGTTTCTGGGGCAGGATACAGCTACAGAATTTCCCTGTACACCACGTAAGTGAAAATGGAACTGTGTGGTGGAAAGAACAACTCTGGGTCCCAGTGCCTGGGTTCTGGTCTCTGCGGTCCAGTTCACAACGGTGTGTTCTCAGAAACGTTATTAACCCCTGGGTCTCAGATTCCTTCTCAAACAGTCCTTTATTCTGATGATCACATAAGATATGAACTGAGCATCTTTTATAAACTGTGAAGACCAGTTAGAAATGATGATTATTGGTGCTGATGAACCTGAAGGTGGGCGTGGGACCATGTTATCTCACCAGCAGCAGGGGGCCCCTTGTCCGGGAGAGAGGAGGCCTCAGAGATTTCAGAAATTTCCCTTGTCAAGTAGCTTTGGCTTTATTCTCCCCACTGAAAAGAAGTGGGTCCTCTTATTTATAACCCCAGACCTGCAGAACCCCTGGTCTGATTGAGCTATATAGCTTGTGCATGCGGGTAAGGAAGGAAAATCCAAGCAAGCATCGGTTGGCTTGGCCTCTTTCCAGTAAGCGCCTGCCGTGGGTTGCTGCTTAATTGCCCCCGGTGTCTATTAATGGACTCGCTGGAGAGTGACCAATAGCTTAATTGGAGGAGCGTGCTGAGGGCTGGCACCAGCCAGACACCTTGGGCAGGACTGTGCAGGCCAAGGCTATTTCTTGATTAGAACGCCCTCTCATCCCTCACCAGCCCCTGACCCCTCCAGCTCAGGAGAGCAGATAAACTGAGGTGCAAGGGTGACAGGAAGGCTGCTAAGCAGTTTGCAGCTGAACTGTGGAAGCAGAAGCAGGCATGCAAAGGAAGCTGTGAACCAGAGAATTGACGTGGCAGCTACAAAATGGCCAAACTCAAACAAGACCCGCTCCTTCTGATTCCAAGTTCAGACTCCTTCCCATGGCGTCCTCCGCTTCCACCTCTCCAAAGGGGGACGTGAATTTGCCCTTCACAGCCTTCCTTCATCCGCATCTTCACAACCGCTCTTTCATTCCCTTCTCTAAATGCTGTGGGTGCCTTTCCCAGGCTTCAGGGTGATCACAGCTGGAGTGTAAGTTACAAGAAAAAAATGCTCACAGGCCATCAGTATTGAGTTAAGTTAGTTTTATGATGTTACTTAAATGTGTACAGATATAAAACTAGGTATAACTTCCTAAACTATACCACTCTAAGACTAAAATAAATGTGCAGATTAAATATCATCAAACGATCACAACAAGAAAGTTAAATGTGTCTCTAACTTAATGAAGGAAGTGGCTTTGCTGAAAGATGATTGGCACTCATAAAATGACCGCCAGGGTTCAAGTTCTTCAGCATCTGGCTTGCCATGCACCAGGTACCAGTCAGCTCCATTTGAATAACCACAAAAGCACAGTACAGTAATACCACGTGGCCCTCAGGTGGAGCAAGCTCATTATTTCCATACTGCATCTGGCCCTGTGCTTTTACTCAGTTGTTCATGCCAATGCAAGGGCTGCTGCTTACTGCCAAATGCCAAGGACAGGTTTGAAGTGCAGTCCTTAATTGTAAGCTATCATCTGGATGATTCAGATAATGTTTAACTTAGCATCGAATATAAAGATTCTCTGTGAAAAGCTCATGGATCCCCTGGAATATGTTGACGCGCAGCTGTTTTGTCCTAGGACTTCGGAGGAGAAAAAGAAAAGCTTTTCGTGAGATGGCAGATGGGGATTTTGCTCCACACTGCTCCCTGGTGGTGGCCTCCTCCTCGACCACACAGTCCCCAGTGTCTACCTACCCAGCGCAGTTCTAGAGGCATGCCAGTGCCTAAGAGGGGAAGGGGAGAGAGCATAGCAACAGGGAATGTTCACATATTGGCTGGGCTGAGGGGCTTGGGCAACAGAACGAGAATGTGGGTGGGGCAAGCTAGGTCTTGGTTAAGTCTGAGTTCTTTCTCTCACATGCTCCTCCTTCTTTGCCTCCCACAGCCACTTCTACAGGTACCATGGCAATTGCTGAAAAGCGGCACAGTGTCTGTTCCTGAGGAAGAGTCCCAGACCTTGGGAGGGAGCTGTAGCACCCATTAGAGTCAGCGATTGGGACTCCCAAGGCAGCAGCAGCCAGTGGAGTGGGCCCACAGGAGATGCGCTGCCCCACAGGCTCCCTCCGAAGCTGGAGATGGGGTGCCTGCCCCAGGAGTAGGGTTTGGACTGCAAGGCCATCTGGAGAGCTCGGCATTCTCCAGCCCCCATCGCTGCCCATGTTAAACTGTTGGCCTGGGCCCTGGTAGTGTCACCAGCATTCACAGTGGCTTCAGGAGGCTCTTTTCAAATACCCAAGGGCTGGAATCACAGCCTCTTCACTACCATGTCTCCTCTCCAGATACCCAAATTCTACCCTTTCATGAAGGCCCTGCTAAAATGCTGCTTGGAATCACACAGACCAGCATTCAAATCCCAGTTCTACCACTTACTCACTATGCCAAGTTTCTCAATGCTTGTGAGCCTCCGTGCTCTCCCCTTAAAGTGAGCGTAATAATGCCTTTTGCTCAGACTTATGGTGAGAACAACATAGGATAAGGTCTTTAAGATGCACAACCCAATGCCGGGCGCATAAGGCTTTTGGTGATTATAAAGGCCCTGGTGCCCTTTTCAGGGCAATGGCAGGTCGCATCCTTGTTGAGTCAAATACTTTTGAACCCCCCTGGATGTTTACAAGCTTCCTCTCCAGGGCTCTCCAGGGCTAACCATGACTAGCTGTGGCCACACTGCTGGCTCCGTGACCTTGCCTACACCAGTCACCATCGTTGGCCCTACCACTGGAGCCTCGGAAGATGCTGCCACTCTTCCCTGAACAAGGACAGTCCTAGTTCCATACTGTGATTCTTATTTTTCCACCCCGAAGGACTTTCCCATGCCCTGAGCTGCCTGTGCAAGCTGCGTATTTGGCTCCTCTCTGGTGTGTATTATGCTCCAGCCTGGAACTGTGGTGAAGCCAGAAGCTATTCTGAGATCTTTCCGCTATTTCAGGCTCCAGCTTAGACGTGGGGAGAGAATCCAGGACTCTCTGCCCATGTCTCAGCCACAACTTCCAAGACTGGTCCTTTTATGTCCTGACACCCTCAGATCCAAAATAGCCCTGACCTGGACCAGCTCAGATGTAGCAGGGATGTGCACGTGCCATCCAGCCTGTAGCTGGGCTAGAGAGAGTTCTGGAAGTGTTAGGTCTTGGGGGGATGGGGAGAACTGAGCTCCAGAGAGGTAGCCAGGGTCACACTCTCACCCCACAAGCTGTCAGGCTTTTGGGGGCTGGGGACTGCTCCATGTGGAGCAGCAGCTGCCTCCAGCCCTAGCCAGATAAAGGAGGAGTACGTTTTCTGCCTGCTGAGTTCTCAGGTTGTATACCTCTTCCTGGGCTGGCTGGCATTCATTCACCTATTCCACAGATATTACTGCATGCCTAGTATATGCCACTCACTGTCCTAGGCTCTGGGGTATAACTATGGCCAAAACAGACAAAAATCCCTGCTCTTGTGGAGCTTACATGTAACAAAAATCATAGTAAATAAATTGCACTGTTCGATCTAGCTTGCAAAGCCCCTTTCCATGCCATTTCTTGGTAGAACATCTAATCGAATACTCTGTGCTAACACAATGCGTGTGGTTTTCCACTTGCCTGTCCTCAGTTCATCCTTTCAGCGATCCCCTGAGTTAGACACCACTCCATTTTACTGACGAGGGAACAAAGACTCCAGGAGAGGCAGTAAATTCGGCGAGGTCCACACAGCCCGGAAGTGAATCTTAACCCAAGTATATCTGACTTGAGGGCACAGGCAAGGTCTTAACCACAGTGTGCAGAGAAGCTGGTGGCACCCACTTGCAGATGTAGAGGCTCAGTGAGATGCAGTTTGGCGAAGGCAAGTTCTTCTGTTGTTCCATGGAATTGATGAAACTTCACAGGCAGAAGGAAGTTCACTTGGACCTCACCCAAGACAGGACTCCTATCCCAGCCTGGGTGGATGAAGAACGGGACTCTACTGAAGCACTTTTGGGTTCTAGGGCACTTCCTGCCTGTGGGGCAGCCCATGCCAGGACTGGACACTGTGATGACTTGATGGCCCTTCCTGTTTTGGGAGGAACTGTCTGCTCCAACCTGTCCACCTGCCACCCCCTCGGGGACTCCCTTCCTTCACACAACCCTACCCAACTTGGCTCTGATTTGCTTCTTTCTCGCCCCAGTAAACAGCATACCTCAGAGAGGGTGCGGCTGCCTCCCCTGCATTCTCACAGCTTCCAGCTGCACATCTGACGCAGTGCTGATCTCCCTGTGTGGGGACATCCCTGCCTCATGCTTGTTTGCGCCACTCCACAGCAAGTGCTGGCACATGTGAGGTGCTCAGCCCACGGTTACGGAGTGGCTGATGAGGGAATGGATACATCAGCAAGTGCTGGCACATGCGAGGTGCTCAGCCTATGGTTACAGAGTGGCTGATGAAGGAATGGATAGCATCTAGCCATTTTCAGCTGCACGGAGAGACTGGGCCAGTCATTATTTGGCTGCAGCTGCTCACAAAAGAGAGATGGTTCTCTTTCATCTTTCCTACAGTGTGGGTCGTGATATTAATGTAGCCTGTGGCTTTCACCAAATATTTGTGGCTTCAGAGTCACCTTGTTTGAAGGCATTTCTGGAGGCTTTGGCTAACACTGTAATTCCTGAACTGTCAATTAGTGTGAGATGGCTGGGGGCTGGAGCAAGCTGGGATGTCGTGGTGTCTTAATCGTAAACTGCCCAACCACCAAAGAAATGGATCATTTCTGGGCGGCCTAGGAGGACGCACGGTGAGATCCCTTAATGCCATGGAAGATGCCAGGACAATGTACACGTCCATGGCTCTGTGGCTGGGTCCTTCTCTGAAACTGCTACTGTCCCAGATCAACCTGTGGCAATCCGTTGCCTGCCTGTCATTTGGATGGCCCTTGCAATCAACTCTTCAGGAAGATTCTTTCATGTTTTTCTAACTGCTTCTGTTGCTAAAAGATCGAGAGGGTCCCACAGGATTCCTGTTCAAATGGCTCTCCTGGGACCCTTCCTTAGCATGGACCTTCTTGCCACAAAGGGAAAAGAGTCAAGCAAAAAAATACCTATGGATTCCTCAACACCTGAGGTTGGCTGGGTGATCTTTCTTTAAATCTCTCTTCCTTCCCAACTCAATAAAATCCTATTTTTGTCTAGAATGCCTACTTTGAGTTAATCCCCATCTGTCTTGTGGCCTGAGGGCTAAATAAGGCAAGTTGACTTTTTTTTTTTATTCAGAACAGGATTTTTAAAAAACAGAATATTTTTAGGCAGGGTATGCATTTTCCAATTGTCACGGTTCCCACTGGCCTCTGCCACATTGTGCAGAGTGTGAGAAGCACTGTAGTGATTGCCAGGGTGGTGTGAGGCCAGCCCTCACGGGTCTACGTTCAGGAAGCTCCCTCTTACTAGCTGTGCAGCTTGACCTCTCTGTACTCCAGCTTCATCTGTAAAATGGGCAGCATCATCATCACGGTACCTATCTAACAGGTTTGTCATGAGGATTAATACATCCAAATGTTTAGGGTACACAATGAATATTTATTTGGACATCTACTATAAGCCAGGCCATATTAGGGACAGGGGACGCATGAGGGAACAAAACAGACAAATCTCTGCCCTTATGGCCCCTATAGCCTGGTGGAGGCATGGAAGAGACAGATTATATAGTAAGCATCATGATAAATGCTACAGAAAAAGAGGAAGCAGGAAAGTGACGGTGCAGCGCTTGGGTGCAGTTAAACTAGGGGGTTAGGGAGGGCTCACTGAGAAGATGGCCCTCCAGGAAAGACCGGAGTGGGTGAAGAGTTAGCTGCACGGAGAACCCGGGGAGGAAGAGTGTTGAGCCAGATGGAACAGCAGCCACAAAAGTTTCGAGACAGCCCATTATGTTTGAGAAAATGTCAACGATTTTTTTTTGAGACGGAGTTTCGCTCTTGTTACCTAGGCTGGAGTGCAATGGTGCGATCTCGGCTCACCGCAACCTCCGCCTCCTGAGTTCAGGCAATTCTCCTGCCTCTCCTGAGTGGCTGGGATTACAGGCACGTGCCACCATGCCCAGCTAATTTTTGTATTTTTAGTAGAGACGGGGTTTCACCATATTGACCAGGATGGTCTCGATCTCTTGACCTCATGATCCACCCGCCTCAGCCTCCCAAAGTGCTGGGATTACAGGCTTGAGCCACCGCGTCCGGCCATCAACGATTTTTATTGTGACCTGCCGGATCCCCTATGACAGTGCTGTCAATTTTTGTTGGAAGTGCCTATGGAAACTGATCTTGTGACTCTGGTCTTGATTGGCTAAAGGCTGAGGGTGTAGAGAGAGCATGGCCGTGCAAGAGAGACAGCTGGGAGTCGAGCGTCTCCTCTTCCTGAAGGCAGAGACCATGCCCCGCAGCCTGCGCTTGGCTGACACCATCCATAACTGTTGATGCGTGCGGTGTGTGCATGAAGGCAGTCTTGTCCTGGCCTGCAGGGGCTGGAAGAGAGTAAGGAATCACGATGGAGAAGGGTGGAGTTGAAATAAACCAAAGACATCAGGAGGCTCTGCTTTTGGGCCCGGTGTTTCTAGTGGTGCTGATGATTCTAGGCCAACAGTTGGTAGCTTTAAAGGGAGTTTTATTTCCAGGTCATTAGAAGCAGTCGGTTGGTTTAACTGCAGGGCCAGCTCCTAATTTGATGCATATCTAAGCAGACTGGAGACATTTTCGCCAGAGTTGCTATTTTAGCAGGCAACAATTTGTGTGCCCACCAGGAAACCAGGTTTGGTATGAAAATAGAGACTTCCCCTGGCATGTAACATTCAGGAATCAGCAGTAGCTGGCTTTCTAACTGTGCTGCTGCTTGTGTGGAAAACAAGGCTGGAAAATGGGTGGGGAAGAGAACAGTGGCTGCCAAGGACGTGTGCTATTTGCAGACACAAGAGGAATAACACTCTGGTTGAGCTCCCAAGTGAGATGAGGATGACAACACCTGACTCACATGGTTATGGTCAGGATGACATGGGACGGCCTACATAGAAGTGCCAGGCACATCACAGGTGCAGGGAAATAGCAGTTCTTTTCTTCGTCTCCTCTGGACCCCACGAGACAGCTCCCTGAAGGCTGATCGTCTCTCTCCCACTAAATCAGGATAGAGAAGAGGGTGTCCTCCCTGTGAGAGGTAAGCCCTGGCGGGTAAAGCATGGAGAGAAGAAATCCAGCAGGAAGCAACAGTGGGGTATCTGGGGTCTTTAGATAAGCAGGGCCAGGCAGCTGGACCCCATCCTGAGGATGAAACCGTCGTGGGAGCTGCAGGTGCGCACAGCCGCCCCAGCCCTCCTGGAGGTGCTTCCTGCCCACAGCTGGTTGGTCCCCCCAAGTGCAGGCAGCACAGTGAAACCAGACACAGCACAGTCTCAAGTATGCAACTGCCAAGTCTGACAATCACAAGTCACAGCTGGCAGGTGGACCGGTGTGGTGACTGCTCATGTTTTCTGATCTCTCAATTTTGTTCTTGTTTTCAAAAAGTAGCCCAGCACATTTAAGGTTCACACCATCTGTGTAACTTCGATTGCAAATACCAGGACCGCACCTCAGTAAGCAAAACAAGGAATTTATTCTTCTAAGACTCCTAAGACATGTAGAACAACCAAGGCTCGAGGATGTGGCTAGAACAAGAGACTCAAACGCCACCTATTATTTTGTTCTGTTTATCTCCGCCTGTCTCTTCGTGACTGCAATCCAGCTTAGTGGTAACATGACTGGCCATAGCTTCCCCTATGAGAGGGAGTCTGACCTTGATTTTTTCGAGGCCCAGTTAAAAATTCCTGGGGAAGAAGTTCATTGATTCAGCATGAGTCAGAGACCATCCCTGGATTAGTTAGCTGAAGTCAGTGGAGTGGGGACATGCAAGAATCAGGACACTCTTGCCTTACTTGTGGGGTTGAAAGCAGGCTGGGTGGACCATTCTATGGATGTCCACAGCTTATATCTAACCTGGACATCAGATGTTTTGCGAGTGTTAGTAGACACCCAGGGGCTGATGTCACTTCTTCAGCAGGGCACAACCCACATCTTGGGATGGCTGGGAAAAGAGGCTGACTAGGAGGCTTCCCCAGTGGGGAGGGAGGTGTGGGGCTCCCGGTGCACAGGCAGCCTCCCCTTCAGGCGTCTTTCTACTCCTGTCCCTCCCCGTGTCCCACTCGCACACCCCACTCTGTGGTGGCAGGTGTCTCTGTGGGTCGTCCTGGCAGAGTGAGCAGCGGAGCGTGGGTGGGTGCTCGCATTTCAGATGCTTTGGCTGGCAGAGTTCTTTCCCTGCTGTACCCTTCCCATGCCACTCTTCCTCCTCTACCAGTAGGTCCTTCCTTGTGGAAAAATAGCTCTTTGAGTAGTAGAAATGTATCCTGGTTCTAAAGGCAAAAGGGGCACGAGACAGGTTCACTGGAATGATTCTGGGGTATCTCACAACCCAAGGAGGTTGTGGGAAGGTCAGAGCAGGGCAGCTCTAGGGCCTCCAAGGTGGAAGTTCATGGCCTCCATGGTGCTGCTGATCACACGACTCAGCTTCCATTGAGTCAGGCCCCCAGCTGCTCAGAGCTATGCTCCACCTCCCCGGGGAGGGGGATGAGGGGCCTCAGTTTGGTCAATCATGTACCCTGGATCAGACAACTAGTGAGATGTCTGGCATGTTAGATATCTGGAGTGAATAATTTTGTGACACGCCCCCAACAAAGTTATTTTCAATAATAATCATGAAATACAGTTAATATGAATGATGATGGTGCCAGGAAAGAAATGCAAACAGTGAAAAAATGTATTAAACTGTGATATACAGTCATGTTAATAAGGCTAATTATTAATTATCATTATTAATAATAATATTATCAACAATAATTATTAATAATTAATAATTAATAATACGATACAAAATACATGTTACAGTGTAATAAAGGGAAAAGTAATGAAATAATACTTTTATTACTTTTTTTGGGAAAAAGAAAAATAAAATTAGACTTGCATATTGGTCTGTCCCAGTAATGAATTATAACAATATATCACAATTTTCATTTTCAGGCTGTAACTATAGCAAACTTTTAAATCATTTCATCAGAATTAATCTTTGCTCCCCTTTGCTGATGTTCCTGGTAAAAAAAATAATCTTTGCATGTTTATACTCAATAGTCAGTATAACAAGGTGTACCACTCTATCTTTGCCCATACTTTCTATTAATTAAAAAAATTATTTCATATGAAGTAACATACGAATAAATAGAAAAAGTTTTAAACATAAGGATAGGTTTGGCAGAGAATCACAAAATCTCATTTCACAAGAATTTCGAGAAATTACAATGCCATCCATATTTTCATGTCTTAGGAAGTGAGTCTAGTAGCTTTCAAATGCTGACATAATTAACACATTTCTTAAGGAAAGTAGAAAATTCATCATTTTATGTGATAATATCATAATGATCATTAAATCATAATATCCCTTCTTGTATCTATCAAAACTCATACTGAACAATGAATTCTGGGATTTATTTTTTGCACCGATCTGTAAGTCTTTGTCCACAAGCTAAACAAAAACACAAGTACAGTCATTATATGTGTTTATTATTTTTAGTTAAAAGTTCCAAAATTTTTTTCTACAAAAATCAGAGTTACAAACAACTTAACAGCAACCTCTCCCCCAAGCAAATAATCCCATTAAAAATGGGCAAAAGACCCGAGCAGACATTTCCCAAAGGAAGACATACAAATGGTCAACAGGTATTTGAAAAAATGTTCAACATCACTAATCATCAGGGAAATCCAAATCAAAACCATAATGAGAAACCATCTCACCTCAGTTAGAATGGCTATTATTAAAAAAAAGATAAAAAATAACAAATACAGATGAGGATGCAGAGAAAAGGGAACTCTCATACACTGTGGGTAGAAGTGTAAATTAGTGTAGTCACTATGGAAAACAGTATAGAGTTTTCCAGAAAACTAAAAATAGTACTACCATGCAATCCAGCAGTCCCACTACTGGGCATGTAGCCAAACGAAGGCAAATCCCAAAGTAAGTATATCAAAAGGATACCGGCACCCCATGTGCACCATTCGGGAATCAACCTAAGCGTTCACTGATGAAGAGATGGGTAAAGAAAACGTGGTGTAGATACACAATGAAATGCTGTTCAGCCATAAAAAGGAATGAGATCCTGTCATCTGCAGCCACATGGATGGAACTGAAGGTGAACATACTAAGTGAAATAAGCCAGGCACAGAAAGACAAATATTTTATGTTCTCACTCATCTGTGGAAGCTAAAAAAGTTGATCTCATGGAGGTAGAGGGTGGAATGACGGTTGCCAGAAGTTGGGAAGGGATGTTCAAGGGGAATGAAGAGAGGCTGGTTAATCAGTACAAACATATAGTTAGATAGAAGGAATAAGTCCTAGTGTTCAATAGCTCTGCAGGGTGACTATAGTTAATAAATGTATTGTATATTTTTAAATAGCTAGAAGAAAAGATGTGAAATAGTTCTTATGTGTAACATAAAGAAATGATACATTTTTGAGGTAATGGGTATCTCAAATACCCTAATTTGATCATTACACATTGTATGCATGTATCAAAATATCACATGTACCCAATAAATATGTACAGTTATGTTTCAATAAAAATGTCAGCATTCACGACTGAATATTAGCAAACACTAACATTATTCTACCCATTGCTTTAGATCAGATGTCCAGTTCTTGGTGATAATGATCAAGATGTTTATACATTGCTCTTTTGATTTTTGCTGGCAGCATAAGACCATCATCTTTTGTCGTTGCTCCTGGCATTCACAGAATGATGGAAGTAAAGTAACTCAAATTCTGTTTCTCCATTTCTGTAATCACTGTGATATTGTTGCTTATTTTGAATCTACTGTTTAGATGCAGGAGTATGTGGCACCTTGGGGTTGGGCACGTGAAGTGAGCTCGAATGATTTTCAAACTGTCAGGAACTTACTCCAAACAAACATGCACGGCTGAGTCCGTGTGCATTGAGGCATGACTGTGTAACTGGGAGTTTGAATTAACTTCTAAGTAGAATGCAAGCTATAAAGGACAAATAATTTAAAAAGTGCTAATTTGAAGCTTACATGCATAGTATGAAAACTCAATGGTAACAAAACAGTGGTTTAGAACTTAGATTCACAAAAGGTTTTTTACAGGAAGGAGTACTTTATCACTGACATTGTTTGGAATTGCCGGCACATGATGATAATAGAAAGCAGACTGACTTCAGTTGACTTTATTATTGTTTTTAAATTCTCTAAAGACTTCCTTATTGCCTTCCCCCAGGCAAATTGCTTCCCTTGCACAGCCTTTGGTACACCACTGCATCCAGCTATTGCGGTGGTGGGAATAGAGGGTGGGAGGTGTCAGGATGTCACATAAAATAGACAAAGGCTTTATGGGCCCATTCTGAGTTTCAGGGTCTGTACTCAAGAGGGCATCAGGCATCAGGCACCAGCTCCATGTGGTGACTATTACATTTTCCTTTTTACCTGCTTACCAGTAAACACCACACACACACACACACACACACACACACACACACACACACACAATACACTTCATCCCATGTGTCCCAAGATGCTCCTGTTCAACATTACCTGACAACCACACATTCAATGAACTATAATGCGAAATCACACCAATTACTTAATCCAAGGTTACACCACACAGCCATCGTTTTCTAAATCTGGACAGCTGGGTAATCTTCATTCCTTTTTTAGTTAAACTGAGATCCCATCTGATAATCATCAGGTTATGGATTACTTCGTAAGTGATAATGCAGCCTATCCTCAAAATCCATGCCAACACAATGTCCACAGTCTTAATGACATTCCTTAGCTGGTCTCTGTGTATAACTTCTTTCTTCTCTGCATTGATTCTGCATAACCCCATCCAGTCCACGAAGAGTTCAAATGCTGGCCATACAGTGGGCATGGCTGAACAGTAGAGCCCAGTGGGCTAAACTATTAGTTTCTTCTGGCTGGTGGGAATGGGGGTGCAATGCAGGAATATTTCAGAGAAGCTTGAAGGCCTAGGTTTCCCAGTTCCTCTGACTCCTCCCATATATCTCAATTTCTATCACTAGGATTTTACTTTTTCCTAATCATGCTGTATCTTCATATGAAAGCTAGTTTATACATGCAAGTGAAGGTATAATTCAATAGCTTGAAACATAAATTTCTGAACTTGGTTTTTGTGATTTCAGGCTTGTAGCTAGTGGGGTTGTATTACAATCTTGACTTTGATTTTACGCCTGTAGGAGAGACTTATAGAACTAAGTTTGCTGTTCTCTTACATTAGGTTTTCCTCATGCACTCAAAATAGCCATCTAACCTGTGGTCTCAACTTTTTTCATTTCTTTCAAATTTCTTATGGTGCCAGCTACTGGGTCCTCCAAAACCTTTTTTCCAGTTCCTAGCTGACTAAAAGAAATTTATTTATTGCTGTTTTGCTACTTTTTAGCAAGCATTGCTAATTTCACATCTTCAAATATAGGGTAGAGCCCTCCTTCGCTTCCACCCCATTACAATAAAATGACCCATTACATTTTTCTTGAAGGTCTAGAATTCACAGCATACTCTCCAGAAACAATTCTTAAATTATTTAATTTTCCTCTTATTTGAAAACATCAGATACTGACTTTAGTTGGTTTTGGCATAAAATAATGCGGGGAGGACATTTATCGAAAAAATATAGGCTAGGCACATGGCTTACACCTGTAATCCCAGAACTTTGCGATCGATGCCAAGGCAGGAAAATCACTTGAGGCCAGGAGTTTGAGACCAGCTGGGTAACATAGCAAGACCCAGTCTCTACAAAATAAGAACTAAAAAAAATTATCCAAGCATGGTGGTGTGCACCGTGGTTATGTGCTACTTGGGAGGCTGAGGCAGTAGTATCACTTGAGCCAAGGAGTTTGAGGTTATAGTGAGCTGTGATTGTGCCATTGCACTCTACCCTGGGTGACAGAGCGAGATGCTATCTCTAAGAAAAGAAATACTAGGGCACCTGTAGAGGGCAAATTATTGAATAAGCAACTAAACTGTAAGAAGGACGGAAACCAGGGCCATGCTAAAGGCCTTAGTAGTGGGTATTTGTGACCCTTCTGCCTGGAACCCTGCTAGTAATGTGAATCAGCCTCAACGAAAATCAGGTTCAGTGTTTCTCAGGATAGAATTTGAAGTTTGCGCAGTTTAGAACCGGTGTCTGACTATGGCCAAAGCAGTTTATGCAGTAGAGAAAAGGTCTGTTGGGGGTGGAGGTAGGGGTGCAGACTCTGTATCAGTGATTGTACCAAGAGAAAGGGCAGTTCTGGCCAGGTGTGGTGGCTCATGCCTGTAATCCCAGCACTTTGGGAGGCCGAGACGGGTGGAACATGAGGTCAAGAGATCGAGACCATCCTGGTCAACATGGTGAAACCCCGTCTCTACTAAAAATACAAAAAATTTGCTGGGCATGGTGGTGCGTGCCTGTAATCCCAGCTACTCGGGAGGCTGAGGCAGGAGAATTGCCTGAACCCAGGAGGCAGAGGTTGCAGTGAGCTGAGATCGCGCCATTGCACTCCAGCCTGGGTAACAAGAGTGAAACTCCGTCTCAGAAAAAAAAAAGGCAGTTCTTGTGAGACAGGCAGCTTCCACAACAAGTATCCACTTCAGTTTGGGGGATGAAGGTTGCTTCCTCGGCTTCCTTCACTGCCTTTTGTCCTGCAATGTTTACTGCCCTCTGTACACACTAGGACTCACTCAATAGTGCCAACTGACTGATTAAAACATTCATTATCTAAAAACAGGAGATTATTAGATTAGGTTCAGGACCAACATGGCTTTTGAATAGGAAGATACTCGTGATTTGGTAAGGGAGAAAAGGAAACAAGGAGTGGATTCTAAAATCCAGAAGGGAGAATTTTTAAAAAGTTATCAATTGTATGACTCTGAGGCCTTTCCTCGCATCCTTAGCTCCCAAAGAGCCCTCTGGTCTCTGCACTTCCACTCTTCCCACCCATATTGCTCATCTGACTCTGAGCATGTTATCGGCTGCCCCGTACATCCCACACAGAAGTTCCAACTCCCAAACCCCACTACGAGTTCCCCAAAGATACAATCCATGTCTTATATTTCATGTTTTGAGATTCTCAATATATGTTAGTATCAGTTAGGGCAAGTTTTATATTCCCTGGCCTCTCGACGTTCCATTTGTACAAGCTTATTTTCACAGGGGACTTTTAGACGCTCTTTATCATATTAGCATATCCTTACAGTTTTTTGTATCTCCAGTATCAAACTGTTATCCCCTCATACGCTAAACAGGTAATGAATGTACTTTGATGAGTATAGAATAATAAGCCGTACAGAGGGGTTTGTCATAGGCATAAATGGG
>CM052659.1:108507748-108543924 GCA_028533165.1 Leontopithecus rosalia
TTGGAAAATACTCTTCAGGATATTATTCAGGAAAACTTTCCCAACCTAGCAAGGCAGGACAATATTCAACCCCAGGTAATACAGAGAACACCTCAAAGATATTCCTCAAGAAGAGCAACCCCAAGGCACATAATCATTAGATTCACCAGGGTTGAAATCAAGTAGAAAATGCTAAGGGCAGCCAGAGAGAAAGATTGGGTTACCCACAAAGGGAAGCCTATCAGACTTACAGCAGATCTCAGCAGAAACCCTACAAGCCAGAAGAGAGTGGGGGCCAATATTCAACATCCTTAAGGAATAGAACTTTCAGCCCAGAATTTCACATCCAGCCAAACTAAGCTTCATAACTGAAGGAAAAATAAAACATTTTATGAACAAGCAAGTACTCAGAGATTTTATTACCACCAGGCCTGCTTTACAAGAGCTTCTGAAAGAAGCATTATACATAAAAAGGAACAACCAGTATTAGCCTTTTGAAAAATATACCAAAAAGTAAAGAGCATCAACATAAACAAGAATTTACATCAATGAATGGACAAAACAGCCAGTTAACATCAAATGGAAGTAACCCTAAATTTAAGTTGACTAAATCCCCCAATCAAAAGGTACAGCCAAAACCCAACAGTGTGCTACATCCAGATCCATTTCACATGCAAGGATACACAAAGACTTAAAACAAAGGGATGGAGAAAGATTTACCAACCAAATGGAGAGCAAAAATAAATAAATAAATAAAAAGCAGGAGTTGCAATTCTTGCCTCTGATAAAATAGATTTTAAAGCAACAAAGATATAGTGGTAAAAGAATCAATGCAACAAGAAGAGCTAACGATCCTAACACCCAGATACATAAGACCTATAAAGAGACTTAGACTCCCTAGACTCCCACACAATAATAGTGGGAGACTTCAACATCAATATTAGATAGATCAACAAGACAGAAAATTAATAAGGATATCCAGGACTTGAACTCAGATCTGGAACAAGTAAACTTAATAAACATTTATAGAGCTCTCCACTTTAAATACATAAAATATACATTTTGTCAGTACCACATCACACCTACTCATAGGTTTAAATGAAATATTGATCAGCCATTATTAAGCACGATTATTGGCATAAAAGAGGTTTTCAATACCTATTTTTAGAATAAAGCAACATTCCTATTCTCTCTCCCTCTTTTTCTTCCTCTTTCTTCCTCTCCTTCACTCCTTTTTTTCTTTCTTTCCTTCTCTCCTTTCTTTAAAAAACAAAAGTTCAGAATTTATGTATGGGATGGAGGGATGCCTATAGAATTCCAAATAAGATGTTGGAAAAATCAGAGCTTCAGAGTTGATGAGCATTTCTAAGCCATGACTGTGTTTCACTGGACAAAGATGAATCTACCAGTAATGGGGAAACAGAGTGGAGGAGGACAGACAGGAAACCAGAAGGCCAGCAAGGAGGCTAACTCAGGAAGCAGCAGCAGGAGAGAGGGGTGGGGACAACAGAACAAAGGTTGCAAGGGCAGGACTGACGGCATTTGGCAGCCTCCTGGGTGTGGGAGGTAAGGGAGCCAGAGGAACCCAAGATAACACAGAGGTTTGTTTTTGTCTAGAAGCCTGAAGGAGAGAACATTACTTAAAAATATTCTGGCCAGCTTTTTTCTTCATTAACACAGGGAATGGGCAATTTTACAATAAGCTAAAAAGACCTCCCTTTTTTAAGGAATAGTTTATAATTAGATATATAAAAGATATGGTTACAGCACATTCCCTTTCTCTGGAGATGAAAGCCTTGGCAGAGAATTAAGATTAATAATCCTCTGTGGACACTAAAGCAGCTCCATCCTGGATGCTAATCTGCCAGGTTGACTTCTGATTAACCCCAGTTCCAGGAATGCCTTCCTGATCTCCAGTTTATCTATTGTTCTTTGTGTAAGAGCACGTACTTACTGTAAAGCCTGGCCTTAAGCCAGATCCCTAGCCATTCCCTCTGAGGCAGGTATGCCCCTCCCCTGTGATATATAATCCCTGGGTCTGGTGGGGAACGCTATGGGGATCCACCATCTTTGCTAGTGGCCAAATAAGACACAGACATGTCTTCTGTTCATTGTGTCCCTACTAAATGTTTCTTTCTAAGAAGCTGGATTTGTTAGCCTCTTTCTTTGGCCTATTGGCTTCCTTAGACTTTGGGGTAGGTTTGCATAGGCCTGTCCACCATAAAACATCCTTTAACTCTGCACGTTTTTTTTTTTTTTTTTTTTAGGCAAGAGGATCACTTGAGCCTAGGAGTTCAAGACCAGCCTGAACTCTGCACTTTTCAAGACCAGAATTATGGTTCATCTATCTCAGAGTTGTCATGGCTGAGATGACCACAGCAGTGTTATCAAGGCCCTAGTGTGTGACTCTGGTTGATATATATGATTTTAACTGTCAGATAACTTTTTAATTTGCAAATTTATCCAGAGTTTGAAAATACCCTGGGGAATGTTAGAAATCTCAGAAATTAGTGAATGGGGTATCTCTATATTCACGAAAGCTATAGATTTTATGCATATCCACTCAGAACGTTTCTGAAAATAGAGGTAATATAAGAAGTTAATAATTTTTATGTCTGGCTTCCTCTTCCTTTGCCTTTCTCTCTTATATATTCAATTATCTCTTTTCACTGGACATGGCTAACTCTTCGGGAAGTGCTAAACTCTCACAGTAAAGTAAAACGGGTTAAAGGCAAATGTTTAACCAATCATGTTCAAATACAAGCTAACAGATGAAGAATTTTAAGCTCAAAAAGTCAAATACTCTGCATTCCTGAGAAATCTCAGTTTCTTATTCTGGGAAATGTTTTCACATTGCATTTTGCTGCCAAAGCCAAATGGGTGTACCTTTTTGAATTTTTATTACTAAAAGGTTTAAATTGGGATTTAGATTAGATTTAAATTAGAAAACTGAAAGAAAACGTTTTGCATCCATGCATTAAAAAAAAATCCATCCATAAAAAGGGAACTATATGTCAGTTTCTGATGCAGGGGCGGTAATGTAAGGAGGTAATGTAAGGCTAGGTCTGTCCATTTCATTTCTTGTTTTTTAGCACCTTCTGTGATGCCTCTGTTGCCTTGTTTAGGTTCAGAAAATTCATTCCGTGGTGTTGTAACATCCTCATTAGGCAGCTTGTCTTACAACCAAGCACTGTCAATCAAACCCAAGATCCCCTATCTCTCTGTACCTAACTATCCATTCTCCCGAAGCCTTGATTTTTATCAGATGGGCACCTGGCTCATCACAACACCCACTTCCACTGTGTCAATTTTGGTTGGTTTTTGTCCCTTCTCATTCTTCCTCCACGGTCTTACATCTTGAGCCCTGTATGAAAGCTATGGTCAGATCAGCCTCATCTTCCCTTAGTGAGAACCAGCAGAGCCGCCAGCCCTTATGTGGGTTGGGGTGCAGTGGGTAGCAGAGTGGGAAGCAGTTGGCTTCTTTTCGGGGTCTCATTATTTACCCAACAATAGTTATTTTATATCAACTGTTTAGTAAGCACTGCTCTTGGGGGCACAAAGATAAATTAAAAATAGGCTTACCTTCAAAAATCTCATAGTCTGTGGAGGAGACAGACAGAAACAGATGATTACAACCCAGTGTGGAGGAAGAGCAAGGGAGGCTGGCCCAGGGAATAAAGGGAACAGAGGCAAGGGAAAGCTGAGCCCTGATGGCAAATAGAAAAAGCCACCCTGATTTCTTCCAGATCACACCCAAAGGTACTGTCAATATCTTCCTTCTCCACACTGTTTGACGCTATTGATAAACCTCCTTCTATTTTCAATTAGTTTTGCTTTAATTAAAACACTCAAATTGGCCGGGCGCGGTGGCTCAAGCCTGTAATCCCAGCACTTTGGGAGGCCGACGCGGGTGGATCATGAGGTCAAGGGATCGAGACCATCCTGGTCAACATGGTGAAACCCCGTCTCTACTAAAAACACAAAAAATTAGCTGGACATGGTGACGCGTGCCTGTAATCCCAGCTACTCAGGAGGCTGAGGCAGGAGAATTGCCTGAACCCAGGAGGCGGAGGTTGCGGTGAGCCGAGATCGAGCCATTGCACTCCAGCCTGGGTAACAACAGTGAAACTCTGTCTCAAAAAAAACCCACTCAAATTACAACATATTTCAAGCATGCATCAAAGTAGTGAAATAATATAAGAGATGGCACCTCATGTGGTAGTTTTGTGTGACTGTTAAGAGCACAGACCCTAGAACTGAACTGCCTGGGTTCAAATCCCAACATTCTCTCCCACCACTGAGTGACAGTTGGACACGTTATTGTTCCATCGTGCAGTTCAACTTCCTCCTCTGTCAAATAGGGACAATAACACTCATCTGGGAGGCTGAGCAGTGCTGGCACTCAGTCAGCATATAGAAACATTAGTATCCATGCTTTCCAGCAGGCAGCATAGCACAGTTCTGTAGTCAAGGTGCTGGCATGTGAGTCCCGTCCAATGCCACACCACCTGTGGGTAAGCTATTTCAGCCTTCTGTGTTTTGATTTCCTTACCTATATGAGTCTAAATCATATTAGAATAACCTCATAGGATTGCTTTTAAGGATTGAGGGTGTTCATATCTGCGAAGCTTCCACAAGACTTCTGGCATACAGTAAGCTACCAAAAAATGTTAGCTGTTATTATGAAACAGAAACTCTACCTTCACTGAGCTTTAACGAATGAGAATATTTTGTCGTGTTTGCTTCAGATCTGTTTTTCAGTGGAATAAAATTACAGTTAACTTGGGACCTCCATCTTCTCTCCCAATCCCCTCTGCTCATTGCCAGAGCTCTCCACTCCGACAGGTTTCCCTCCCATCCACACTTTACGCCTCTTCCATTATCTCTCTCCATAACATACACGTATTTTATATTAACAGAGAGAGATGTACATCCATAAACAATGCCTAGACTTTTTATGTTCTCAGCTTTTTGTAAGTGTTGTCAATGCTGTATATTTCCATCGGCAACTTGGCTTCTCCTCCTTATCCAACTTTGTTTCTGAGACTTAGCTATTATGTTCATTCTTCTTCACTGTACTTCATTGGATACGTAAACTAGAGCTGATTAATCTATTCTCACAGAATAGACAGTTAGGTTGTTTCCATTGCTGCTGTCTGTATAGCAGACTGTGTACTGCATCCAGAATCTCTGAAGCACTCTGATTCCGCGGCTCCTATGTTTTCTTTTGTTTTAAATTATTCTTTTCGTATTTGACTATTTCTATGAGAGTCTGTGTAAGCATCTTTGGTCTTAGAATGTTGAGGATTGTGCCGGACAAATTATATGCATCGTCTTAACTGATTCCGTAAAGTAGGTGGTAGAGTAGGATGATTAAAAGCAGGGATTCTGGTGCCAAATACCTGGATTCAAATCCCAGCTTCTCCATACACAAACTGTAAGGTTTTGAGAAAATCACTTAATATCTTGAGCCTCAAGTTTCCTCTCTGTAAAATAGAATAATTGTATCTCTTCGTAGGGTTATAGGGAAGAGTCAGTGAATTACTGTATATAAAACACCCAGAAAAGTGGATGGCACATAATGAATGCTATGTAGGTGTTATAATTAGTCAGTTTCAACTCAGTTTTCACAGAAGGGGAAACAGAAGTGCAGAGAAGATAAGTCATGTTTCCAGAGAACTCCTGCTAAGTCAGCCCTACTGAGGCATGGACTGGAAGGTAGGCACACCTGACATCACAAGCTTCCAAACCCATGTCTTCTAGCATGCAGCTTCCTGTCTCTGTGGAGCATAGTGTTCGCACAATCTGTATCACCTCAGTACAAGACTCCGCCTAGGAGACCTGGAGGCAACAGCCAAGTTTCCTTTCTCTGAAGCTCCAGCTGGACCCCCAGTCAGATCAGGAGCTTCTCATTGGGCTATCACCTGGATCATCCCTTTCTCTGAAGCTCCAGCTGGACCTCCAGTGAGATCAGGAGCTTCTCATTGGGCTATCACCTGGACCATCCCTTTCTCTGAAGCTCCAGCTGGACCTCCAGTGGGATCAGGAACTTCTCGTTGGGCTATCACCTGGACCACCTGACTGGCCCTGTCCTTCCACTCATGGAAGCCACAGTGATCTGTTAAAATGTCAGTCAGTTCCCATCACTTGTCTGCTTGAAACTCTCCACTGGTTTTCCATCACACTTAAAAGGAAACCCAAATTCCAGACTCAGAGGTGCAAGACCTTCAGGATGTGCTCCCTGGCTTCCCGTTGACCTTATCTGTTCCCCTTACTTTAGCCACATGGGCCTCTTTGAGTCCTTGAACTTGGCACCAGATCTTACTTGGGGTTCTTTTGCATCTGCCATTTTTTTCGCCTACATCCCCTTGCTTCAGATCTTCACACGTTACTCACTCCCTCATTTCACTCAGGTCTCTGCTCCAGTGTCACACTCTGCAAGATATCTTCCCTGAACACCAAAGATGACTTCTTGTCTTGCTTCCCAACCAACCAGAGCTAATACTGCCCATAGCTCTAGAGCAGGTGCTGCATCTTTGGGAGGTCTCAGAGACCTGGGAAAGAGTCTGGTATGACCACAGTGGGAGGTGGGGGGTGGGAGAAAGGGGAATGGAGGATGACTTGGGGTAGCAGCTATTTACCGTCTGGTAGAGGTGCCGAAGTATCTTCATCAGTGTGGCTACATAAGTACATACAACTGCATCGCTAGGACCTAGGGCTGTGCCAGGCACAAGTAGGCAGTCAGCAAATATTTGTTAATTAATTAAGGAAAAAGAGAAATGGACAGAAAAAGCAACATTTCAAGGCAAGGATGTCCAAGCAGGTAGTATAAGGCCCAAGGGAGAAAGGCAGAGAGGCGTTCCTGGCTATGGGGGGGTTGATGTTGGAAGCTGGGGGAGCAGAGAGGGACCAGTCTCCCCTCTTCAGGGGTTGCTCCCTCTTATACACCTCAGGGAAAAGAGGTTGTCCTTTGGAAGGTGTTCTTCTGCTCCTTTGTGGCTGCACTGACTCTGCTGTTGAGATCGATCTGCTCCTCCTGGAACCTGGTTCAGCTCTATGTGGGAGGTAGGCAGCAGAGGGAAAATGTGAGGTGGGCTCCCTGCTCTGTTCCCCACTCCACCCTCCAAGGCTGGCTTCGCCAACATGCCACAGCAGTTATACAGGGCCCTGTGCTCAGAAGGGCCCCACACTTGGTTTAATGCTTTGCTGTCGCTGTCTTGAAATTGGTTTTTGCACAGGGCCCCCTGCATTTCCATTTTGCACTGGGTCCTGTGCATTATGTAGCTGTGCACTGTGAGTGTGCCATTCCACAAGGCAAGAAAACAGCCTGCCCACGTTAACCCCCAGCCCACAAACAAACTGAGGTTTCTCATCATCAGGGAAGCAGCCGAGCCCTGGGCCTGCTTGTGTAACAAAGTGAGGCCCATCACCCAGCCTTTGACCCTCTGGTGGCCACACAAAATTAGGCAGAAGCTTTGAAGAGCTGCTTTTCCGTATCTCAGGCGGGCCTCCTAATTTAGTTCTCAGTGAGCACTGAAGCGTAGAAGGATACAGAGCTCTCCAGGATAACAAGCCACCCCCAGGGGCCTAGGCAGGTAGAAGGCATGGTTGGGGACGGCCTGTGCACATGCACACTCATGCATGCATGCCTCAGGCTCTTTTTGATTTTGTATTTTTTAAAGTTTTTGTTTGTTGCTCATTAGCTAAAGATGTCCTGACAACTGAATTCTGGTCTCCCCGATTGGGAAACTCAAAGAGTTTCCTTGCAGACATTGGACTTTGCCTCCCAAGACCTGCGGTAAGGTAGGAGAGAGAAGGATGACCGAGTCTAAGGCTGGACCAAACAGAGTTCCAGTACCTCCACGTTCTTGCGTTTTTCCTGGGACTATGAAGTCCCTGCAGATAAGGTCTTCCAATTGTCTCAGTACACCTAATTACTTTTTAACCAGTTAATTAATCTACCAACGCATTCAACAACCACTCCTGGGGCCCCTGCTATATGGTGAGCACATCTTTCACCTGTGAGGATATACACCTGTGAGGATATACACCTGTGAAGATATACACCTGTGAGGATGTACACCTGTGAGGATGTACACCTGTGAGGATGTACACCTGTGAGGATATACTCCTGTGAGGATGTACACCTGTGAGGATGTACACCTGTGAGGATGTACACCTGTGAGGATGTACACCTGTGAGGATGTACACCTGTGAGGATATACACCTGTGAGGATGTACACCTGTGAGGATATACACCTGCTCTCTTGCTCCTTCCAGGTGACTTGGGTGACCAGAACAAATCCTCTGAGCAGAGTGACCAACTTTTTCTGTTTATCCAGGGACCGAGGGGTTTCCAGGACGTGAACCCTTCAGGACTAAAACCCAGGACAGTTCTAGGCAAGCTGTCACGTTTGGCTGCCCGGCTTGTGAGCCAGAAGGGACTCTCCCTGCTTTCACTCTTTCTGACAGGGATCACTTAAGCAAGGCCTTAGCCTGGGACGAACAGGAATTGGAAAGAAGGCAGAAAAGTAAGAGAAGAAGGGATTTGAGGGCCATGCAGTCTCACTTCCAAGTATTTGACTAAGCTGATCCTTCTACCTGGAGCCTTGTAATTCTGGGGAAGTTGTGTCTCTGGCATCTCTATATTGACCACATTTGCTCATTTTCTGTATCCTGTATGTTCTGGTATTTGGGGCTTTGATCCGAGAGAGATTCCTAGGGCTAGCTAATCCCTAGAGTTAGCGAATGGCTCCCCATGGAGCAAGCCTTTGATATGTGAGCCAGCCAATCCTGAACCCTCAACCCTCTCCTTTATCAAACTCAAAGGCCAATGCAATCTCTCCCCCGCCCTAAACCACCCAGGGCCAGGTCCTGGACAACTAGGGATCACCCTGAGAGCCCAGAATGTACTGAAATGATCCAAACTACCCAAAGATAAGCTTACTGAGACACACTTGCAGTACCTCACCCATTCCTCTTCACAGGAACCCCAGTAAAGGCTCTGAGCCACGCATGCTCTCCTCTCCCCACTTCTGCCTCCTGACCAACCTGGCACTTCCCTGCATGGCATGCCATACCTCCTGTTCTGGGGGAGTATAAACTTCTTCCTCCCTGACAAGCATTTCCATTCCTTACCATGCCTGATTAAAACAAACTCCAGGTCCATTTTAACACATTCCTCCCTGCCCTGATTGGCCCTCCTGCCTCACAGGGTTGTTGCAAGGGCCTAATAAGATAATGTTTCTAAAAATGCTTTGTCAACTTTCAAGGATAAGGTATTTTTATGATCATGCCTTTCTGGATCATTTAGGTTTGAAAATGCTGGAAATCCCCACAGGGCCCTGTGGAGGATGCAGGGAGGCCGTTCTTAAGAGGCTGATCCAGGTCACCGCCTTCGGCCCTTCCCTGCTGTGAGCAATCCGTCTGCCAGGCAGCAGCGGCCAAGGCCCATCTGGACGGCAGCCTCCTGGACTCCTGGTCTGGCCACCTCCTCTCCAGCTTGCACCTCCTTCTCCTTTCACTGCGGGAATGAACACATTTAGAGTTTAGAGGAATGGAACCACTCCATGACATGCTTGTCTGCAGGAGAAAAGCTTCCCATTCCTTTGGCGAGCATGCACGCCACAGAGCAGGGCTCCCCAAAGTGTTCTTCCAAGAAAAACATACGGGATCTGTTAAAGCCAAGAGGCCAGCACACTGGGTGGGACCCTCCTCATAAAAGCAGCAGCCTGCATCCTCTCTTCTAAATCTTTTCCTGGAAACAATCCTCTTTTCTTCCAGCCGAGGGCTGCTCACTCTCGTTTACCTCCCGGCTGCGTGGTTCACATCCATGTGTCTACAACAAAGGCAGTGTATGACCTGTGACAACCTTTCAGGCACCCAGGCTGCGAAATACAGTTTTGAGCAGGCTGTGGGCAGTTATGTGGCTCTGTGGCTTCCGTGAGTGCTAAGTAGGCATGACAGTAGCTTGAAGGGCCTTGGGATAGAGTTGCCAGAGAAAACACAGGATGCCTGAATATTGCACAGGACATACTTAGACACAAAAGTATTTGCTATTTATCTGAAATTCAAATTTAACTGGGCTTCCTGCATTTTTTATTTGCTAAATCTGGTAATCCCAATTTAGGAGCCCACTTCTGAATCCATTTTTTTACTTCCCGTGTGGAACAGGCCCATGTCCTTCATTTCCTGTGGAGATTTCTGGGTCTAGTGTTTTGTTCCTGTTCCCTGCTTCATAGGTCATAAGCTCCCAGGCATCACCAGGTGGGCTCCAGAAGTAACCTGGTCTGGGGTCTCTAACTAATTAGGTCTGTACTTAATGGGCAGATGAGAGAGCTCAATGTGGGATTGAAAGGATAAAACTGGTGAATCTTGCACAGTCTTGAAGAGAACACTTGTACACACAGAAAACATGAGTGTGGGTGGGCTAAGTGATGTCCCAGGGCCTTGGGCAGGCAGTGTGGCCTGCTGCTGTGGTGCTGGAAGGAAAGGGCTAGACACCAGCCCTTCTGCAACATATCTTTGGCTTTGGGGTCTTGACGACTGCCATGTGGAGCCTCCGGTTTAATTGTATCCAGGAATTTGCAAGGGCCCTGGAGAAAAAGTGTTGGGGTTACAACCTGTTCTTCTAGACTTTCACAATAATTAAGGCTTATGTGAACTAGGTGGCCTTGGTCTTCACCAAGGCCTGATAATAGAAGAGGCATTTAGAGACCCTAAGAGGAGGCACCGCACAAAGAGGGAGGTGGGAAGGAGGAGGGCTCATGAAGGACAGTGCCTCTCCTAGGCACAGTGTGCAGCTGACATGGGGGACTGCGTGGACCGTGGCCCAGTTAGGAAATCCTGGGGGGTGAAGAGAAAAAAGCTACATGTGTAAACAAAAAGGAGCTGAGCCATTATGACTTGTACATGTAGGGCCCAAGTGAATTTTCTATTAGGCATCCTGCTTGCAGACTGGCTTCTGTTCTGCCTTGAGGAGCACCAAGACTGGATGAGCACATAAGCATAACTTACACAGGCAGCTTTGGGGACAGCAGGCTGGGCCCTGGGACCCGCTGGAGTAGCAGTTCAGTCAGTCCTTATCTCTGGAGATGGGCCAAGACCTTGGCACGCGCTCAGCCATACCTGCAGGTTGGAAGCAGCTGAGATGGAGGCAGGTAACCTCCAGAGCCTGGGGGGCCTGAGGTCAGCTGACTCTGTGTATCCCAGTCCCTTCTCTTCCAGCAGGTGGCAGCAGGAGAGCAAAAAGAAGGACTGACGTTGGGGTAAGGGGCACAGAGGGATGGGGGGTGGGGGGTGTTGCAGTGTGCACATACACATGCAATTTTTAGGGACATTTGTGGAGGACAACCTGCGCAAATGACTGAGCTTCAATTTAGCAGCTGGGGGCTTAAAGTTATTATAATTTGGTTATTAAGGGAAATGGGGCCTTATTTTATAGTCAAAGGATAGGGATGTCAAGACTTTTAGAAGATACATATGTCCAAGGAGTTGTCCATTAGAATACAAGTTGACACCAGATTGGACTTCTTTTGATTAAACTTCTTTCAACATCAGATTAAACTTTTTCCAAATTGAAAATAGTGCTCAATGTTGTCAGTTCTTATCGTTTATAACCGTTCGATTCATCAAAAAGAAGGAAACAGGAGTGGAGTCAGGATCTACTTTTAAAAGGCACCCCTTTCCCTGGGTGAGCACAGCTCTATCCCAGATTTGAAGAGTGGAGTGCAAGCCGGATTCCAGACCCTGTTGCCTTCTCAGCTGTGTGCCCCAGCACAACCCTACATTTTCAAAAAGAATGCTCTAGAGCATGGATGCCATCGTCCTATCATGGCATTGTTAGGGTAACAGAATAGGTGAACGCTTGCTCTATAGCAAGGACTAATCTAAGCACTGGACATCCATCTCATTTGGTTCTCACAACAACCCGCCAAGGTTAACACAGTAATGGTAGAGCTGAGTGTGTTCTCCTAACTCCCTGCTGTCCTGCTAGACGTGAAAAGATTTGCTGCAGCAGAGCAGGAAAAATGGGTTAAATGGAGGCCAGACACGAGAACTAAAAGATTCGTGAGCACATTCAAGCAAGGCAAGGAGAAAATAAGAGAAGGAAAACAAATTATGGCCACAAGCAAAAGTGGTAACAAAATGCTTGATACGAAGTCCTGTTTGCCAGGGATAAGCTACATGGATAGTTAGTTCTGAGCCTTTTTTTTTGGAATCAGCAGGAAGAGGAAAGTCAATTATTTTCGAGATTCCCAGTGTCTGTAAGCTCTAAAGCTCAACTATCTGGAGAGACGTATAACTATTCGTGGAACTAAGATAAAAAAGGATTGTTTTGGGAGGCCGAGGCGGGTGGATCATGAGGTCATGAGATCGAGATCATCCTGGTCAACATGGTGAAACCCCGTCTCTACTAAAGATACAAAAAATTATCTGGGCATAGTGGCGCATGCCTGTAATCTCAGCTACTTGGGAGGCTGAGGCAGAAGAATTGCCTGAACCCAGGAGGCGGAGGTTGCAGTGAGCCGAGATCGCGCCATTGCACTCCAGCCTGGGTAACAAGAGTGAAACTCCGTCTCAAAAAAAAATAAAAAAGGATTGCCTCCAGTTAGATTTTGAAGAGCCACTTGTCCAGGGTCTCACGGCTGCTCAGATGGAATTTGAACCCCAACCGCAGAGTTCCAGAGCCCACATTCTCAGACATGGCTCTCCATACGGCCACTGGGCTGGGGCTCGTGCTTTCAATAACTGTTTGTTGAATGGATAAGTGAATCGCCAATGGAGTTGGAACAGGTGTTTAGGAATTTCTGGAGCGACGAGGCTGCTGCTAGATGCTCTGACATTCATTCTTATCTAGGGGTTGTTTATAAATTACATAACAGGGACTCCCTGTATTAGCAATAACCTTATCATTCTCTCAAACTCCAAAGCAAACTAACCTAAATGCATTCACTTAAAGAAGAGCACTAATGGCTACTGTGTGTCACTCTTTTCTTCTGTAGAATCTGAGAATTTGCTTGGACTCAACATGATACGAATGGAATTTCTCACAGGAGTTCCTCAAAGACTCAGTCAGGCTCCCTCTCTCTCAATCTCTCTCTTTCCCTGAGACCTAGATGAACACCAGTCTTGAAATCAGATATTGGGCTGCTCTTCCTGATGTAGAGAGGGAATATTATTATAAGTGTAAAACTGCTTATAAAATTCTTACAGTAATTGGATAGAAATTGGAAACATTAACAGCTAAATCCCAGTTCAGCTCACACTTCATTAAATAAAATATCCTTCAAACGTGATAATCATTCGAAGAGGACCTGACTCAGCACAGTTGAGCAGAACCAAACTGAAGGCCAGTGGAAAGGAAGCAGATGGCCTCAAACCCGTAAAAGTCCCCAAAGCTCTGTAATCAGGGTTATATTTTCACCAAATGGTATCTAAAATCTGCGGAGCACCTCTTAAACTGAATGCCTGAAACAAATACACATTGAGAGTTTGCCACAGGCTAGGATCATTTTGTTTCTTTCACACACATTCAGTCCTTTGGGACCTACAAAAACCCTGGGCATTAGGTTGGCAGGTATAATTAGCCCTGTTTTATAGTTAAGAACACAGGCTTGGAGACGTAAAGGGACTTACCGGAAGTTATAAGTGAGTGGGGACCCTCTTGAGAACCAAAAGGACCCAGAACTCAAACCTGGATCTTCTGAGCTCTTTACTCCAACGTCTGATCTCCACTGAGATGCGCCCTCCCGCCTGTGAAGGCCAAAGGGATGTCAGGTACCAACTGAGTCCCTCCCCACAGCTCCCAATAAGCCTTCTTTTCCTGCTGTGAAGATAAGGAAAGTTAGAATATTGCCACGTCAAGGCTTTGCAACAAGGCCATGCGTTTCAGTACTTTTCTCCTGCTGGCATGGCATTGACGCACCCAGGAGGCCCCACTCTTATTCTGCAGACAAAGGGGGCTGCGAGGCAGCAGGCTGCTACCCAGAGGCATATTCATGCTCTAAGAGGTTCTGCCTCCTGCTGCCTATGTGCTTGTAGAAGTTTCATTAACTCTCCTGGGATTAACATGAGGGTCTAAAAGGGAGAAAACAGGCAAAGAGCAGCAAGCACTCTTTCTAGCATGAAAAGTCTTAGTGATGCTTTCCTTTTCATTCATTTAGCAATTTTTGTGGAGCGTTCACTATGTGCTAAGCCTCGTTCCCAGTAGCAAAGGTAAGCAGTGGCTGAAATAGACAAAAATCGCTGCCTTTAAGGAGATTACGTTCTGGGGCAGAAATAGATAATTTAAAATGAAACGTTAAATAAATAGAGGCAGTGTGTAGGAAATGTAAGAAAGAAAAATTAGGTGATGGGATAGAAGAATGGTTATTCTGGACACCTCTGCAGAGAGGTGACATTTAAATTGAATTCTGGAGGATGGCAGGGGCCAACTGCGTGACAGTCATGGAAAAGAGCTTGCCAGGTGTAGAGAGGTTCACGTGCTGGGGCCTGGAGCGGCGAGGACCTCGGACTCTCTAGGAGCTACCTAAAGGCCAGCGTGGCTGGAGTGGACTAAGTGAGGAAGCGAGTGTTCGGAAACAAGGTTGGAGACCAAAGCTGAAGCCAATGGTGCAAGCCATGGTGAGGAGGTGGGGCAGCCTGAAGGGAGGGAGGGACCTGCTGTGTGGATAGCTCTGGAAAGGGTGGGCCAGAGGAGGGGTATCAAGTATGAGGCCCATGAGGGAAGGTGTGTGTGTGTGTGTGTGAGAGAGAGAGAGAGAGAGAGAGAAACACATACCCTCAAAATGCAAAAGACAGTAACTACCCAAACTGCAGAGAGAGAAAGATCAGCCAGTAATTATAGGTGGAGATTTTAACACATCCCTCTGAGAAAGTGATAGAATGAACAGATAAAAATTGCAAAACATATGGAGATATAGAAGATCTGAAAATATAGTAAATAAATATATATGCATGTTATTTTTAGTATACTTATTGTTTTTGCGTACACATAAAACATTACAAAACTGACTGTCCATGTATAAGTCATTAAGGAAACCTCAATAAATAAAATGTATCAATATCATTCAGACTACTTTCTCTAACATATGAAAGAAAATTAGAAATAAGTAACAAAAGGATTTTATTTTTAAAAATCTACATGTCTGAAACTACGTAGCATCACTTGGATTAGAAAACAAACTCATGAAAGAAATGACAAAATAATTAGAACCAAATGACAATAGAAATATTGTGGAATTTAGAGGAAAATGTGTCATTTAAAATACATTTGTCAGGACACAAGACAGATTGAAAACAAATGAGTTAAGCCACCAACCCAAAAATTTAGAAAAGAAGCAATAGAGAAAAACTCAGAAATGAGACAATAGGAAGTTACAAAAACCAAGGCAGAAATCAGTGAGATAGAGAGTTACAATTATAATAACTGATAAGATTAATAAAACTAAAAGCTGGTTCTTTCAAAAGATTAATAAGATAGGTCACTGTCAAGACAGTTCAAGAAATAAAGACAATATGCAAATAAACACAATGCAGAAAAGTAAATAAAGATATAACGAAAATTCAAAGTGCATTATGAAGACATAGAATGGATGAAAAATGGCAGATAGGAGACAAGACTAAATTGTAACTCCCACTCAGATGAACAGAGTAGGGGTGGAGACTCACATCATCAACTTTTGCTCCAAGAACTATTGCAGAAACATACCAGGAAAGCTGAAAGAATCCACAGACCCTTTGAAGAGAATGAATTGCGGCTGCAGGCCCCTGGAGACAGCCAAAAAACTGTGAATGCCCAAAGTGTGAGAGTGTGAAAGGGGGATTGTTTGCTCCCAAACACACCCTCACTGGGGAACCTGAATATCCAGATCACAGGAGAAGGATTTGACCTCACCTGGAGCTGAGACAAATTTAGAGAGCTGAGCAAAATACTGGGGCAAAAGAAGCAGTGGGAAGAGCTCTGTGGGCAATCTTGGTCCTCAGGGAAGCCATTTCTGACTGTCTCACAAGGGTCCTTCAGGAGGGCTGTCAGAGGAACTGGGAAAAAAACCACAGGAAGAAGGAAACGTCCAGCTGAACTTTTTAACTATTTTGACCAAACATGAAGTTTCCTGGACAGAACCTGGGGGAAGGGGCAAATTGAGAGTGCAGACATAATACAGAAGTCATGGCAGGCAGGGAAGCACAAAACCTGAAAGCCCTGATAGCTTTCTCAGCTGAGAGGCTGGTAGCCTGGGGTAAATTCTCAGCCATGCTCACTTACTACCTGGAAATAAACTTGGTGCTGTTGTAGGGCCAGAGACAGTGGAAGTGAGACCAGGCTTTCGGGATCCCTGGGAGCTGGGTGAGTCCTATAGCTGCTGACTTCCCCCAACTTCCCTGGTGACCTGCATGATGCAGCAGAGACATCCATAATCCCCCTGGGAACATAACTCCATTGGCCTGAGAACCACATCCCATTGCCCACAGCAGCCTCAGCAATCTCACACAAGGAAAATCTGAGCTCAGAGATACCTAACCCTGTCCCCATGATATGGTTTGGCTGTTCCCCGCTAAATCTCATCTTGATTTCCCATGTGTTCTGGAAGGGACCTGGTGAAAGGTAATTGAATCATGGGGCCAGGTCTTTCCTGTGCTGTTCTCATGATAGTTAATAAGTCTCTTGAGATCTGACAGTTTTATAAGGGAGAAATTCCCTGCACAAGGTCTCTCTTTGCCTGCTGCTATCCATGTAAGACATGACTCACTTTGCCTTGCCGTCTGCCAATGAACTCTGAGTTCCACTAAACCTCTTTGTTTGTACATTGCCCAGCCTCAGGTATGTCTTTATCAGCAGCATGAAAATGGACTAATACAGTTAATTGGTATAAGTAGAGTGAGGTGCTGCTTAAAATATACCCAAAAATGTGGAAGCAACTTTGGAACTGTGTAACAGGCAGAGGTTGGAACAGTTTGGAGGGCTCAGAAGAAGACAGGAAAATGTGGGGAAGTTTGGAACTTACTAGAGAATTGTTGAATGGCTTTGCCCAAAATGCTGACAGCAATATGGACAATGAAATCTAGGCTGAGGTGGTCTCAGATGGAGATGAGGAACTTCTTGGGAACTGGAGTAAAGGTGACCCTTGCTATGTTTTAGCAAAAAGACTGGTGGCATTTTGCCCCTGCCCTAGAGATTTGTGGAACTTTGAACTTGAAAGAGATGATTTAGGGTATCTGGCAGAAGAAATTTCTAAGTAGCAAAGCATTCAAGAGGTGGCTTGGGTGCTGTTAAAGGCATTCAGTTTTAAAAGGAAAACAGAGCATAAAAGTTTGGAAAATTTGCAGCTGATTAATGTGATAGAAAAGAAAATCCCATTTTCTGAGGAAAAATTCAAGCCAGAAATCTGCATAAGTAGCAAAGAGCCAAATGTTAATCCCCAAGACAATGGGGAAAATGTCTCCAGGGAATGTCAGAGATCTTCACAGCAGCCCCTCCTAAGAGTGGTTTTGTGGGCCAAGCCAAGGGTCCTCTTGCTGTGTGCAGTGTAGGGATTTGGTGCTTTGCATTCCAGCTGATCCAGCCCTGTCTGAAAAGGGGCCAAAGTAGAGTTTGGGCCGAGGCCTCCGAAGGTGCAATCCTCAAGCTGTGGCAGCTTCCAGGTGGTGTTGAGCTTCCCAGTAAACAGAAGTCAAGAATTGGAGTTTGGAAACCTCTGCCTAGATTTCAGAGGCTATATAGAAACACCTGGATATCCAGATAGAAGTTTGCTGCAGGGGTAGGGCTCTCATGGAGAACCTCTGCTAGGCCAGTGTGGAAGGGAAATGTGGAATTGGAGCCACACACATAGTCCCTAGTGGGGCACTACCTAGTGGAGCTGTGGGAGGAGGCCATCATCCCAGCCCCCCAAACCCAGAATGGTACATCCACTGACAGCTTGCACCATGCACTTAGAAAAGCCATAGACACTCAATGCCAGCCCATGAAAGCAGCTGGAAGGGAGGCTGTATCCTGAAAAGCCACAAGGTTGAGCTGCCCAAAAAATGGGAACCCACCTTTTGTATCAGTGTGACCTGAATATAAGACATGGAATCAAAGGAGATCATTTTGGAGCTTTAAGATTTGAGTGCCCTTCTGGATTTTGGACTTGCCTGGGACCTGTAGCCCCTTTGTTTTGGCCAATATATCCCATTGGAATGGCTGTATTTACCAAATGCCTGTACCCCCATTATATCTAGGAAGTAATTAACTTGCTTGTGGTTTTACAGGCTTATAGGTGGAAGGGACTTGAATTGTCTTGGATGAGACTTTGGACTGTGGACTTTTGAGTTAATACTGATGATTTAAGAGTTTGAGGGACTTTTGGGAAAGTGTGATTGGTTTTGAAATGTGAAGACATGAGATTTGGGAGGAATCAGGGATAGAATGATATGGTTTGGCTGTGTCTCCACCCAAATCTCATCTTGAATTCCCATGTGTTATGGGAGGGACCCAGCAAAAGGTAATTGAATTATGGGACTGGGTCTTTCTTGTGCTGTTCTTAGGAGAGTGAATAAGTCTCATGAGATCTGATGGTTTTATAAGATGGAGTTTCCCTATACAAGTTCTCTTTGCCTGCTGCTATCCATGTAAGATGTGACTTACTCCTCCTTTCCTTCCACCATGATTATGAGGTTTCCCAGACACAATGAACTGTGAGTTCTCTGTTAAACCTCTTTTCTTTGTAAATTGCCGAGTGTCAGGTATGTCTTTATCAGCAGTGTGAAAACAGACTAATATACCCCACCTGATGGTCTTTATCTGCTCTGTTAGCTAAAGACAAAGGACATAATCTCTTGTGAGCTCTATGGCTCCACCCAATGCCTGATTCTCCCTATACTACCACACTGATGCATTCTCTAAAGTGCCACCTCCTGACTGGAGGCCAGCCAACAAAAACTAATGTGGTAAACAAAACTACAACCAAGGACCCTCACAGAGGTCACTTCTCTCCACTCCACTGCCACTCCCAACAGAGCAGGTGCTGGTATCCACAGCTGAGAGACCTGAGGACAGTTCACATCACAGGACTCTTTGCAGGCACCCCTAGTACCAGCTTGGAGCCCAGTAGCTCCTCTGGGTGGCTAGATCTGGAAGAGAAATAACAATCACTGCAGTGTGGCTCTCAGGAAGCCACCACCCTAGGGTAAGGAAGAGAACATGACATCAAAGGGGCACACAGTGGCACAAAACAATCTGAACAGCAGCCCTTGAATCCCAGACTTTCCTCTGACATGGTCTACCCAAATGAGAATGAAACAGAAAAAAACAGTTCTGGTAATATGACAAAACAAGGTTCTTTAACACCCCAAAAAGATTACACTAGCTTGCCAACAATGGACTCAAAGCAAGAATTCTCTGAATTGCCTGAAAAAGGATTCAGAAGGTTGATTATTAAGTTAATCAAGGAGTCACCAGAGAAAGATGAATTCTAACTTAATGAAATAAAAAAATATGAGATATGTAGGGAAAAGTCTTCAGTGAAATAGGCAGTGTAAATAAAAAACAGTCACAACTTATGGAATGGAAGGACACACTTAGAGAAATATGAAATGCAGTGGAAAGTCTCAGCAATAGAATTAAACAAGTAGAAGAAAGAAATTCAGAGCTTACAGACAAGGCTTTTCAATTAACTCAATCCAACAAAGATAAAGAAAAAAGAATTTTAAAAAAATAAAGACTCCAAGAAGTTTGAGATTATGTTAAATAACCAAGCCTAAAAATAATTAGTATTCCCTGGGAAGAAAAGAAATCGAAAAGCTTGGAAAACATATTTGAGGGAATAATTGAAGAAAGCTTCCCCAACCTTGCTAGAAATCTAGACATCCAAATACATGAAGCTCAAAGAATATCTGGAAATTTTATCTCAAAAGATCATCGCCTAGGCACATAGTCATCAGATTATCTACAGTCAAGAGGATGGAAAGAATCTTAAGAGCTGTGAGGCAAAAGTATCAAGTAACCTATAAAGGAAAACCTGTCAGATTAACAGCAGATTTCTCAGAAGAAACCCTACAAGTTGAAAGGGACTGGGGCTCTATCTTTAACCTCCTTAAACAAAATGATTATCAGCCAAGAATTTTGTAACCAGCAAAACTAAGCTTCATAAATAAAAGATTACAGTCTTTTTCAGACAAACAAATGCTGACAGAATTCACTACTACCAAGCCAACACTACAAGAATGGCTAAAAGGAGCTCTAAATCTTGAAACAAATCCTGAAAACACATTAAAACAGAACCTCTTTAAAGCATAAACCTTATGGTACCTATAAAACAAAAATACAATTTAAAAAATTAAGGTATACAGACAGCACATAGCATGATGAATGGAATGGTACCTCACATCTCAATAGTAATGTTGAATGTATATAGTCTAAACGCTCCACTTAAATTGCAGAATGAATAAGAATTCACCAACCATCTGCTGCCTTCAAGAGACTCAGCTAACACATAAGGACTCATATGAACTTAAGGTAAAGGGGTGGAAAAAGACATTTCATGCAAATGTACACCAAAAGAGAGCAGGAGTAGCTATTCTTATATCAGACAAAACAAATTTTAAAGCATCAGCAGTTAAAAAAGACAAAGGGGGCATTATATAATAATAAAAACCCTTGTCCAACAGGAAAATATTACAATTCTAAATATATATGCACCTAATATTGGAGCCCCTAAATTTATAAAACAATTACTGCTAGACCTAAGAAATGAGATAGACAGCAACATGATAACAGTGGAGGACTTCAATACTCCACTGACAGCACTAGACAGGTCATCAAGACAGAAAGTCAACAGAGAAACAATGGATTTAAATTTTACCCTAGAACAAATGGACTTAACAGATGTTTACAGAACATTCTACCCAACAACCACAGAATATGCATTCTATTCATCAGCACATGGAACTTTCTCCAAGACAGACCATACAATAGGCCACAAAACAAGCCTCAATAAATTTAAGAAAACTGAAATTATATCAAGTCCTCTCTCAAGCAAGAGAGGAATAGAAATGGAAACCAACTCCAAAAGAAACCTTCAAAATCATGCAAATATATAGAAATTAAATAGCCTTCTCCTGAATGATCATTGGTAAACCATGAAGTCAAGATGGAAATTTAAAAAAAATCTTTGAATTGAACAATAGTGACACAACCTATCAAAACTTCTGGGATACGGCAAAGGTGGGGTTAAGAAGAAAGCTCATAGCCTTAAATGTCTACATCAAGAAGTCCGAAAGAGCACAAATTCAAGGCCACACCTCAAAGAACTAGAGAAATGAATAAACCAAATCCAAACCCAGCAGAAGAAAAGAAATAATAAAGATCAAAGCAGAATTAAATGAAACTCAAACAAAAAAATACAAAAGATAAATGAAAAAGAAAAGCTGGTTCTTTGAAATGATAAAACTGACAGACCATTATCGAGATTAACCAAGAAGAGAGAAGATCTAAACAAGCTCAATTAGAAACAAAATGCAAGATATTACAAGCAGTACTACAGAAATACAAAAGATCATCCAGGGTTCCTGTGAACACCTTTATGTGCATAAACTAGAAAACCTAGAGGAGATGGATAAATTCCTGGGAATATTCAACCCTCCTATATTAAACCAGAAAGAAATAGAAACTCTGAACAAACCAATAACAAGCAGTGAGATTGATTTAAATGGTAATGAAAAAAATTGCTGACAAAAAAAAAGTTCAGGACTAGATGGATTAAAGAAGACTAGACATGTCTAGATGGACTAGACATTCAAAGAAGAATTGCTACCAATCCTGTTGACACTATTACACAATACAGAGGGAATCCTCCCTAAATTATTCAATGAAGCCAGTATCACCCTAATACAAAAACCAGGAAAGGACATAGCCAAAAAAGAAAACTACACACCAATATCCCTGAGAAATATAGATGCAAAAATCCTTAACAAACTACCAACTAAACAATCCAACAGCATATCAAAAAGATAATCCACCATAGATTTCATACCAGGGGTTCAGGGATGGTTTAACATATGCAAATCAATAAATGTGATTTAAAAAATCATACAATCATCTCAATAGATGCAGAAAAGCATTTGACAAAGTCCAGCATCCCTTTATGATGAAAACCCTCAGTAAAATCAGCATAGGAGGGACATGTCGTAAGGTAATAAAAGCCATCTATGACAAACCCACAGCCAACATAATACGGAAGGGGAAAAGCATTTCCCCTGAGAACTAGAACAAGACAAGGATGCCTGCTCTCACCACTTCTATTCAACATAGTACTGGAAGTCCTAGCCAGAGCAATGAGACAAGAGAAAGAAATAGAGGACATCCAAATCAGTAAAGGGGAAGTCAAACTGTTGCTGTTTGCTGATGATAAGATCACATACCTAGAAAATCCTAAAGACTCCCCCAAAAAGCTCCTAGAACTAATAAATGAGTTCAGCAAACTTTCAAGATACAAGATTAATGTGCACAAATCAGTAGCTCTGCTATACACCAAAAGCGACCAGGTCGAGAAACAAATCAAGAACTCAGTCACTTTTACAATAGCTGCAAAAAAAAAAGAGAGAAGATACTTAGGAATACCTAGCCAAGGAAGTGAAAGACCTCACTTGGAAAACTACAAAACACTGCTGAAAGAAATCATAGATGACACAAACAAATGGAAACACATCCCATGCTCCTGGATGAGTAGAATCAATATTGTGAAAATGAAATGACTATATTGCCAAAAGCAATCTACAAATTCAATGCAATTCCCATCAAAATACCACCATCATCCTTTACAGAATTAGACAAAAAATCCTAAAATTCATATGGAACCAAAAAAAAAGAGTCTGCATAGCCAGAGCAAGACTAGGCAAAAAGAACAAATCTGGAGGCATCCCATTACCCAACTTCAAACTATACCTCAGGCCATAGTCAATAAAACAGCATGGCACTGCTTTAAAAATAGGCACATAGACCAATGGAACAGAATAGAGAACCCAGAAATGAAGCCAAATACTTACAACCAACTGATCGACAGAATAAACAAGAACATAAAGTGGGGAACTGTATTCAACAGATGTTGCTGGGATAATTGGCAAACCACATGTTAGAAGAATGAAACTGGATCCTCTTCTCTTACCTTATACAAAAATAAACTCAAGATAGATCAAAGACTTAAATCTAAGACCAGAAACCATAAATATTCTAGAAGGTAACATTGGAAAAACCAATGTCTAATATTGTTTTTTCTAATAATTTGAATGTTTATTCAATTGCAATAAAACAAAGGTGAATAGACGCAACTAAATTAAACCAAAAAGCTTCTGTACAGCAAAAGAAGTAATCAGCAGAGTAAACAGACAATCTACAGAGTGGGAGAAAATCTTCACAATCTATACCTCCAACAAAGGAGTATATCCATAATCTACAAGGAGCTCAAACAAATCAGCAAGGAAAAAACAATCTGTTGAAAGGTGGGCTGAGGACATGGATAGACGATTCTCAAAAGAAGTTATACAAATGGCCAATGAATGTATGAAAAGATGCTTAATATTGCTAATAACCAGAGAAATGCTAATCAAAACCATAATGTGATACAACCTTACTCCTGCAAGAATTACCATAATCAGAGAATCAAATAATAATAGATGTTGGCATGGCTGTGGTGAACAGGGAACACTTTTACACTGCTGGCAGGAATGTAATCTAGTACAACCACTATAGAAAACAGTGTAGAGATTCCTTAAAGAACTACAAGTGGAACTACCATTTGATCCAGCAATCCCATTAGTGGGATTAGAGGAAAGGAAGTCATACAAAAAAGATACTTGCACACCCATGTTTATAGCAGTACAATTCACAATTGCAAAAATATGGAACCAGCTGAAATGACTATCAATCAGCAAGTGGGTAAAAACATTGTAGCATACACACACACACACACACACACACACACACACACACCATGGAATACTACTCAGCCATTAAGAGAACAAAATAATGGCATTCACAGGAACCTGGATGGAATTGGAGACCATTATTCCAAGTAAAGTAACTCAAGAATGGAAAACCAAACATCATATGTTTTCACTTATAAGTGGAAGCTAAGCTATGAGGATGCAACGGCATAAGAATGATACAATGGACTTTGGGGACTTGGGCAGAAAGTGGGTAGGAGTGTGAGGGATAAAAGACTACACACTGGGTACAGTGTACACTGCTTGGCTGATGGGTGCACCAAAATCTCAGAAATCACCACTGAAGAGCTCATTCATATAACCAAACACTACCTGTTCCCCAAAAATCTATTAAAATAAAAAAGTGCATTATGAAAACTTTATAATAAATTTGAAAGCCTACATGAAGTAAAAACATTTCTAGAAAAATAAAAAACCCAAAAATTGATAAAGGGAGAAACTGAAATTTGAAGACCAATAAACACTAAATAAAATTAAATGGTAATCAAAGATCTCTCTAAAATCCCTAAGCCTAGCTGATAGTTTTCTATATAAATTTTACCAAATTCCCAAAGAGCAGATAATTTCAATCTTAGAAGAGTTCCAGAACATAGAAAAAGAATGAAAATGTTTCCACCATGAGGACTGTGTGCTCTTGTTTTAAAAAATGGTAAGAAAGTTCAGAAAAATAAAAACATAGGGCTATTTCACTTTGAATATAGATGCATAAATCTAAATGAAATATTTGTTAAGCAAATCCAATAGTGTATTAGAAACTCTACCCTCTGATCCTGAGGTCAAACCACCCAACAGGCAAATAAATACGGTTGAAGAGAGGACAAGGGGAGAGTGAAAGCTGGAGGGAACTATTGGACCAAGGGAGAATTTTAAGATGGGAGAGATACGGCCGGGCGCGGTGGCTCACGCCTGTAATCCCAGCACTCTGGGAGGCCGAGGCGGGTGGATCACGAGGTCAAGAGATCGAGACCATCCTGGTCGAAATAGTGAAACCCTGTCTCTACTAAAGATACAAAAAATTAGCTGGGTATGGTGGCGCGTGCCTGTAATCCCAGCTACTCGGGAGGCTGAGGCAGGAGAATTGCCTGAACCCAGGAGGCGGAGGTTGCGGTGAGCCGAGATCGCGCCATTGCACTCCAGCCTGGGTAACGAGAGTGAAACTCCGTCTCAAAAAAAAAAAAAAAAGTTGGGAGAGATACAAGGCCATGTTACGCTGATAGGGATGATGTAGTAGAGAAGGAGAGATGAATGATGGGGAAGAAAGAGAAAGGATTAACTAAGGGCCAAAATGAGAAGGGATGGGATCCACAGCCCAAGTGGTGATGGTCTCTTGGCAGAAGAGACACAATTTCAGTTCTAACAGGTAGAGGCAGGAGAAGGTGCTGCACAAGCATAGAAAAACCTTGGTGGTGGAGAGAGGACAGAGCTCAGTTCTAGAGACTTCTATTGGTTCAATAAAATGTGAAGTGGAGTCATCAGCTGAGAGTGGGTATGAGGAGATGCTGGGAAGAAGGTGTGGGAGTTTTGAGGTAAGAAAATAAGGCATGCTGGGGTCTACTGGGGGGAATAGGAGAGGGACAGCGAGGGGGGAGCGGGGGAGGGATAGCCTGGGGAGAAATGCCAAATGTGGGTGAAGGGGAGGAAGGCAGCAAAACACACTGCCATGTGTGTACCTATGCAACTATCTTGCATGTTCTGCACATGTACCCCAAAACCTAAAATGCAATAAAAAAATAATTATTAAAAAAAGAAAATAAGGCATGAAATAGTCTTAGGTTATACAATACACAACTCAGACTGGCTTTGTGAACAGAGAGCCTCGTCCTGGCAACTGCTTAGTAAGAGCTTATTGAATGGATGACAGCCCGGGGCTGGGCAGTGTTTAGGGAGCTTGGGCTTGGAGGACAGAAGCAAAAGAACACTAGATTTGGGGGCTGGAAATGGTTTATAGATCTGGCTCCACCATGTCTCTTCTGTGGGCTCCTGTGAACTTCTTGGCATGAAAGTTGACCATTAGAACTGGGTCATTCCTGTCATACCCAACTAAGAGTCAAGACGCTAGTGGGCGTAAGCACTCAGGGTACAAAATATTGCTCCAAGAATGTGATTCTCTGCAAGCCTGACTACAGAAACTGCTCGTTGTAAACTGAAACCAGCTTTATCTGTAGTTTCTGAGATAGCCTGCTGCAACTCCAGGACTAATTTTGCCCACAGTCATTGCTCACTCAGTGGAGCTTACCATCTCCCCAAACCCTTGCTAGTGCTAATGAACTTTCTCAAAGGGCAGTACACAACATTTCTCTTTTTTGTAAAACTTCTAACTTTCTCCTTGTTCTTTGCATATGCCAAAGATAATCTAGGCTCTTGTGTGCCCTGAATTGCGATTCTTTCTTCCCAAATGAAACAGTATAGTTGGAGATTCACCTCTACATTTTTACTTTGTAGACACTGGACTTCAGTTTTTCTCATCTGGAAAATGGGAATAATGGTACCCACTGCCTTCAGCTCGCAGAGCTGAGGTGATGATTATGGGTTATTTTCCACTTGTCACCCCCTCCGGATCCTTTCTCAACCTTTTCTGAGCTACTCTGTGTCTTATGGGGCTGATCTCCCTGGGCTGCAGTTCTCGGATTCCTTTGCCCTCTGGCTTCCCTTTGGGCTCTGCTGGTTGGAGACTCCAGTGGCAGATGGGAGAGCAGAAGAGGACAAAGCAAGCAGAGCACTCAATGTCCCAATTCCTCCCCGCCTGGCTGCAGTTCTGACAGTACAGGTTCCTCTGCAGCCACATCTTCTGTTAGGCAGCCCCTTTTCCACAGCACTAATTTCCATGGGCTCAGCTAACACTCTTGCCTCCATTTGCCCGTTCAGGCTTACAGGGTTAATAGACCCTCCTGCTGCTCTCGTCCCTGGGCATCGCCTGTGATTCTGCCCAGACTTCTGTAAACAGTCCCTAAGGATTAAATTGTCGCCAGTCTCCTTTGAGGGTGCCATCCATTCCTGCCACACCTTGAATACAAGGGCAGAGGATAGAAAGATAGTCCATGCGCTGAGCAAGGTGAGATGCATGGAGGCAGGGAGAGAGAGAACACACAAGGGGATGAGATCAGATGTAAAATCTGCCATGCTCTGACTCGAGAAGGAACATTCTGCTGCTTCCCCATGGCCTTGAACCCTCCTCACCATGAACTGGGGATAATGTTCTGTTTTCTGGGGAAAGAGAAGGCCCAGATTCACACTGAGGTTTAAGGAGTTCACAGAAACCAAGCCTCCATCATTCCACTATACAGAGAGCTCAGGGGAAAGGTAATAGCAGGTCCTGCTCTTGGGATCAAAGTGTTTTTAGAAGCCACTGACCTATGGAAAAGTTGCTCATTTTTCACAATAAAAAATGAGCTACATTTCTTGCCAAGGACAGAGCAACAAACCAACCATTGATAAGGGCGAGAAAAATCACTTATGAGACTAGCCCCTCATTACATAAGTAGGTCTTCAGTTACAAGTCTCTATTTACAGCTCACTGCAGCCTTGACCTCTTGGGCTCAAGGGATCCTCCTACTTCAGCCTCTGAGGTAGCTGGGACCACAGGTGCATGCCACCATGCCTGGCTATTTTCTTTAAATTTTTTGTAGAGATAGGGTCTCCATATGTTACTGGCTTTACTTCTTCTTTTCCAACCTGAATGTCTTTTATTTCTTTTTCTTGCCTCATTGCACTGGCTGGTACCTCCACTGTCATTTTGAGTAGAAGTGGTAAAATGGACATTCTTGCCTTTTTCATTGTCTTAGGGAAGAAGCATTCAGCCTTTCCATAGTAAATATAAGCCATAGGATTTTGTTTTTTCCATAGATGTTCTTTATCAAGTTTATTAAGTTTCTTTACATCTCTAAATTGCTGATGACGTTTTTCCTGAATGGGCATTAATTTTTGTCTAATGCTTTTCCCATGTCTATTGAGATGATCATACGGTTTTCCTTCTTACATTTAATTTAATAATACAGTTAATCCTTCAATAGAAAAGAGAGACATGAAAATAAACCAAGAAAATAGCTGGAGAAAAGAAAAAAATTTATCGTTCTTTTTTTATTCCTTGAAAATGGAATCCTTGTTGTAGAAAAACCTTTTTAAAATGTAAAATTCTTCTTCTTCTAGCGATTTTAGACATGTCACAGCCAGCAGACATCAGAATCAAACGAGAAAGGGACAATCGTGGAACAGAAAGAAGTCATGGAAAATAAAAATATAGTTGTTATAATGCAAATAAACAATTCAAATCTTACAAAGTGGGTGTGTTAGTCTGCTAGGGTTGCCATAACAAAATACCACAAACGGGATTGCTTAAAGAACAGAAACGTGTTTCCCACAGTGCTGGGGCTAGAAGGTTTGGACTTCCAGGTTTCTCCTGAGGCTGCTCTTTGTGGCTTGTACATGGCCCTCTTCTTACTGTGTCTTTACGTGGCCTTTCTCTTGCATGCACATTTCCTTTTTTTTATGAGGACACCAGTCCTATTGGGTGAGGTTCCTACCCTTATGACCGGTTTACCTCAGTTACCTTTTTAAAAGCCCTTTCTCCAGATACAGTCACATTGGGGATTAGGGCTTCAACACGTGAATGTTTGGAGGACACAGTTCCATCTATAACAATGGGGAACTGAAAAATGCTGTCATGGTGAATGGAAAATAAATAAAGTCATGAATACTTTCTTTCCTCCTTTTATTCAAGGAAATTAAAATACTGACGACTACATTGGAGAATCTAGATTGGCAAAGATGAAGCTAGAGACTTAAATCTCATCCAGGAGAGCAGAAAGTCAATGGGTATGATTCCAAATTGGTAAGTTAAGGAACAGTAATAGAAGCAGATTACATACCCAGAATAAACAGCTAAAAGAGTTAAACGTGGTTATCTCTAAGAAACATCAATAGAAGTGGGTAATATGTTGCTTTTTATTATAAACCTCTCCTTACCGTTCAGGCCATGTTCGTGTATTTGATTTAAAAATTATCAAAAAGCATGATTACCAAAACAAAACCAAGCAAAACTGTGGCCACTCCATCTATTCTGTTCTTTTTCTTCCAGGTAGGTCCTTCTTTAATATTTCCAACAGCAGAGTCCACTTTTGCTACCCAGGATGAGGAGTGACAAACTCAACTCTCATTCAGCATTTCCAGTTTCCTCTCTGTCCCTTTTTGGTTTTATTTTTGTGCAAATTTATTTCCGCAACAGATTGTGGGTTCCTTCTAAGATTTATACGTGGCTCACCTCCAATGCCTTGACAATCAAGGCATTGTAGCACATGTAGATGCTCAGAGAGTATTTGCTCTTAAAACACGAATCTTGTTAACCTTCTAGAGAGCAGTTCTGCCCAGCATCACATCGTCAGTTACGTCCTACCCCTTGGAACCAGTGCAGAGAGAGCCTCATCAGAATCATTTTAAGGCGAAATGTTTAAATCTCTTTCATACATTTAAGAATGTGATACCAGCAAATGCTACTGGGAATGACTGTGATCACTCTTACCTACTTTACTAAAACATGAAGTTTTTAACCATATCTGTGTATCTCTCTCTATATAGCTTCTGCTTCACCACATTCGTCCATCAGTTTGTCCTCAGTGGGCCCTATCATGTGTAAAGCTTTGTGTCAAAGCATAATTTTGTAAACTGTGTTACTGTCCTCAAGATTGCAAACTGCCCTCAAATGTCAGGGCTTGTTTCATAAATGCAGAATGAAAACTATGCAGCTACAGAGAGTTTACAGGTTCTTTTGCCTTGATAAAATTTATGGCTTTGCTTAAAACTAAATGATAGATTAATTTGTTGTTAAATAAATCATATTGCCTCATTGCTTAAAACTGCTATCTCAAGTGATTTCTTTCATGCTCTTCTGATTTATGGCGATTTGATGGCAGTACTTGGGACTCTAGTTCTAAGTTTCCTGCCAGCCCCACCTCTCCTGCAATCTGTGAACAATGCTCTGGTCATTCTTTTCAGAAAAGAATGCTCTGCGGAGGCTGGAGAGTCTTTGAGAAGGAAAGTGGTCATCCTCTGCATAGTCTGTTTGGTGTGAAAGGTACTGAAGCACCTGGCCCAGGGGCTTTGGAGAGGGTGATTTTCGACCTCTCCCCCTGAGAATGCTCCCTATGCCTGGGTTTTCAGCATCCAGATGCTCAGATTCTCAGGCTGTTTCCAGAGTCACACATAAGCCAGATCAGGATGGTGGGAGAAAATGGCAGAGAGCAGATGATCTGCTCAGGATTCTCTCCGTGGATGTGGGCTAACTCTACATACTTTATTATTCAAAAGATATTTATTGAGAACATACACAGACCTTTTGTAAACTCCATAGCTGACCTTCACTGATTATTTTCTAGACCATGAACTCTACTGGTGAAAGTCTAGCTTCAGGCAGTCACATAAGTACATACTTAGAATGCACTGTGTCCCTAACAATAATCAGAGTAAGCATAAGATTCAGAAGCAGCCCATTAAAGAAATGAGATTCTCTTTGTAGAGACTGAGAAAAGCAGAGAAGATCGTTGTTGCCCAGGGTTTTAAAGAATAAATAGAAGTTTGTCAACTAGATAAGGGTGGAAGAAAATTCTAGAAAGTGGGAACAGCCTGTAAACATGTATATGATTGTGACTACGTGGAATTTTAAGAAATATCTATTATCTATTACCAGATCTATATACATTCCTGTATCTGCATTTATTTTGTTTTATTTTATATCTCCTTTTTAATGTAAAGAGAATTTTTTATATAGATATTTGGAGTTATGAAGCATTTTTGGAAAGATGAAAGAATTGCTTAGAGAACATTAAATTATGCATATAACTTTAAATGACTCCAATATTTTCCTGTCCTTTAATCTTGATATTTTTTATTTTTAAAATTTTTTATTTGCATAGGTTGTTAGGGAAAGGGTGGTGTTTGCTTAGATGAGTAAGTTCTTTAGTAGTGATTTGTGAGATTCCGATGCACCCATCACCCGAGCAGTGCACACTGAACACAATTTGTACTCTATTATCCCCGAGTCCCCAAAGTCCATTGTGTCATTCTTATGCCTTTGCATCCACATAGCTCAGCTCCCACTTATGAGTGAGAACATAGGATGTTCGGATTTCCATTCCTAAGGTTACTCCACTTCGAATGATAGTCTCCAATCTCATCCAGCTCGCTGTAAATGCCATTAATTCATTCCTTTTAATGGCTGAGTAGTACTCCATCATGTACAGTTTATCCACTCATTGATTGTGGATAACCACAGTTTCTTTATCCACTTGTGCTCTTGGATGGGTAGAATTAATAATGTGAAAATGACATTACTGCCAAATGACCAAATGTGCTCCATTTGTTTGTGTCATCTACGATTTCTTTCAGCAGTGTTTTGTAGTTTTCCTCGTAGAGGTCTTTCACTTCCTTGGTTAGTTATATTCCTAAGTATTTATTTATTGATTGCAGCTATTGTAAAAGGGTTGAATTCTTGAATTGCCTTTCAGCTTGGTCGCCATTACCAGGAGAGCTGCTAATCTGTGTACATTAATTTTGCATCTGGAAATTTGGCTGAATTCTTTTAGTAGTTCTAGGAGCTTTCTGGAAGAGTCTTTAGGGTTTTCTAAGTAAACAATCATATCATCAGCAAAGAGCAACAGTTGACTTCCTCTTTACCAATTTGGATGGCCTTTATTTCTTTCTCTTGTCTGATTGCTCTGTCTAGGAGTTTCAGTACTATGTAGAATACAATTGGTGAGAGTGGACATCTTTGTCCTCTTCTAGTTCTCAGAGGAAATGCTTTCAACTTTTCCCCATTCAGTATTATGTTGGCTGTGGGGTTGTCATAGATGGCTTTTATTACATTGAGTTATGTCCCTTGTATAATTTTGCTGAGAGTTTTAATTATAGATTTAAATTTTGTCAAATGCTTTTCCTGCATCTATTGAGATGATCGTGTGATTTTTTTTTACTATTTTTTTTATTTTGTTTATGTGGTGTATCATATTTATTGACTTGTATATGTTAAACCATCCCTGCATCTCTGGTATGAAACTCACTTGATCATGGTGTATTATCTTTTTGATATACTGTTAGATTTGGTTAGCTACTATTTTGTTAAGGATTTTTGTATCTATGTTCATCAGGGATATTGGTCTGTGGTTTTCTATTTTGGTTATGTCCTTTCCTGGTTTTGGTATTAGGGTGATGCTGGCCTCATAGAATTATTTAGGAAGCAGTCACTGTTTCTCTATCTTGTGGAGTAGTATCAGTAGAATTGGTACTAACTCTTCTCTGAATGTCTGGTAGAATTCTTCTGTGAATCCATCTGGTCCTGAACTTTTTTTGTTGGTAATTTTAAAATTCCCATTTCAATCTTATTGCTTGCTATTAATCTGCTCAGGGCATCGAATTCTTCCTGATTTAAGTGGAGAGGACTATATCTTCTCAGGAATTTACCCACTTCCTCTAGGTTTTCTAGTTTAGGCATGTAGAGGTATTCATAGTAGCTTTGAATGGTCTTTTGTATTTCTCTGGCTTCAGTTGTAATATCTCCCATTTTGTTTCTAATTGAGTTTATTTGGATTTTCTCTCTGCTTTTCTTGGTTAATTTTGCTAATGATCTATCCATTTTATTTATCTTTTCAAAAAAACAGCTTTTTGCTTTATTTAACTTTTTTTGTTTGTTTCCATTTAATTTCGTTCTGCTCTGATCTTGGTTGTTTCCTTTCTTCTGCTGGGTTTGGATTTGGTTTGTGCTTGTTTCTCTAGTTCCTCTGTGACCTTCGATTGTCTGTTTGGGCTTTTTCAGACTTTTTGATGTTGGCATTTGGGGCTGTGAACTTTCTTCTCAGCGCTGCCTTTGCTGTATCCCAGAGATTTTGATAGGTTGTGTCACTACTGTCATTCACTTTGAAGAATTTTTAAATTTTCATCTTGATTTCATTGTTGACCCATTGATCATTCAGGAGCAGGTTATTTAATTTCAATATATTTGCATGATTTTGAAGGTTCCTTTTGAAGTTGATTTCCAGTTTTATTCCACTCCTGTCTGAGAGAGCACTTAATACAATTTAAATTTTCTTAAATTTATCGAGGCCCATTTTGTGGCCTATTATGTGGTCTATCTTGGAGAAAGTTCCATGTGCTGATGAATAGAATGCATATTATGTGGTTGTTGGGTAGAATGTTCTGTAAATATCTGTTAAGTCCATTTGTTCCAGGGTATAGTTTAAATCTATTGTTTCTTTGTTGACTTTCTGTCTTGATGACCTGTCTAGTTCTGTCAGTGGCGTACTGAAGTCCTCCACTGTTATTGTGTTGCTGTCTATCTCATTTCTTAGGTCTAGCAGTAACTGTTTTATAAATATAGGGGCTCCAATATTAGGTGCATATATATTTAGAATTGTGATATTTTATTGTTGGACAAGGCTTTTTATCGTTATATAATGTCCCCTTTGTCTTTTTTAACTGCTGTTGCTTTAAAGTTTTTGTCTGATATAAGAACAGCTACTCCTGTTCACCTTTGGTGTGCATTTGCATGGAATGTCTTTTTCCACCCCTTTACCTTAAGTTCATATGAGTCCTTATGTGTTAGATGAGTCTCTTGAAGGTAGGAGATAGGTGTTGGTGAATTCTTATCCATTCTGCAATTCTGTATCTTTTAAGTGGAGCGTTTAGAATATTTACATTCAACATTAGTATTGAACTGTGAAGTACCATTCTATTAATTGGCTATGTGTTGCCTGTAAACCTTGATTTTTTTAAATTGTATTTTTGTTTCATGGTCCTATGAGATTTATGCTTTAAAGAAGTTCTGTTTTAATGTGTTTTCAGGATTTATTTCAAGATTTAGAGCTCCCTTTAGACATTCTTGTAGTGTTGGCTTGGTAGTGGTAAATTCTAACAACATTTGTTTGTCTGAAAAAGACTATAATCTTTTATTTATGAAGCATAGTTTTGCTGGTTACAAAATTCTTGGCTGATAATTGTTTTGTTTGAGGAGGTTGAAGATAGGGCCCCATTCCCTTCTATCATGTAGAGTTTCTGCTGAGAAATCTCCCATTAATCTGATAGGCTTTCCTTTATAGATTACCTGTTGCTTTTGCCTCACAGCTCTTAAGATTCTTTCCTTCACCTTAACTCTAGGTAACCTGATGACAATGTGCCTAGGCAATGATCTTTTCATGATGAATTTCCCAGGGTTTTTTTGAGCTTCTTGTATTTGGATGTCTAGGTCTCTAGCAAGGCCAGGAATGTCTTCCTTAATTATTCCCCAAAATATGTTTTCCAAACTTTTAGATTTCTCTTCTTCCTCAGGAATACTCATTATTCTTAGGTTTGGTCATTTAATATAACCCCAGACTTCTTGGCAGCTTTGTTCATATTTTCTTTGTCTTTGTTGAATTGGGTTAATTCAAAAACCTTGTCTTCATGCTCTGAACTTCTGTCTTCTGCTTGTTCAATTCTATTGCTGAGACTTTTCAGAGTATTTTGCATTTTTACAAGTGCATCCATTGTTTCCTGAAGTTTTGGTTGTTTTTTTATCTATATATCCATTTCATTGAAAATTTCTCCCCTCATTTCTTGTATTATTATATTTTCTTACTTCCTTAAATTTGGCTTCACCTCTTTCTGATGCCTCCCTGATTAGCTCAATAACTAACCTTCTGAATTCCTTTTCAAGTAAATCAGGGATTTCTTCTTGGCTTGGATCCATTGCTAGTGAGCTAGTGTGATTTTTGGGGGGTGTAAAGAACTCTGTTTTGTCATATTACCGCAGCTGGTTTTCTGGTTCCTTCTCATTTGGGCAGGCTCTGTCAGAAGGAAGGTCTAGGGCTCAAGGCTGTTGTTCAGATTCTTTTGTCCCATGGGGTGCTCCCTTGATGTAGTACTCTCTCACTTTTCCTATGGATGTGGCTTGCTGAGAGCTGAGCTGTAGTGATCATTAACTCTCTCCTGGATCCAGCCACCCAACAAGTCTACCAGGCTCTGGGCTGGTACTGGGGGTGGTCTGCACAGAGTCCTGTGATGTGAACTGTCTGTAGGTCTCTCAGTGGTGAATATCAGCACCTGCTCCAGTGGAAGTGGCAGGGGGGTGAAATGGACTCTGTGAGGGTCCTTAGCTTTGGTTTCTTAATGCATTATTTTTGTGCTGGTTCGCCTCCTACGGGAAGGTGGTGCTTTCAAGAGAGCATCAGCTATGGTACTATGGGGAAAAACAGATGGTGGGTGAGGCCCTAGAACTCCCAAGAGTATGTGTGCCCTTTGTCTTCAGCTACCAGGGTGGGTAGGGAAGGACCATTAGGTGGGGACAGGGCAAGGTGTGTCTGAGCTCAGTCTCTCCTTGAGTGGGTCTTGCTGTGGCAGCTGTGGGGGATGGGGATGTGGTTCCCAGGTCAATGGGGCTCTGTTCCTAGGAGGATTATGGCTCCCTCTACTGTGTCATGTGGGTTGTCAGGGAAGTTGGGGAAATCCAATAGTCACAGGACTCACCCAGCTTTCATGCAACCCAAAGGGCCAGACCCCTCCCATGGTGCCTACTCCCAACAGCAGCAAGTCTGTTTCCAGGCAGTGGGCGAGCAGGGCTGAGAACTTGCCCCAGGCTACCCACCTTTCAGCTGTGAAACCAAGCAGGGCATTCATGCTTCCCTTTTCTTTGGAGTCTGCACACCAGATTTACGTCTTCTCCTGAGTTCTGGCCAGGAGACTTCTTGATCAGTTCAAATTATTACAAAGTTCACCTGGAGGGTTCCTTCTCCCTGTGGCCTTTTTCCAGTGCCTCTGGCAGCCCTCCCCAAGGATCCCTGTGAGGCAAAGCAGAAATGGCTTCTTAGGGGACCCAGCAAGCCCACAGGGCATTTCTCACTGCTTCCTCTACCCCTGTATTTCACTTGACTCTCTAAATTCACTCAACTCCAGGTAACGTCGGAATCTTCTCCCGTGTTCTAGACTTTCCAGTTCCCAACTGAGGGTGTGTGTTCAGAGGTGGAAGATTCTCCCTTTTCCACTTCCACAGTTTGGGCACTCGCAGTATTTGGGGTATATCATGAGGCCTGCAGGAGCGATCCACTTTCTTCAGAGGGTCTGTGGGTTCTCTTGGCTTTTCCGATTTATTCCTGCAGTTGTTCTGGAGCAAAGGTTCACCATGCAGGCTTCCACACTCTGCTTTGTCCATCTGAGTGAGAGCTGCGATCTCTTAATCCCCTTTTAAGGTGGAGCAAGTACCT
>CM052659.1:108544024-108594340 GCA_028533165.1 Leontopithecus rosalia
GGCAATTCTCCTGCCTCAGCCTCCCAAGTAGCTGGGATTACAGGCACGCGCCACCGGGCCCAGCTAATTTTTTTATCTTTAGTAGAGACGGGGTTTCACTATGTTGACCAGGATGGTCTCGATCTGTTGACCTCGTGATCCACCCGCCTCGGCCTCCCAAAGTGCTGGGATTACAGGCTTGAGCCACCGCGCCCGGCCGATATTAACTTTTAAAGAATTGTTATTTCTATTTGGATTGAGTAGACCAATACAATAGAATTTTGTATATCATTCTTTTTTTCTTTTTTTTTTTTTAGGCAGAGTTTCACTCTTGTTACCCAGGCTGGAGGGCAATGGCGCGATCTCGGCTCACCGCAACCTCCGCCTCCTGGGTTCACGCAATTCTCCTGCCTCAGCCTCCTGAGCAGCTGGGATTACAGGCATGCGCCACCGTGCCCAGCTAATGTTTTGTATTTTTAGTAGAGACGGGGTTTCACCATGTTGACCAGGATGGTCTCGATCTCTTGACCTCGTGATCCACCCGCCTCGGCCTCCCAAAGTGCTGGGATTACAGGCTTGAGCCACCGCGCCCGGCCCTGATTATGACTTCTAACATAGTAATGAACTGATGCAGCATTAGCAGCAGTTTTTCTTATGATTTTAAAGACTCCACATTTGATATGGTTTGGATCTGTATGCCCACCAAATCTCCTGTTGAATTGTAATCCCCAGTGTTGGAGGTGGGGCCTGGTGGGAGGTGACTGGATCACAGAGATGGCTTTCTCATGAATGGTTTGGAACTATCACCCTTAGTACTGTCCTCACAATAGTGAGTGAGTTCTCATGAGATCTGGTTGTTTAAAAGTGTGTAGCACCTACCCCTACTTCTCTCGCTCCCACCGTGTGAGAAACCTCCAGAACCTTGTGTCAAGTCAACCTCTTTTCCTTATTGATTACCCAGTCTCAGGTATTTCTCTGTAGAAATGCGAGAACAGTCCAATACACCATTCATTTTCTCCCACCTCCACATCTTACTCCCCTGAAACTACTCTTGCAGGCTGGGTGTGGTGGCTCATGCCTGTAATCCCAGCACTTTTGGAGGCTGAGGCAGGCAGATCATGAGGTCAGGAGTTTGAGACCCGCCTGGCCACATGGTGAAACCCCATCTCTACTAAAAAGACAAAAAATTAGCTGGGTATGGTGGCAGGTGCCTGCAATCTCAGCTACTCAGGAGGCTGAGGCAGGAGAATTGCTTGAACTCGGGAAGTGGAGATTGTACTGAGCTGAGACTGTGCCACTGCATTCCAGCCTAGGTGACAGAGTGAGACTCCATCTCAAAAACAAAACAAACAAACAAACAAACAAAAACTACTCTTGCTGAGGTTAGCAATGACCTCTGTGTTGCTGAATTCAACAGACACTTGAAAGTTTAGTTTTGCTTGATCTCAGTTGCATTTGACATCACTGATTACCTCTATTCTTAAACATTCTCTTCTTGGCTTTCCAAGACCAAACTCTACTTCTATAGTCTCTGACTGCTTCTTCCCAGATAGTATTTGTTTAACATCTACCTGTTCCCTAAACATTGAAGCTCGCTAGGGCTCCATTCTGGGTTTCTTCTTTTATACTACACCATTCTTAATTGAGACTATCAGTTCCACGTCTCTATATGACACACACACATACATAACTGCCAACTCCACATTTTGTTTAGATGTCTCATAAACATCTCAAACTTAACATGGTCAAAACTAAACTCTTCATCTCCCTTCTTCAAATGTTATTCTCCTATTATCTCCCCATCTCAGTAAATGGAACTTTCAACCACTTACTTACTTGTAAATCTGCGTATCATCTTCCTTCCTTCCTCTCTTTTATCCCCCACATCCAATCTATTACCAAGTATTACTTATGAAAACATCAAGAGACATCTCATATGCACCTTCTTCTTTACGTCTGTTTAGTTTAAACTACCATTGTTCCTTACCGACCCTACAGCCATAGACGTCTAAACAGTCTCCTTTGACTTTTTTTTTTTTTTTGAGACGGAGTTTTGCTCTTGTTACCCAGGCTGGGGTGCAATGGCGCGATCTCGGCTCACCGCAGCCTCCGCCTCCTGGGTTCAGGCAATTCTCCTGCCTCAGCCTCCCGAGTAGCTGGGATTACAGTGGTGCACCACCACACATGGCTAATTTTTGTGTTTTTAGGGGAGACGAGGTTTCACCATGTTGGCCAGACTGCTCTCGACTCCTGACCTCAAGTAATCTGCCCACTTTGGCCTCCCAAAATGCAGGGATGACAGGCGTGAGCCACCACATCTGACCTTATGATCCACTCTTGAGGCCTTCTCAAAGCTGGGATTGCCACCTCTTCCTTGCTTCTGTGAACCACAGCAATATCTTTTCAATAAATTATTTCTTTTTGCTTAAGCTTGTTCCGATTAGGTATCAGTTATTTGCAACTGAAGGATTTCCTGACTAATATACATTCCTTGACCTCCCAATATAAATCAGATCCTCCTGTCATAGTCCTGGAAATGCTCTATGCTTTTCTTTCCTAACACTTGTTAGAACTTATGTTTGTATATTCATTTATTTAACATCTATCTCCTCGTAGATGTTAGACACCATGTGTATTTTGTTCACTACTCTTTACCTGGCTCACAGAGTAGTGCTCTACCCATGGCAAGCACTCAATATATATTTGCTGAATTGATGAGTAAATAGACGACTGTGTAATTGACTAGATATGAAGAGGGGGGCAAAAGGGAGGAGGCTTAGGATGACTTCACATTTTCCTGGGTTTGCCAAGAGAAAGGGGGATGATATCATGGACTTGTATTGAGAACATATGAGGAGAAGCCACTGTCGGGGAGAAAGAACGTGAGCTAAGTTTCAGAGGTGAGTCTAGAGTGCTCATGTTATAGAAAGTGCAGCTGTCCAGCAAATAGGGGGTCCAGCTTAAAAGAGAGGGTTGGGCTGGAGATCTGATTTGGGAGGCCTTAGATAACACGGAATGTTGGAAGCCTTGGGGGGCTGGTGAGATCCTCCAGGGATTATTAAATGTGGGAGAGAACTGATGACTGTGGAGACGGACCTGAGGAAAAAATCCCTCAGGTTGGTCTGGATGAAGAGCCATCCAGTGGTCCCCAGGGTCTGCTTAACTCCTGGCTTCCAGCTGGGCCTGAAGAGCCATTGGCCAAGAAGGCTAGTCCTGAGTTTGGAGGAGTCTGGAAGAAGTCAGTGTGAGGCTCAGTCCAGCATCCTTGACTCTTGGGCAGACAAGTGCCCTCTTGGGCAGGGCAGAGGTTTCCGCCTAGACACAGCCTCTACCTTCTCAGAACCATGCGACCCTCACTTGGGGACTATCTGAGGGTATCTAATATGTCAGGAACTTTAAAAACTTTTCCATATATGATCTCAGTCTTTAACCTGAATATCAACTACTATCTCCATTTTGCAGAAGAAGGATCAGAGACTCGGGAAAGTAAAAAACTTGCCCTGGATCCAACATCTGGGACGTGTCCCGGCTGGGACTCCAGCACTGTGATCCTTCCATTATAGGTCTTTTCTTTATCACAGATTTGTGCCTTGTGGAGAGGGAGAGTGGGTCCATCCCATGAAAGCTGTCGGAACTAAAGGTCCCAGAGGACAAAGTCAGTAGCCTGAACACTAGCCAACTGCCAACTCTTGCCAAACCTACTTCTCAGAGGAGTGAAGTCCGGGCCCGCTGGCCTCTCCCCTTAGTTGCTGCCATGATCTAGCTTGTTCAGGCCCCTGACCCAGGCTTCTTTTGTCCCCTGGATGAGCGGCTCCTTCATGGGCCTCTTTAGTTTCCCCTGGAAGATCATGGAAAACAGATCTATTCTAACTGGCGTGAGATGGTATCTCAGTGTAGTTTTGATTTGCATTTCTCTAATGATCAGTGATGATGAGCATTTTTTCATGTTTGTTGGCCTCATGTATGTCTTCTTTTGTAAAGTGTCTGTTCATTTCCTTTGCCCATTTTTGAATGGCCTTGTTTGATTTTTTCCTGTAAATCTGTTTTAGCTCTTTGTAGATTCTGGATATCAGCCCTTTGTCAGATGGGTAAACTGCAAAAAATTTTTTCCCATTCTGTTGGTTACCGATTCACTCTAATGACTGTTGCTTTTGCCATGCAGAAGCTGCGGAGTTTGATTAGGTCCCATTTGTCTATTTTGGATTTTGTTGCCAATGCTTTTGGTGTTTTGGTCATGAAGTCCTTGCCATGGGGAGAAATGCCAGATACAGGTGATGGGGAGGAAGGTAGCAGATCACACTGCCATGTGTGTACCTGTGCAACAATCTTGCATGTTCTTCACATGTACCCCAAAGCCTAAAATGCAATTTAAAAAAAAGAAAACAAGATCTAGCACTCTGTGCTGAACAGCACTTGGGTCTTATTTCTGCGAGTAGGATCATTCATCAGGAGAAGCAGTTTCTGGGAATTTAAAAGCAATAAAGAAAAAATCCTGTTCAAAGAGAAAAACACAAATTTTTGGAAAAGCGAGCATGCCTTCAAGTGCTTTTTGGATGCCATTTTTGATCTCAAGCCATTCTATTAGTCTAGAGCTGTAGAGCACATTATAACTCAGTTTTTTTCCAAAAATGATCACATTTGGCATATTTGGAGACAAGCAGGCCTGGGGAAGAAAAGGATAAAACACAGGAGAGAAAATGGGATTCTTATATTTCCCCTTGAGTTTTCTAAGAAAGCAAAAGTTATTCTCAGAAAAAACAATTTCCCCAACTCCCAGGTTTCCAACTCTTATTGTGACCAGGAAAATATACTCACAAAGCCACCACTCCCAGTCAATAGCTACCAGATATTTCCACACCGGAGGGAATATTATATTATCCACATGCACCCCTCCACCAAGACTAGGGCCCACCAGGCTGAGGGGGACCTCACTGCCTAGAGAAGCCACACTCAAACCACTGACCCTTCCAGAAGAGGAGAGAGAGGGTGTGAGTTCTGGGCAGAAGCCACAACCTAAGTTTATAGCTAAACTACACAAACAGATAAGTACCTTAGGAAAATTCTTATTCCCATTTTATAGATTCACAATTCAACAAATATTTCCTGAGTTTCTTCCATGCTGAGAGTCAAGCTAAGGAACGGAGTCATAAAAGTGAATATTCAACAGTGTTTTTTCTGAAGGCTCTCATAAAGAAACTACTCAGCAAGCAATTCGTCCTGGAACAGTGTGGTAAGTGCCATGATTGAGAGGTTTGCAGGAGGCTTCACTTGCAAGTGGACCTGGCTGTGGGGTGGGGACAGAGACAGGGCAGAATTCCTGGAGAAGGTTCTGCCTGACTTGTGGTCCAGAAGGAATTAGTCAAGCACAGTGGCGAGGAGGGCATTTCGGGTAGAGGGAACAGCATGTGGAAAAAGAAACATGTATAAGGAAGAGCATTTGACTCTTTTCTGGAACAATAAATAGATGCATCGTGCCATCAGAGTGAAGAAGAGAATTGTGGCGATGGGGCTGGAGAGGGAGGCAGCCAGCTCGCGATGAAGGGATTAAATTGTTGGAGTCTGCAAATATTTTCTGCAAAGGGGCAAATAATACATATTCTAGGTTTCTTGAGTCATAGCCTCTCTGCTGCAACTACTCAACTCTGCTACTATAGCAAGAAATTAACCATAGTCAATATGTAAATCAGTGAGCATGACTATATTCCAATAAATCTTTATTTATAAAAACAGGTGGAGAGCTGGATTGGCCTGTGGGCTGTAGTCTGCAGACTCCTGTTGTAAATCACAATTATCCAGAAACAGGCTGACCAACTCATTTCATTTGGCCCAGGACTTCTCCAGTTTTAGCACTGAAAGCTCCAAGTGCTGGAAAACACCTCAGTCCCAGGTACACTGGGACAGCTGGTCGCCTAGAAGCTTGTTAAAAATAGGAATTCCTGAGCGGACTCCTGGCTCAATCAAGAGCCACTGGAATTGAGAGCGCTACAGGTGATGGGGCGCCATCTATGGGCAAGAGAGTGAGAAAGTCAGATTTGTACCTTAAGTGGTTTGCTCTCAAGGCAGGAACACATCCCCCAATACCTCTACCCTTGACAGCAGGAGAAAATGGTCAGTGTGGCTCTTTAAGAGGATAGAGTCAGCTGGGTAGCAGCACCCGGGCTGAGTCTGGGCATTAACTGGTTTGTGCAAATGGTTTTTCTCTAGGTAATCACTGCCCACTAAGGACAGAGGAGAGTCCACAGGAACCAACAGGTCAGGGGCCTTGGAGAGACCACAGGAGCGGAGAAACCAGGAGCCTCTCCCTGTGTCCCTTAGAGACCAGGGCTCATCATGCTAGTGGCAGCCTCACTGTTTGTCTAGAGCAGCTGCTCCCAAACCAGTGCCCCTTCCAGAAGTGAAGAGCGGAGAAAGTCCTGGGCAAGAGCTACAAGCCACATTTCCAGCTAAGGCACATGGACAGATAAAGAAAAACAAACAAAGGGGAAGATAAACTTTTGGGCCCAGATGTCAATTTTTGGAAGGTTTTCATGGTCAGCTCTTATCAGCAATAGCTCTAAAAAGCCAGATCTGAAATTTTCCTTTCTGAAGCAACAGGTGTTTGACTTCTGTTCAGAAATGGCAACTGTTTGGCTTGGGCAAACAAAGAGTTTGTACTGAAAGGACTAATAGTACTCTCTTTACTTTCCTTAATCACCCCCTTTTTAATTTAACTTCACAGCCATGGGGGAATTTTCCACTTTAACTACAAATACTGCTTCCTGTCTTCTGGACTGCTCATTTCTAAAACAGGTGGCTCTTAGTCTAAGAACGAAAAGCCTATACTCACATGGCAGATAATCTGAATTACATACAAATTCTTAACATCTGAAATAGGTTCTCTCTTATACATTGCAGAGCTTGTTTATGGACCATGAAGCCCATACACAATTTGGCCAGCATTCTCTAGCTGTTGCCGAATGAAGAACAAACAGAAATGAAGATAAAATATATTTTAAGTAGCTTTGTGGTATTAGGTATTAGCAGAGCTTGGTGGTAAAATGAAATGGCGCTTGAGTCCAACTGCCTCAGCTGGAATCCTTGATTTACTTCTCACTTGATGTGTGACTTTGGGCACATTAATTCATTTCTCCAAGCTTAATTTTCCTCGTCTGTGAAATAAGGAATAGTAATAATACTTCCCTATTGGGTTACCCTATTAAATAGGGTAATATATGTAAAGTACGTGGTGCCGAAATCACGTAATAAATGTTAGCTGTTCATATTATTCGTATTAGGCAAATCATTTTAACTGTATGGGCTATGCTTTCTCATTAGTGAAATGACAGAGTTGACTTCTAAAGTCTCTCTATTTGTTACCAATTCTGCGCTTTATATAGAAAAATCAAAAAGAAGGCAAAGAGCTATGTGGATACAGAAACATCACTCCCTAGGACAGTCCTATGAAAAGTGGCGGGGTGGGGGTGGGGAGGTGAGGCGCCAGCTGACACAGGGATAGAATATTTATCTGATAATAAAGCCAGTGAAAATAGGAGATATATCGTGGGAATAGCCTATGTGCTGCCTAGCCAGAAGGAGGACGTAGATGATATTTTCCTGGTCTATACGTAGAATCTTTCTCAGAAGCTGAGACATTGGACATGATTGGGAGGTATGCGTTCTAAATTCTTCGCTGGATATTTCGTTCTGCTAAAACGAGAGCATCTGGTAAGTTTTCTACCTACTTCACTGGCATTTTTATTGTGTAACATGGGAATGCACTAGCAAAGTGATAATACTCTGGACTTCATTTTCACCATCGGAGAGGCACAGGTTGGTGCTGTAAAGATGGGGGGAGCATTGGGAGGAAATGACTATGTCATTTCCGAATTTGCAATCGCAAGAGTCGGAAACGCTGTGCCTATCAGGTAGTACTCTGAATAGTGGTGATTTTCAAAATGAAACTTTCAAATCACAAATCATATCCACAAAAAAGAAAACAGTAAGAATTATTTTGGTGATACTGGTTTACTCCAGGTATTATTGTGTACTTACTGCATTCCAAGTTCTATGCTACAGGGGAAACACATTTCTTTTAAAAGGCCACTGTCCTACAAGAGCTCACAGTGTATAAATTATGGGGATGACCATCAAGTGTCCAATCTCAGTGTATTTTCATTACTGCTAAGGTAGAAGTGTGCACGGGCTGCTGTGGAAACCTATCAGAGGCACCTAGTCAGATTAGGAAGAGTCACAAAAAGTCCCACAGTAGAGGTGAGAGCATCTGTGTTTTAAAGAGTGCACAGAAATTACAAGGTAAGGAGGAGATTCTATTCCAAAGAAACAGAATGTCTGAAAGACATCACAGTGGAAACTTGAGACAATTTACCATTACTGCAAGACTGAGTTCAAATTAAGGAGTGAAGGAAGGTGAGCCTGGAGAGGTAGAGGGGGCCAGGTGATAGTGGACCTTGTATAAAGAGAGCTTTGCAGAAAGGTCTTGCTATGAATGAGCTTGGATATTATTCTGTAGGCAGTGAGCACCGTGGAAAACTTTAAATTGATGGAGTGCAATGGTCTGATTCATATCTTAGATCTGTGGCATCGGGTGGGATGAATTTTATAGGGTCAAAACTGAAAGTAGAGAGACCAGGGCTGAAGCTATGGCAGGAATCTAAAAGAGACCAGGCACAAATAAGGAAGTGGCAAGGGGATGAAAAAGAGGGATGGGTTGGGGTGATTTTAGGAGGTAGAATTGACATGATTTTGCTATGAATTCGATACAGGGGATGGGCAGAAAGGCCTGATGCTACTGCAGACGATAACATGAAAGATAACGTTAGTGACTGAGATGTGGATGAGGTGGCCCAGGGAGAGTGCTGGGGTAAAATGAAAAGGAGATGGAGGGTTGGCTGGAAATCAAACCTCGAAGCAAGTTCAGAAGCAGCAGCCAAAGAAGGAGGAAAGAACCAGCAGGGAGTTGTCATGAAAAATCAACAAATGCAAGAGTTGTACCTAAAAAGCCAACAGCGTTCGAGTGTTGAACTTCACAATACCAGGGCAGTTTTGATCCAGTCAAGAGCAGGTCAGTGGAGCCGTGAGAACACAGACCGATTGCAGGGAGCTGAGGGGGAGCGGGAGGAGAGGAAGCAGAGACAGAATGGGACTGGCCTCTCAAGACCCTTGGCTGTGAAGGAAAGAACAGGTTTGTAAAGAGGTGCCAGTTGAGGGAGGAATTTTTTTAAGGACACTGAGAGACCTGAGGACATTTATTTGGAGAGAGAGAAGAGCCATCAGAGGGGGAGAGGTTGAAGATAAAGGACAGGTGTAAGGCAGTCCCCTCTGGCAACGGCTCTTGCTGCCCCTCATGGGAGAGAGCGCTCTGTCACGAATGCTAGCGGAAGACTTCCTGGATCAGCTGAGCTCAATCCAGTGGCACCTTCTAACTCTAAGATTGTTCAATAACAGTGATTTATTGCAGTTTTCAGTATTTGCATTGCCTTACACTAATCCAGTGGAACACGCAGGTAAATTGAAGCTAAAGCATGGATTGAATCATCCAGCTCTGAAGCAAGAGCTGTTGACCACTTGGCCACCCCCCAGGCCCCTCTGATTCCGAGATTACAATTACTTAACTCAGGAATCCTTCAGAGGTGGTCAGGCCAGCCATCCCCTTAGCCACCGTCCCATGTCTCCCTTGGGGGAAAGCCAGGAAAGACCACTTCTCCCCAACTTCTAAAGCAATATTGGCTATTCAACTCAACTTCTTTCAGTGAGTCAAACACCCATGGAGTGTGCTGTCCCCCAGGCTGCCTTGTGATAGGAAACACAGCTCCTGCCCCCAAGAAACTCAGTCCTTCCCCAGGCATTTATCTTTTCTGGGAACTGGAGATAAACAGAAGAGGAGCTGATAGGACAAGCCAGGTGGTGCTTAAAACGCATGTTTACGGAGCCCTCAGGTTCTACGTGGGGGCTCCCCCAACCAATGAGGGGTGGAGGTAGGAGCAGGGTCGGCTCCAGGCCTCCCTGCCCAGCTTCAAATCAAGCAGCTCTACTTTTATTCGTTTTTATATATTTGGATTGTCACAGGTTTTCGTTTGAATCAAGAGACCCACAGCTAAGAGATGCCTTCAAACCCCACCAAAGTAATATTTGCTGATCAAAATCAAGAAAAGCATAACTTCATACTAAGTTACCAAAAAAAAGTGGATCAAAAGCCATTGAATGAAGGGGTTCCTTTGATCTCCTCAAGCTCTGTTCACGAATTTATTTATCCGACGGCAAATAGCAGCGGGCAGAGTCAGTCTAACATCGGGCACTGGGGAGACAAAGGTCAAGAACACCCAGTGTCTGCTCTCCAGAACCTCACGGGGAGACAGGCCGGGCAGTGACGGCTCTCTGGCCTGGTGTGTGGACTAAGGACAGCAGGGAGGCAGGTGACAAGGATCCGCCCTGAGAAGTGGGGAGGGAGGCTTTGTCAGGGAGAGCTTCCCAGGAGTCCTAGGGGATGGTAGGATCAGCCAGAGAGGGAGGAGGAGGGGTGTGCCTCGATTCCCACGGCTGCAGTAGGAGGCGTGGAAGGGAAGTGGCGGCTTTCCCCTCTGGCTGAACCTGGGCATCTGTGTCTCAGGCTAAAGCACTTCAGAGCCCTGGTTCTCTCAGGGGCTCCCGCACCGTGTCCTTCTGAACACTGCCACCTAGTGGCCACGCTCAATTCCCACATTTCCCTGGAGAGCCTGGAGTCACCTGTCTTCCCACTGATTGGAGGGTTGAAGAAACAGAGGACCCTAGAGTAAACCAGTGACTTCGGTAGCACACAGTTTGTGAGGCTGGAGCTAGCATAGAACCTAGCTCTTGTGACCCCCAGACTAGGTCTGGTATGGTTCAGTTTGCCACCGAGCCGCACTCTGGCTCTGGCCGGTTGAGGCTGAAGGTCAAGTCAGTTGGTGACTACTCTGGAGTGCATTTTAAATCCTCACCCCAGGCTTTAATGAGGTGGGAACACTTTAAGAAAGAAGGAATGTGGGAGTAAGTGGATGAGCTAGAAAGAAAAAAGAGGATATATTGTTTTCCTCACCTCCGTCTCACCAGTCCAGCCTTCAAACCTATCTCTCAGCAATGAGAAAAGGGGGCTAATGATCCAGTTCTGGGACTGGATAGAGACCATCACTTCTGGCATTAGGCAGCCACCATGTCCAGAGGAGAGGGGAGGGGGCTCTCAGCCATCTTTTTTTCTGAAGAATGGCTGGGGGGGGGGGGGGAGTCCTGTGGCCACAGTCAAAGAATAATAGCAGGGTCCCAGGGACAGGACTAGAAGTTTCTGAAAACACCTGTCAGCTACTGAAGGTTAAAAAAAACCGGTGCTTTCAAATATGATTCTCTGTTCAAGGTGGCAGTTTGCATGCAACATGTGTCAGAAGCCCATCTGGTGTTAAAAATCCGCTGTGGTTGCAACCTGTCCTTTCCATCAACCATCCTGGTTGGATGATAAAGACATAGGAATAATAAAATCATAGGAATAGTAAGGACGGTAAGATTGACACAGTAGAAAAACTAAACAAAACGAGGAACTAGGTAGTGAAGGAGGTGGTAGAAAAATTTATATATTGAACAAAAAACTTTTGGCAGAGAACTATAAAACAGCCTAATCTTTGGTCTTAGCATCCCATCATCCTGGGAGAAAAAGGAATGTCCTGAATGAGCATCAGGCATCCCATCCGGGTCCCATAAGGTAGTTATCTTCATCTTCACTTTGTAGAGGAGGAAACTAAACCTCACAGTGGCTGTTCGGCTTTCCTGAGATCATGCAGCTCTTACGTGATAGAGGCACTCTGTGAAATGATAGATGCCTAACATTTCATTGGCAACCTGATCTGTTTACCTCCTGAACCCCAAGCTGTCTCTAATCTCTCTTTTCAAACCATCCCCAGCATGAAGACTTCTGCCACAAAGAAAAAAAAGTTTTCTGGCTGAGTGTATGGAGAGCTGGGCTAGTTTGGTTCACGGTGGGTGGGAGCATGGCCATGGTGAGCTTATGTGGGCACTTCCCTTCTCTCCTCCCAATAAAAAAATTCCCTGTGTTGTTTCTGAATGTCCCATGATTGAGGCTGGGCAGTGTGGCTAGGGATCAAAGTGCTGGAGCCTTTCCCTGTATCCATCAAGCTGAATTCACAGAGGGAGGGAGAGAAGAAGAAAGGAGAGGCTGGGGGCTGCTTCTGATTAGCCTGTGTCCTCTGCCAAAGTGAGATGTCCTCCTTCTGTGGGCAGTTAAATGGTTCTCATGAATCCACCATCTGGGCTTAGCAAAGTGTGGAGTGGCTGCTTTCTGTCTCCACCCACCCCACCCCACCTCTGGCTCAGGAGCCAGGCCAGTGAGATTCAGAAAAATCTAGTCTTTCCCCTACCTCACCCTTTCTCCCTTCCTATGAGGGCTGCTGCAAACACAGTTCTCCAGGCCTCCACCTCTCAGCAGATAAATCCAGCCCAGGGGCACAGAAAAGTTCTTGAAGAAAATTAAAAGTGCTATTTCAATGAACACTCAAATGATAAGAAAGTGAAACAGCCTTACTGCTGATGTGGCAAAAGTTTTGGTAATCTGGATGGAAGATCAAACCAACCACAACATTTCCCTTAAGCCAAAGCTTAATCCAGAGCAAGACCCCAACCCTCTTCAATTCTATGAAGGCTGAGTAAGGTGAGGAAGCTGTAGAAGAAAAATTTGTAGCTAGCAGAGGTTGGTTAATGAGGTTTAAGGAAAGCAACCACCTCCATAACATAAAAGTTCAAGGTGAAATAGTAAGCACTGATGTAGAAGCTACAGCAAGTGATCCAGGTCTCTATTAATGAAAGCAGCTACACTAAATAATAGCTTTTCAGTGTAGACAATACAGCCTTCCAATAGAATTGTAAGAAGATGCCATCTAGGACTTCCATAGCTAAACAGGAGAAATCAATGCCTGGCTTCAACACTTCAAAGGACCAGCTGACTCTCTTGTTAAGGCCTAATGCAGCTGGTGACTAAGTTGAAGCCAGTGCTCATTTGCCATTCTGAAAATCTGATGATCCTTGAGAATTATGCTAAATTTACTCTGTGTGTGCTGTATAAACGGAACAACAAAGCCTGGATGACAGCGCATCTGTTTATAGCCTGGTTTATTGAATATTTTAAGCCCACTGTTGAGACCTACTAATCAGTAAAAAAGATTCACTTGTTTTTGGTCTGCTCAGGTTTTAAAATTTTTCATGATTCAGTCTTGGTAGGTTGCATGTTTCCAGGAATTTATTTGTTTCTTCTGTGTTATATAATTGGTTGATATATAATTAGTCATAGTACTCTCTTATGATCCTTTGTATTAGTTCTAATGTCTCCTCTTTCATTTCTGATTACATTTATTTTAGTGTCTTCACTTTTGTAGTCTGGCTAAAGGTTTAGCAGTTTTGTTTATCTTTTAAAACAACCAATTCTTAGTTTCATTGATATTTTCTATGTTTCCTCTTTTTGATTTATTTCTGTTCTACTCTATTATTTCCTTTCTTCTGCTAACTTTGGGCTTAGTTTGCTCTTTTTCTTTCAAGTTCCTGGATGTTTCAAGTTAGGTTGTTTATTTATGATCTTTATTTTCTTCACATAGGCATTTATCACAGTAAACTTCCCCTTTAAAATTGCTTTTGCTACATCCCATAGGTTTTGGTATGTTGTATTTTTATATTTGTTTGTCTCAATGTGTTTTTTGATTTCCTTTTTGATTTCTCCTTTGACCCATTACTTGTTCAGGGGTATGCTGTTTAGTTTCCTCATATTGTGAATTTTTCAATTTTTCTTCTGCTATTGATTTCTAGTTCCATACCATTATTGTTGTTTGGTGTATGCTTGAAAAGGATATATATTCTGCTGCTGTTGAATACAACTTTCTGTATATGTTTGTTAGGTTTGTTTGGTCTATAGAGTTGTCCAACTTTTCTATTTCCTTATTGACTTTCTGTCTAGATGATCTATCCATTGTTGAAAATCAAGTATTGAAATCCCCCACTACTATTATATTGCTATCTACTTCTCCCTTCATTTATGTTAATGTTTGTTTTATATATTTAGCTGTTCCATTGTTGGATGCACATATATTTATGATTAGTATAACCCCCTGATGATCGATGCCTTTATCACCATATAATGACTTTGTCTTTTGTGACAGCATTTGACTTAAAGTCTATTGTGTCTGAAATAAGTTAGGTCACCTTTCAGTTGCTGTTTCCATCTTTTTCCAACTCTTCCCTTTCAGTTTATGTATGTTCTTAAATCTAAAGCTAATCTCTTGTAAATAATATATTGGTGATTTTACACTTTAAAAATTCTTTTTGGCTGCGCACAATGACTCAGGCCTGTAATCCCAGCACTTTGGAGGCTAAGGTGGGCAGATCACCTGAAGTCAGGAGTTCAAGACTAGCCTGGCCAACATGGTGAAACTTTATCTCTACTAAAAATACAAAAATTAGCCAGATGTGGTGGCACACGCATGGTGGCACATGCTTGTGGTTCCAGCTACTCAGGAGGCTGAGGCAGGAGAATCACTTGAACCCAAGAGGCGGAGCTTGCAGTGAGCCAAGATTATGACACTGAACTCCACCCTGGGCAACAGAGCAAGAATCCATCTCAAAAAATAAAAAAAAATATTGTGCAGTTCTTTTTCTCCTTTTTTCTTTCTTGTTGTCTTGCTTTGAGATTTGAAAATGTGTATGTAGTGGTGTGCTTTGATTCTTTTCTCTTGATCCTTTGCTTTGTGAATTCACTACAGATTTTTTTCTGCCAAAAGGCTTACATAAAACATCTTATATAAAACACTCAGAAACCTAATTAGAAAGGCAGTAATTGTAAAGATGACAGATGGATAAATTTATAATGAAGGGAAGAAACCAGCCTAAAAAGGCTGAGAATACCCAAAATCAGAATGCCTTTCCCTCTACTGGGGATTACAGTTCCTCATCAGCAATGGAACAAGGCCTGATGAAGAAGGACTGTGTTCCATTAACAGAAGTAGGCTTCAGAAGGTGGATGATAAGAAACTTCTGGGAGTTAAAAGAACTTGTTCTAACCCAGTGTAAAGAAACTAAGAACTTTGAAAAAAAGATTTGAGGAAACGCTAACAAGAATAGACAATATAGAGAGAAATATAAATGAATTAACGGAGTTGAAAAACACAACACAAGAACTTCGTGAAATATGCACAAGTTTAATAGCCGAATTTATCAAGCAGAAGAAAGAATATCAGAGGTCAAAGACCAGCTTAATGAAAAAAAATGAGAAGACAAGAATAGAGAAAAAAAGATAAAAAGGAATAAACAAAGTCTCCAAGAAATATGGGACTATGTGAAAAGACCTAATCTACGTTTGATAGGTGTACCTGAATACGATGAAGAGAATGAATCCAAGCTGGAAAATATTCTTCAGGATATTCTTCAGGAAAACTTTCCCAACCTAGCAAAGCAGGACAAAATCCAACTCCAGGTAATACAGAGAACACCACAAAGATATTCCTCAAGAAGAGCAACCCCAAGGCATGTAATCATTAGATTCACCAGGGTTGAAATCAAGGAGGAAATACTAAGGGCAGCTAGAGAGAAAGATTGCCTATCAGACTTACAGCAGATCTCTCAGCAGGAACCCTCCAAGCCAGAAGAGAGTGGGGGCCAATATTCAACATCCTAAAAGAAAAGAACTCTCAGCCCAGAATTTCATATCCAGCCAAACTAAGCTTCACAACAGAAGGAAAAATAAAATCTTTTAAGAACAAGCAAGTACTCAGAGATTTTATTACCACCAGGCCTGCTTTACGAGAGCTTCTGAAAGAAGCATTACACATAGAAAGGAACAACCAGTATTAGCCTTTCTAAAAATATACCAAAAAGTAAAGAGCATCAACATTATGAAGAATTTACATCAACAAATGGACAAAACCAGTTAACATCAAATGACAGTAATCCTAAATTTAAATCAACTAACCCCCCCCAATCAAATGATACAGCCAAAACCCAACAGTATGCTACATCCAGATCCATTTCACATGCAAGGATACATAAAGACTCAAAACAAAGGGATGGAGAAAGATTTACCAACCAAAGGGAGAGCAAAAATAAATAAACAAATAAAAAGCAGGAGTTGCAATTCTTGCCTCTGATAAAATAGATTTTAAAGCAACAAAGATATAGTGGTAAAAGGATCAATGCAACAAGAAGAGCTTATGATCCTAACACCCAGATACATAAGACCTATAAAGAGACTTAGACTCCCTAGACTCCCACACAATAATAGTGGGAGACTTCAACATCAATATTAGATAGATACAGAAAATTAATAAGGATATCCAGGGCTTGAACTCAGATCTGGAACAAGTAAACTTAATAAACATTTATAGAGCTCTCCACTTTAAATACATAAAATATACATTTTTGTCAGTACCACATCACACCTCCTCATAGGTTTAAATGAAATATTGATCAGCCATTATTAAGCATGATTATTGGCATAAAAGAGGTTTTCAATACCCATTTTTAGAATAAAGCAACATTTCCATTCTCTCTCCCTCTTTTTCTTCTTCTTTCTTCCTCTTCTTCACTCCTTTTTTCTTTCTTTCCTTCTCTCCAAAAAAAAAATCTTATAGTTACAACAGTATATTTTAACCTGATAACAACTTCAATTGCATACAAACACACTATACTTTCACTGTCCCCAGTTTATGTTATTGAAGTAACAGTTTCCATCTTATTATATTATGTGTTCATTAACAAATCATTGTATATATAGTTATTTTAATACTTTTCATTTAACCTTTATACTAGAGTTAGAAAGGTACTACTATACTACTATTACAATATTACAGGATTCTGAATCTGACTATATACTTTTACCAGTGAATTGTATACTTTCATGTTGATAATTAGTGTCCTTTCATTTAAACTTGAAGAACTCCCTTTTGCATTTCTTGTAAGGCATGTCTAGTGGTAATTAACTTCTTCAGTTTTTGTTTGTCTGGGAAAGTCTTTATTTCTCATTTCTTAACGATAACTTTGCTACATATGATATTCTTGGTTGGCAGTGTCTTTTACTTTCAACACTTAGAATATATTATTCCAATATTTTCTGGTCTGCAAGGATTCCGCTGGGAAATCTGCTGATAGTCTTATGGTGATTCATTCTGCTTGAGAAGCTATTTTCAAAATTAGTCTTTCCTTCCTTCCTTCCTTCCTTCCTTCCTCCCTTCCTTCCTTCCTCTTGACCTTTGACAGTTTGATTATAATGTAGCTCAGTAAAGACCTCCTGATGTTCAGTCTATTTGAGGTTCTCTGGGCATCATAATGTGGATATTCATTTCCCAAACATGGAAAGTTTTCTGTCATTGTGTCTTTAAATATTTGTTCTGCCACTTTCTCATTCTCTAATCCTTCTGGGACTCACATACTCTGTATATTGGGTTGCTTGATGCTGTCCCATAAGTCATGTAGACATTCTTCACTCTTTTTCATTCTTTTTTCTTTTCATTTCTCTAACTGAATAATTTCAAATGACCTGTCTTTGAAGGCACTGATGCTTTCTTCTGCATGATAGAGTCTACTGTTAAGCTTTCTACTGAATTTTTTAGTTCAGTCATTGAACTCTTTAGCTCCAACATTTGTATGGTTCTTTTTTGTGGTTTCTATTTCTTTGTTAAGCTTCTAATTTTGTTCATGTATTGTTTTTCTTACTTTTTTTGTTTAGTTGTCTATCTGGGTTCTCTTGTAGCTCTTTCAGCTTCTTTAAAAGTATTTTGAGCTTTTTGTCAAACGTTTCATGTATCTCCATTTCTTTAGGGTTTATTATTGGCACTTTATTAGTTTCCTTTGCTGCTGTAATGTTTGCCTAATTCTTCATGATCTGTGTAGTCTTGCACTGGTGTCTATTCATTCAAAAGAGAAGACACTTATTCCTGTTTTATAAACTAATTTCAGTAGGTAGAGGTATTTTCCTGCCAGGTTCCTAGATGAACTACCTCCACGGTTGTGGTTAGGTGTAGCTAGAGCCAGATCTCATGGCTGCTTCCAGGTTCACTGTCAGGTCTGTGGTTAGCAAGCCTGTTATCAGGAACATGTTGAGGCATGGCTTCTTTGGATCTCTAAGTATGCTCCTGATAGGTAGCTGGACTGGTCTCTGGGTGATCAGGACTGCCTCTGAACTTTGAAGCCAGGTCACAGGACTGCTTCAGTAATCCCAGTTGGATCCAGAGTTGTAAGGTCTGTTACCTGGTTGTTTTTTGGTGTGGCTTCCATTCGGTCCCTGGGCAGGTGCCTGGGTAGGTCCCTGGGTGGGCAAGACTGCCATGAGCAATGGTAGAATAGGGCTTAAGCCAGGTAATTTAACTTCTTCAGGGACTACAGTCAAGTTCAAGGTTGGCAGGCATGTTATGGGGAGCATGAATGGATGTGGCTTCTTTTAGGTCCCTTGGTGGAAGGGGCTGGTGGCAGGACTGTGAACAAGAGGGGCTGAAGCTGAGTTTATAGGAGGATGGAGCTCCTTCAGCCCACAGCTGGAACCATGACCAGTGGGACCATCACTGATGTGCAGGCTTGCCTTGTCAAAGCAGCCCTCCTGAGTCTTGGGCTCCACTAGGGCTTTGCCACCTACTTCTCAGATCCCCAAACTCCTATGAAGTCACTTTGTCTGTAAATGGCTGCCAAATATTTAAGAGAGAGAGAGAGAGTGTGTGTGTGTGTGTGTGTGTGTGTGTAGGGTGTGGGACTTTATTTTGCCATCTTGCTGATGTCATCTAGTTCATCGTTTAAAATTACTCTGACTACTACATTGAAAATCGATTGGAAGACCAGTTAGAAAGCTTTTGTAAAATCCAGGCAAAATGGACTTACCATCATGTTTATGAAGCTTATTTCCAAGGCCCTTTATTAGCACAAAGCCTTTATATGGCCCTTAGAGAGAACCTAACAATGAGTGTTTATGCTCAAATGTTTTTGCAGAATTTGTGAGAGTAAGATAAAACTGCAGTTTCTTTCTACTCTAATTCAGCCTCCATCACACTTGCCCTCATGACAGATGACATTAGTATGGCCATGAGTATTTTGGGATTTAGCTAAGTGGAAGTTGAATTGGGGAAAACATTTAGTATGGGTTTGATGGGATATATTTATGTGGTTCTGTGAAGTTCTGCCAGCAAAGGTATAAGCAACGAGAGAGCCTCTAAACACTCCTCTTTCCTGTTTTTACCTTCACTCTATTTTTAATGAATAGCCCACTGCTAACCCAGTGATCCAGGTTTCTGTCATACAAATATCCACTGAAATAGTCTTCCTTTTCCAGTCCTGGCCCCTTTTAGCCCTCTCTTCACACTATCCCCAGAGATGACTTTCTGAAAATATCAATTGGATATTACACTATCCCTAGAGATGACTTTCTGAAAATATCGATTGGATATTACACTATCCCTAGAGATGACTTTCTGAAAATATAGATCATTGGTTATTATAATTTCTCCAATTAAAAACCTCGATAACAACTGTTCATTACATTCAGGATAAAGTTTGGCTTCTATAACCTTTCTTTGTCCTTTTTCTATCTCTTCTTGGCTTATAGTGTTAAGAATTGCCCACTGATTCCTACTTAACGACTGGCGGTCTAATACAATAATAGGTCACAAAAATTATAACTAAAGGGCGATGTTGACTCCTCTTCAATTTACCCACTCCTGGGTCTGGCACTGTTTCTTCTCTGTGGTCACAACTCTGGGAAGTGATTCTTCTACACCTCACCACCTCACACCCCATTCACCTCTAGTTGCTCTGGTCACATTGGAGTGAGAAATTGTATCGAATTGTGGAGGGAGAACTATAACAGGTTGCTTTTAACCATCACTATGCTAGGTAGCCATGCTATTTTACTGGTTTAACAGAGAATTATCACTGAGAGAGTCTGTAAAGTTTCTGCCAGCAAGGCTTTAAAACCTGTTTGAATTGCTATACCCAGATTTGAGCAAGGAGTAGAGGACTAGGTTGGGGCTGGCAGAGAAAGCGTGTGAAAGCATGGCCATAAAAATGTAGCCATCTCTCTAATGATCCGTGATGATGAGCATTTTTTCATATGTTTGTTGGCCTCTTGTATGTCTTTGTTCACTTAATTACACTCAACAAATTTTATCAGTCACAAACGCTGGGCACACTATGGCATTCTGAGAGGACCTCTAACTCAAATCGCAAACTATTTCTGGGATTGGGGTTAGTGGTAGACATGGATACCTAATAACCTCATCATTAAAGTAGAAGAAAACTCAGAATTGCACAGTTTCATAAAAAAAATGTAGCCAATTTATCCTGATTGAGACTTCAATAAGTTCAAAGCTTTCTATTTGTTTGTTTAATAAAAATGTTGATCCTCCCCACAGTACCAAGGTCTAAGAAATAAAACTACTCAATAAAAGTGATAAAATTCTGGCCAAACTCATCAGGAAATTGAGAAGATACAAATTACCAATATCAGTAATGAGAAAGGGTATATACAGATATTAAATAGATAACAAGGAAGTCTTTTGAACAACTTTGTGCCAAGAAATTTGACAACCTTGATGAAATGAACAAATTTATTGAAAGATACAAACTACCAAAGATTGTTCAAGAAGAAATTGGTATTAAGTAGTCCAATATCTATTGAAGAAATCGAATTTGTAGTTGAAAACCTTCTAGCAAAGAAAACTCTAGGCTAAAATGACTTCTGAGGGGATTCTGTCAAATGTATAATGAAGAAGTAATAGCAGTTCTATGCAAACTCTCCCAGAAAGTTGAAGTAAAAGGAATGCTTTCCAAAGGACTCTATAAGCCTGGCATTACTTTGATACCTCAATCAGACAAAGATATTGCAAGAAAAAAAAAACCACTATAGATCTATATCCATCGTGAACAGAAATGCAAAAATCTTTAACAAACAAAGCAAATCCACCAGTACATTAAAAGAGTAATACAGGCCAGATGCAGTGGCTCATGCCTGTAATCCCAGAACTTTGGGAGGCCAAGGTGGGCAGATCACAAGGTCAAGAGTTTGAGACAAGCCTGGCCAATGTGGTGAAATCCCTCTCTACTAAAAATACAAAAATTAGCCAGGCATGGTGGTGGGCATCTGTATTCTCAGCTACTCAGAAGGCTGAGGCAGGAGAATCATTTGAACCCGGGAAGTGGGAGTTGCAGTGAGCCAAGATTGCACCATTGCAATCCTGCCTGGGAGACAGAGCCAGACTCCATCTCAAAATAATAATAATAATAATAATACATAACCAAGTAGTGTTTATCCCTGGAACGCAGGGTTTGGTTTAACATTTGAAAATCAATCAATGTAATTTATCATACTTACAGACTAAAAAATAAAACCCAATAAAATATTATCTCACTAGATGAAGAGGAAACATCTGACAAAATCTAACACTCATTTCTGATAAAATGTCTCAGACCTGTAATCCCAGCACTTTGGGAGGCCAAGACGGGGTGGATCACGATGTCAAGAGATCGAGACCATCCTCACAACATGTTGAAACCCCGTCTCTACTAAAAATACAAAAAATTAGCTGGGCATGGTGGCGCGTGCCTGTACTCCCAGCTACTCAGGAGGCTGAGGCAGGAGAATTGCCTGAACCCAGGAAGCGGAGGTTGCAGTGAGCCGAGATCGCGCCATTGCACTCCAGCCTAGGTAACGAGCGAAACTTGGTCTCAAAAAAAAAAAAGTCTCAGAAACTAAAAACAACAAAGAACTTCCCCAGAGTGACAGATAACATCTATGTAAGCCAATGGCTAACATCAGACTTAGTGGTAGAAAACCTAATGCTTTCCCTTTAAGACCAGGAACAAGGCAAACATTGTCTGTTTTCGTTGCTTCTATTCAATATTGTGCTAGAGGTTCCAGTCAGTGCAATAAGACAAGAGAAGGAAATAAAAGATACTCAGACTGGAAAGGAAGAAGCAAAACTGTCTTTTCTACTTTATTTTTTATTTTTTGAGACAGAGTTTTGCTCTGATTGCCCAGGCTGAAATGCAATGGTGCAATCTCGGCTCACTGCAACCTCCGCCTGCTGGGTTCAAATGATTCTCCTGCCTTAGCCTCTCGGGTAGCTTGGATTACAGGCATGCACCGCCATGTCCGGGTAATTTTTGTAATTTTAGTAGAGATGGGGTTTCTTCATGTTGGTCAGGCTGGTCTTCAACCCCTGACCTCAGGTCATCTGCCTGCCTCAGCCTCCCAAAGTGCTGGGATTATAGCCATGAGCCACCGCTCCTGGATGCAAAACTGTCTTTATTTGCAGATGACATGATTGTCTGTGTATAATATTTAGCAGGGTCTATGAAATAGCTACGTATTATACAATATTGTTATTAATACTTTTGGTTTACAGGTTTATAGAGAGTTGTTTACCATACTCACTTCACGGTGCATTATTTTCACATTCCTACAAGGTCCCTCTTTTGTTTTTCCTCCACCTCAGATTCTGACTTCCATTCCCTCCCTTTCCACACCACAAAGTCATTCATTCTAATACCCTTTTTACTGATGTTAAGTATTTGTGCAAAATATTTGTGAAAAATATAATTTTAAGGGTTATATGTTCATCTTAAATTTTTATACATGTTATTGTACCATACATCTCATCATTTTGTACTTTTTTCAATCAACACTATGTTTTAAAAATATATGCTTATATTTTCCTTTGCAGGGCTGTGGATGGAGCTGGAAACCCTTATCCTCAGCAAACTAACACAGGAACAGAAAAACAAACACTTCATCTTCTCATTTATAAGTGGGAGCCAAAAATATGGGAACAGATGGACACAGGGAAGGGAATAACACACACTGGGGCCTGCTGGAAGGGGAAGAGGGAAAGAGACATCATCAGGATGAATAGCTCATGCAGGGCTTAATTACCTAGGTAATGGGTTGATAGGTGCAGCAAACCACCATGGCACATGTTTACCTATGTAACAAACTTGTATGTCCTGTACATGTATTCCAGAACTTAAAATAAAATTAAATATATGTGTGTGTGTGTGTGTGTGTGTGTGTGTATTTTTGAATGAACCTCCAACTTGTGATTTATAGCCTGCATCTACCATACCTAATAATCATCGCTGAGAGAAATTAAGAAGATCTAAATAAATGCAGAGAGATGCTGTTTATAGATCAGAAGATTAAATATTCTTAAAATGTCAATTTTCCCTAAATTAATCTATACTCTCAAAGAAAGTGCAGTCAAAATCCCAGCAGGCTTTTTTGGTAGAAATTGATAAGATGATTCTAAAATGTATTTGAAAATTCATAACATCAGGAATAGCTAAAAGCATCTTCAAGAAAGAGGGACACAGTTCAAGGACCAACACTGCCTGACTTCCAGACTTAATATAAAGATAAGTAATCAGGCCAGGCACAGTGGCTGATGCCTGTAATCAGGCCAAGGTGGGTGCATCACCTGAGGTCAGGAGTTTGAGACCAGCCCGGTCCACATGGCGAAACCCTGTCTCTGCTAAAAATACAAAAAAAATTAGCCAGTCGTGGTGGTGAGTGCCTATAATCCCGGCTACTCAAGAAGCTGAGGTAGGAGAATCTCTAGAACCCTGGAATCAGAGGTTGCAGTGAGCCAAGATCACTCCATTGCATGCCAGCATGGGTGGCAAACAAAAAAATCTATTTAAAAAAAAGTTATAGTAATCAAATAGTGTGGTATTGATGTCAAGATAGACAAATAGATCCATGAAAAGAAGAATAAAGAGTGCAGAAATAGACCCACATGCATATCATCACTTGAGTTTTAACAAAGATGGAAAAGAATTCAGTAGAGAAAGGATAGTCTTTTTAACAGATGATGTTGGAATACTTGGATATTTATATGCCAAGAAATGAATTTTAATACCTAATACTGTATACAAAAGTTAAGAAAACATAAGAGAAAGTCTTTGTGATATTGATTTAGGCAAAGATTTCTTAGATAAAATGCTAAAAGAAAAGAAATAATTGGTTAATTGGGCTTCATCAAAGTTAAATTTACTTTTTAAAAGACACTTTCAAGAGAATGAGAGGATAAGTCATCAAGTGGCAGAAAATATCTGAAAATCTTATATCTGAGAAAACACTTGATCCAGGATGTAATGCAGCACTCTGAAAACTCAATAACAAGAAAAAAATTTAAAAATGGGTGAAAGACTTGAGCACTTTATTGAAGAAGATTTCGGATGGTATATAAGTGTATGAAAATACGCTTAATATCATTAATCATTAGAGAAACACAGAACCACAATGAGAGACAATTACTATTCTATTAGAATAGCTAAAATTTGTAAGTCTGGCCATACCAAGTGTCAGTGAAAATGTGGAGGAACGGTAAGTCGTATGTTTCTGTTTGGAATGTAAAATGATATACTTTGGAAAACATTTTGTCAGTTTCTTACAGATTTAAAGATATGCCCACAGAACTTCCAGCCATTCCACTCCTAGGTATTTACCCAAGAGAAATAAAAACATGTATCTATACAAAAACTTACAGCATTATTTGTAACAGTCAAAAATTGGAAATAACCAAAATCTCCATTAACAGGTGAATGAGTGAACAAATTATATACTACTCAGCAATAAAAAAGGCATGAACTGATGTGTGCAAAAATATGGTTGAATTTTAAAATAATTATGCTGAGTAAGAGAAGCCAGGAAAATAAAATAGTGCCTAATATGATTCCATTTATATAATTCTAGGAAATGCAAACAAATGTCTTATAACAGAAAGCAGAGCAGTCATTGCCTGTTGACAGATGTGGGGTAGAGAAAGGCGGGCTGGAGGGCGTACAAAGGGGATAAGGAAACGTCTACACGTAATGTACGTGTTTGACAGGGTCTCAATCCATCGCCCAAACAACAATGCAGTGGTGCAGTCAGGGCTCACTGCAGCCTCAACTTCCTGGACTGAGGTGATTCTCCCACCTCAACCTCAGCTGGAACTACAGGTGCATGCCACCATGTCTGGCTAATTTTTGGTATTTTTTCATAGAGACGGGGTTTCGCCATGTTACCCAGGTTGTTCTTGAACTCCTGAGCTCAGGTGATCCTCTTACCTCCGCCTCTCAAATTGCTGGGATTAAAGGCATGAGATCCTGCACCTGGCCTGTTCGTTATCTTGATTGCAACAACTGTAGTAACAGAAAAATTGTCAGATTACACACTTTAAATACATGCAACTAACTGTATGTCAACTGTAACTCTATAAAACTTTAACAAAATTCAAATGTAGCAAATCTTTTAATATCTCTTTGTAAATGTCTTGTCATAGTTCTTTTAGTCTTGGTAAATGGAAAACAATTTTGTTATAAATAGAAAGCATCGTATAAATTAAACACTTATTTCCAGTCAAACTGGTTATTGATCCAGCTGGCCATGCAGTGTTGTGTAGCCCCTATGACTACACGGTTGATGTTTTATTAAGGGGAGGAACTGATGCCCAGGTGTTCTCCAGACCAGTGCTTCTCAACAACTCATGTGCATATGATTGCTCTGTGACTGTGCTATCTAATATAGTAGCCACTAGCCATCTGTGGTTATTTAAATTTAAATCAATTAAAATTTAATAAAATTATAATGTAAATGTAAAAATTAAATTTAATTAAAGTTACTTTTCAAGTCAGGCTAGTATTCAATAGTCACGTGTCTAGTGGCTACTGTATTACACAGTGCAGATAAAGAACATTTCCGTCTTCGCTGAAAGTTCTGTTGAACACTGCTGCCCTACAGCTTTTCTTTTCAAATCCATGGTCCATAGACCACGCTTGGCATTACCTGGAACTTGTTAGAAATGCAGAGTCTCCCCTCCCAGGAGATTTTATGAAGTTTAAGAATCACTACTGTAGACCATCTAGAGGTACAGTGGGTTTTGAGGTACACGGGGATTCAGTGGTGTTGCATTTGGTGATATCACTATCACCAAACAAGAGGCTTGGGCCTCACCTCTGAGCTGCCAACTCAGAGTTAGGGAAAATAAAGAGACCACTCATAAATGCAGGCTTGGTCCTGGATAGAGTCAGAACATTGTGGGGGCAGGTACCGAACACAAGAGAGCAATGTTTGGTTATAGGTGACTAGTCACTTAGGGAAGGCCAGGAGCACAAGTGGCAGAGCCAGAGGGGTAGTGGACACACCACAATTCCATTTTCACAGGCAGGGATGGGGCAGGTAGGGTCCCAGAGGAGAAGCTGGCACAGTGGTCACTATTTGCTTAAACACCTAGTGGCTCCTGGCTCTTTTCCTTTAAATCACAGAGACCCCCAAATCTCAAGGATAGACAAATCCTTGGCTGCAACCCTCACTCCATTGTCACTTGATGGTCACAGATATACTTTCTGCATTTCTCTCACAATCACTGAGCATCTACTATGTGTCAGGTGCTGTGCTAGGTGATGGGACTTCAAACATTCTAGAAGTTTGAGGCAGGAGTGCACAGATGCACATCCTTTGGTCTGAATGTTCAGGATAAATGTCTAAAATCCAATCTGAACACTCCTACCCTTTTTCTTCTCCCTCTGACCCTGAATAAATGGGTCAGCGATCATTTCACATTGATTGAACCACAGCCACCTACTTCCCAAACTGGGCCTCTGTTCTGTTGGACTTCCTTATTACCATGCTATGTTATTAAACACTATTTGTCCCCTGGGGCAGCTCTTGGCCACTCTTATTTCCTACTCTGCCCCTGCAACTATCACCCCTTTCTCACCCAACCTTGAAGAGCAGCTGTTTTTTAATTTAATATTGGGTCTTAGTTCACTTGCTGTTGTCATAACAGAATACCGCGGACTAGATAATTTATGAGGAAAATATATTTATTTGACTCATGGTTCTGGAGGCTGGGATGCAGATTGAGGGGCTGCATTTGGTGAGGACCCTCTTGCTGCATCACAGCATGGTGGAGGGCATCACATGGTGAGGAGGTGTGCATGCAAGACAGAGAGAGCGAAAGGGGCCTGAATGCCTGCAATAAAAAACCCACTCCCACAATAATGGCATAAACCCATTCAGGAGGGAAAAGCCCTCATGACCTTATCCTTCTTTTTTTTTTTTTTTAAACGGAGTTTTGCTCTTGTTACCCAGGCTGGAGTGCAATGGCGTGATCTCGGCTCACCGCAACCTCCGCCTCCCGGGTTCAGGCAATTCTCCTGCCTCAGCCTCCCGAGTAGCTGGGATTACAGGCACGCGCCACCATGCCCAGCTAATTCTTTGTGTCTTTAGTAGAGACGGGGTTTCACCATGTTGACCAGGATGGCCTCGATCCCTTGACCTCGTGATCCACTCGCCTCGGCCTCCCAAAGTGCTGGGATTACAGACCTTATCCTTCTTAAAAGTCCCACCTCTTAATATAGTCACAACGGCAATTAAATTTCAACGTGAGTTTTGGGAGGAACATTCAAACCATCGCGGATTATCCTCCTAGGCTGCTTTGACCTAGGTTATTTCCAGCTCCCTTCACAGTTGCCTCGGTCCTATTGGGTAACATTCCTAGTTGATGTGTGCCTTGTCTCTAGTCGGGCTCGGTGCATTTTCTTGACGTTTGTTTGTTCCTGCTTTCAAATCATTAGCAAAGAAGTTAAATAAAACCAGACCTGACCCTGCTCTCTGGGGAAGTGCACTTAGCGCCCCACCCCCCAGCTCCACTCACTGGGGCTGTTTCTGGGTACTCATATCATTATTCTTTGTTTGCGACCTCCCAGCCAGTCGTTGTCCACGTGACCACATTCTCATCCAAGGCAATTTGAGCTGGCCTTAGAGGAGAAATGGCGTGGCAGGATGAACAGAATCCTTGACCCAAGTTCCGAACCATTTACTAAAACCTGGCCCTGCTCTGTTTTTCTCCTCTACTGAGTTGCTTGAACTCACTTCTTTCCATAAATCCTTGTGACGTTACCCTCTCCAGATGGTGATGGATTTTCACTGTTAACATGTTTTATTACTGTGACTATCTAATTTACTGGTCAGTAATTCCACAATCAGTTTTCTTTTGCTTTCCTTTTTGAACATTAACACCGTATTGATGGCGTCTTCTTCCTCTCTGCCCTTGATTTTCAACTCCCTTTTACATTCTCCAGTGATTTTTCAAATGCTTTGCACTTTCTCCCAGGGTGATAATGCTCAAGGCTCCGCCTGGGTGGCAGATCTGAGCATCAACAAAGGTGCTGCTTAACCTAAATCTGGAGATGTTGTTGCTTAAATCCATGTCCCCAGTTAATTATCTAGGTTGCTTTTTTGTAATTTCATGTAGTCACTCAGATATCTAGAATACAGTAAACAACAAACAAACAAAAAGAACCCACCACAAAATCCCTCACAGCCCCACCAACCAAATAGAAATCAGCAGAAAAGCCATAGGGAGGTCAAAAGTCCACATATCTCAGGACATCAAGCTTTCACATTGTCTGAGTTGCTGTTGTAATCTTAGTAGTCTCTCCACGTCCTCCATGGAGAGTAGGATGAGGGTTATCTTTAACCTTCTAAGACATTGCCTCTAGTGGCACTCTGGTAACCAGGTAACTACGTTGATGTTTATCAGCCCTGTCTAGCACAAAGACCATGTGATTTTGAGCCAGAGGGTAAATCTAAGGCATCCTCAGCCCAATCTGCTGTAGCCCACATCGCTAGACTTAAAAACAAACAAATAAATAAAAATCAAATTCCTAGAATTCTCTTCTTCACATCTCTACTTAATATATCTTATTTATCATCTGAAATCATTTGACTTTCAAATGACATCAGAACAAAAGAAGCCGATCAGAAGTAGGGTGGCGGTTGCTCTTAGCAGTCACTCTGATAACCACAAAAAGTGACAGCTGCCAGGGAAGACAGAGAAAACCTAAAAAGTAAACAAAACCCAAAGCCTCTGGAGGCTTAGCAGATTGGAAGCTATTTGGTATAGAAGCAAATAACCCTGCATAATTTTAATATCCTTTGTCTGAATCATGCTACTTAGTAGAAAGACAATAATATTTATAATGATAACCTTGATTCAGAAAGAAAAGTTAGGTTTAGCAACTACATTTAAGGAAGTAAGAAAGTGTGTCATTAATTTTTTTTTTCAGGAAGATAAATTTACAATGATGGGAAGAAACCAGCGTAGAAAGTGTGTCATTACTTTTAAATTAACACGTAATTGATGAGCATGATCCAAAATTCACAAACACATATTGAGAAATCCATTTCCTCCCACCCTGATTCTCTAACCTCCCGGTTATCCTTCACTGATACAACCACTATAACCAATCTCTTTTGGAATTTTCCAGAGATATTTTGAGTGTTTTAGAAAAGTGGGTTTTGTCAATCATTAAAAAATTTTTTTAGACTCCAATAGGTATGCTCCAGTGATCTGGAAAATTCAATTAAGTAGAACTGCTTATTGTCCAACAATTCAGGATGAATCAGGCATTACTTAGTGTGAGTTTAATTTCCTAATTTTTTAGATTTTTAGGACAGGGAGGCCGTTATAAACCTTAGAGAGACTACAGAAGAGACCTGATCTTGTCATTTGCAGTAGTGGGAAGAATCTAATCGTTACCTCTCATTGCTATGAGGATTGCTTTCTCATCTCCATTCCCCCAGTTTTTTCTTAATCCTACCATATGCAAATGCAGGGTGGTTGGAAGAAAACAAAAGGGCTTTAGGGGCTCAATGAGATGCAAAGAAGAAGACAGGATCCCCAGTACTTGGAATCTAATTTTTTTTTAAGTTAAGTGTGAAAAAACGGTAAGGTGTGTACAAATTGCTATAATAAATGTATAGTATGTGCTAGACAAGAATTTAGAATGCTGTGAGAAGAGATTATTTGGAGCCGAAGAAATTCAGGAAGATTTCCCTAGAGAAGTAGCACTGGAGATAACTGTGGAACAAAAAGTAGGGATTCAACAGGAGGGAAGACAGAGAGCCATCTCAGGAAGAAGAAAAAGCATCAATGAAGGTGTGGAGGCTACAAAAAAGCACTTTGGGCAAAACTGTTACCGGGATGGTAATTCGCCATCCATTCAAGTCCTTTTCGGGAACACTTCAAGCTTGCTCCCGAGTCCGATGCTGGCGCTGGGACAGGACATTGGCCCACAGGCCAAGGAGTGTCTTTGGAAAGGAGCCAAGGTGATCATGTCTAATAAGGCGAGGAGAATTAAACTGATTAGCCAGCTGCCTCCTCCGCCCTGACTCTAGCGAGTCTTCTCTTGGGGAGAGATGCCTCTTTGCTGGCCTGGTGTGGCTAAGCCACAGGTCTAGGAACAACTCCTTGTTTTCCTGGAACTGTCCCTCATTTTTGTGGTAGTTCTTGGAGTAATATTCCTAGAATGTTTCCAGAATGCCAGGCCATCTGCTCACTCTAGTTTGGGTTGGCTCACAGCTGCCTCACTTTCCCGAAGCAGAGAGTCTCTAAAGCAGCATCCAGAGCCATGCTTCCCAAAATGCCAAAAGATGAACTTTCCTGGAAATGGGTTTGCATTTTCTGATATAGTACCTTTCCAGCTTTCCTGAGAGTAAGCGTGGCCTCAGAGCATGTGTTTGACATTTCCCTCTGGCAGAGGCCCACACGAGCAATCATGTGGAAGATGGATTTGATTAATGAGGGAGACAGGCAAATTCTTTTGTTTTAAGCTGGCCACGGGATTTTATAGGTGTTGAGGGTTTTTTTCCCCACTTTTGCCTTCAGTCTACCAGTGTCAAACCCCAGACAGAGAAGGCACAAAAGGAGTGTTTGTCTTATTTGAAGACAAAGCTGTTTTGTTTGTTTATGTTATTGTTTTTCTGGAGTCATATAAACCTTCAGAAGAGAACTCTGGGGCACCTAGTTCAAATCTCTACTTTGTGTGGAAATCCCCAGCATCCTGGACATGCTAATTAATTTTAAAGGAATAGATCTCAGGATTCATGAGAATGGAGACCATATCTGATTTATTTATTACTATCTTCTCAGTGTCTTGTTCATGTTAAGTGTTCTGAGAATAAAGGTTGAATGAAGATAGTCCAGAGACTAAGAGATCAGTCACTTTCAAGGCAGCCCATTCCATTTTCATACATTTTTCTTCATAGTGAACATATTTTGAAACTAATAATCTATGTCTTTGTCATTTTCAATCACATATAATCATGTTTCTTTGCAACCGCCATTATGGCTCGAAGGGAAAAAGGAGGCCAAATGCTGTCAAGTGAAAGAGGATATTATGATGCAATATTCCTGTTATACAAAGGTGAAAATGAAAATGAAAGGAAAAAACAAAAACAACAACAAAACTTGTGATCCGAGTTAAGGGTGGAGGTGTGAGGAGAAAACTGTTGCATATCAATTTTTTATCAGTTTGTCAATTTCTACTACTCCTGTTAGAATTTTGTTTGTGATGGTGTTGAATTTTATAGATCGGTTTTGGGAGAATTGACATCATAATATTGAGTCTTTCAATTCATGAGCTAAGTATAGCTCTTCATTTGTTTACATCTTTAATTTTGCTCAGCAATGATTCACAGTTTTAAGTATACAGATCTTCATATCTTTTATCAGATTTATTTCTAAGTATTTCATATTTTGATGGTATTATAAATAGCATTTTATCTCAATTTCTGATTTTTGTTAATAGTATATGGAAATAAAACTAATTTTTGTAAATTAACCTTGTATTCTGAAAACTTGCTAAACTCATTTATAGTTCCAGTAACTTCTTTTTGTAGATTCTTTAGGATTTTAAACATGGACCATCATGTAATTTGTGAGGAAAGATAGCTTTGCATTTTTCTTTCCAACTCTGTGCTTTTTAATTCTTTTTCTTTTCTTATAAAACTGGCTAGCAATTCCACTATAATGTTAGTTGAATAGAAGAGGTAAGAGTGGGCTTATTTTTTTGAGAGAGAGTATTGCTCTGTCACCTAGGCTGGAGTACAGTGGTGTGATCTCAGCTCATTGCAACCTCTGCCTCCCAGATTCAAGTGACTCTTGTGCCTCAGCCTCCCAAGAAGCTGGGATTACAGGTGCATGACACCAAACCTGGCTAATTTTTGTAATTTTAGTAAAGACAGAGTTTCACCATGTTGGCCAGGATGGTCCTGAACCCCTTGCCTCAAGTGATCTGCCCATCTTGGCCTCCCAAAGTGCTGGCATCACAGCTGTGAGCCATCACTCCTGGCCAAGAGTGGACATTTTAACCTTTTTCCTGAATTCAGGAGAGAAGCCTTTAACCTTTCACTATTAAATATGATGTTTTGCTGTACAATACTGTGCAGGAGGAGATACTTACCAGGAGGAGAAAGTTTCCTTTTATTTCTAGTTTGCTAGAGTTTTTATCATAGATGTAAGTTAATTTTTTTGAATGCATACTCCATATCTATTGAGATAAATATATGAATTTTAGTCTGTTAACATAGCAAATTGTGTTGATTGACCTTTTAAATGCTATGCCAACCCTGCAATCCTGGGATAAATCCCACAAGGTCATGTTATATTATCATTTCTATACGTTGTTGCTAAAATTTTGTTAAGAATGTTGCATCTGTGTTTACGGGGAATTATTGTATGTGGTTTTCTTCTATTTCATTGGTTTTGTATCAGGGTAATGCTGGTCTTATAAGTTGGGAGGTGTGCCTCCCTTTTCTGTTTTCTGGAAGACTTTTCATAGAATTGGTATGATTTCTCCTTTCACTGTTTTGTAGTATTCACTAATAGAGCCATCTGAGACTGGTGTGTGTGTGTGTGTGTGTGTGTGTGTGTGTGTGTGTGTGTGTGTTTTCCGGCTGTTTTTAATATTTTCTTTTTAACTTTTGATTACAGATGTTTGACTATGCAGTGTTTTAGGTGTGAACTTATTTGTTTTTATGCTACTTAAAGTTCTACTAAGCCTTTTCATATCTGGGTGTTGAGTTTTACCAATTTTGAGAAATTATCAGCTATTTTCAAATATTTCTTCTTCCTTATTATTCTCTGTTTCTGTCTCTGATCTGTCTTTTTCTCTCTCCCTTCTTTTACTATGACTTTATACTTTTTTCTCTGTACTCGTTAGTTTGGATGATTTCCATTGACCTGTCTTTGGTTTCACTAAGTCCTTTTCCCGTGTTTCTCAGTCCACTGTTAAGCTCAGCAAATAAATTCTTCATTTCACACACTGTATAGCTCAGTTTTACAATTTCCATTTGTTTCTTTTTTGGGATTTCTATTTATCTGAATCAGTCCACCATTTTCTTTCATTCATTTTGTATATCTCTTGCTCTTTGTTTTCAATATACTTGTAAACGTTATTTTAATGTCCATACCTGATAATTCTAACATCTAGGTCATTTATGAGTCTGCTTTGTTTGACATATTATTTTGATTGTATATCATGTTTCCTAATTCTTTGCCTGCCTGGTGACTTTTTTATTGCATGGCAGAAGTTATAAATACAAGAACAGGAGAGGCAGAATTAGATATTTACCCCCAGAAAAGCCTTCTCCTTTCCTCTTTCAGGTGGGTGGTACATAAGTCTTACCTCCTCTATCTAGTCAGGACTTGAGTTGGGTTGGGTTCACCTATTATTTTCAGTGTCAGGGCTTTGAGATATAAGTATCACAAAACTATGAAATCTTTCCTGTCTTTCACTTCTAGACCAGCCTTATCACTGCTCACTCAACAGAAGTCTGGTGAGGAAAACTTAGTGAATAACAAGACGTAAGTGTGGTTGGGACTCCTCCAGATTCCAAGCTACCATGCCAGCCCATGTACAGTGATAAGAGTTCAGGTAGCTTGTCCTTGACCTAATCAAGCATCTTCACCAATGGTAGTTTACTGCTTAGCCCACCAGTGCCCCCAGGTAGAGGTAATGCCCTCAGGGATGAAAGCAGCTGCCACCCCCGCTTATCCAGGAAAGCCCCATTTCCCTCTGGAATTTATTTGTACTTTTTTGCATCCATGGCTCTTCAGTAGCTTTCAATAGTGTATGTTTTTTTTTTCATATAGCTGGTACTTTTCTCTAGTTACAGCAGTAGTGATACAACCATCTTCATCCCAACAACAAGTAAAACTCTGCTATTGCATTTTTAATTTTCTTACATCCATTTTTTATTTTAACCAGGTCTCTTCCAGTCTCCTCCTTTATTTAGCCTATTTTTCCTTTGGGTTTCTGGTTTTTAGTTCATAGAAGCCACATCCTCTTTTGCCTTTTGGAGGACTTCTAGGATTTTTTATTTTTCTTGAGAAAAATGATCTTCCTCTGAGCCTTCGGGACTGTGCTCTCTTTTTCCTTATGATACAGTAATTTTTCATAAGATAACACGATTTTGTTTTCCTCACTATCTTCTTGGTAGCCTACAGCTTCCCTCTTTTAAATTTAAACCTGAAAGTGAGGTTGATGTTCTTCGCACCCATTTCAGTTTGCACTGCTTAGCAGTAGTTCCTCTAGTAACGGCTGCAGAGCTGAAGGGAGATCTACTTCAGCTCCCACTCTCTTCGTTTTGGGCTAGTGTCAGATGCAGTTTGCTGTTGGAAATAATTTATAGAATGCATGGATCAGTTCACAGCCTGTTTTTTCTAGTTACTAAGTGTGCCAGATGACAATTCAGCCTTTGCTTACCTCTTTCCTTACTGCCATGTTGTTTGCCTGGAGTGAGTGGAACATAGCATGGGTTGAAGGCTGAGTGGGAAAGAGAATACTTCCAACATGCCAACTGCAATGTGAGGTGGATATGGGAAGAGAGTTTTCAGCCTGATGTGTCTCTTCTTAACTTCCTGTTGAAATACAACCAAGAAGAAACATCCAAGACAAAAACAACAAATAAGCATTATCAAAAATGACAATAAATGAACTACAGACCAAAGAAGACTGGATACGATATCTTAGAAAGTTTCTTTTAGCCAAATTAACAATGGGAAAGAGATGAGAAGAACAAGGCCCAAAGAACGCAGGAAAGATTCACCTTTGCCATATAGCTAACTCATCTTCTGTCTTGTTACTAGGCTGAAACCACTCTGCTCACGAACTCCAAAGGGCACTTTGAAATCCTTATTTTATTTGACTTCCTAATGCTCTTAGATATTGTTACCCACGCCCTACTAGTTGAAATTCTCTTCTCTCTTGGCTTCTATGACAAACACTCTGTGACCACTTTTTGCCTCTTTTACCTTTGGGGGCTTTTCTTCCTCCAATAATCTTTACCTATTTCGTTTCTTTCTTTTCACTGTGGCTCTGTACAATCTCACTCTCACACATGCATGGATGATTTGTTATGTTCTGCTCCCCAAACTCATATCTCTAGACCCAACTTCTTTCTCAAATGTCAGATCCAAATTTCCAGGTAACATAATCAGGTCTTCACTGGAACTTCACATTATACACGCCCCATACTGAACTCACATTTTCTGCTCTTCCAAAGCAACGCCTCCATTTCCACTCCTGTTTTGGCGAATATCACCACCTACTTAGTCCAGCAAGCTATATCCTCCCTTGAATCTTCTTAAAAGCCTCCCTCTTCTCCATCTCACAAATTCAACTAAGTCTGATCAGCGTTTTCCAAATATTTCTCAAATATATCCCTTTTCTTCATTCCCTTCTACTGATTTATTTTCAGTTCTAATAATCTCCTAATTGGTTTCTCTGCCTGAAGGCTTTTCTTTCTCCATGCTGTTCTCCCCACAACAATCAGAATACTTTTCAATGCTACTTGACCTCAGGGACCCATAGAACAAAGTATCCAGTCCTTGTGTAACTTGCAGACTCCTTCATCTTCTGCCTTCCTTTCCAGCCTTCTCTCCTCCTACTTCCCCACTGATTCTGCTTCCAACCAGCCCTGGACTCCGGCTATGCTGAATAGCTTGCAACTCTAAAATATGCCACACTGATTCACACTCCTGATTCTTTGCATACGATGAATAAAATTATATTCGTTTCTTGTCCGGCTGGAGAATTCCTCCAAAATCTTTACATTGACCTAACTGACTACGCATAATCTTCATACGCCTTCCCACCAACTCCTTACCCCTCTGCTCTTATTTCCTATTAATCTTTAATTTACTCACTCTGCTTCAACCACACTAGCTTCTTTGCATTCTTCAAATATACCAGGCATGCTTCTGTCTCAAGGTCTTTTTTTTTTTTTAAACTTGAGATAATTCAGTCTCCATACAGACTACCAAAAATTGCCTACGCTGACTATATTTCAAGTCGCCATGGCGGGATATTGGGAAAAGTTTTCAATTATCAATAATCGCACCTCGGATAAACCTCATTGCCAACGATAATTCTCAAGGTCTTTACACTTACTGTTCTCTTTGCCTAGAACATGTCCCTTCCTCAGATATTCATGTGACATGCTTCCTTACCTCCTTCAAAACTTTGCTCATTTATTTTACTGCAGTGAAGCCTTCTCTGGCCATCCTAAAATTTTAACATACATATGTGCACACATAGGCGCCTGCAATATCCCCCATTGTACTTCCCTGTTTTTCTTTCCTCCTCATTACTGATCATCATCTAATATATTGTACATTTTACTCATTTATCTTATTTATTGCCTATCTCCCACCACAGAAATATAAGCTCCATGAGGGCAGACTGCAGAGTGAGGGACTGAACTATAGACATCACATTCTTATTTCAGTAGCTGCTCAGTAAAATTGTTTTCCGTATATGGAAATGAATTGATTTCCTGTGGACTATTTTTTATTCTGATAAAATATACATAACATAAAAGTTACCATTTGAACCATTTTTAAATGCACAGTTCAGTGGCATTTCACAACCTTCACGTTGTTGTGAAACCACACCACCGTCCATCTTTGGAATTCTTTTCACATTGCAAAACTGAAGCTTTGTACTCATCAAATAATAACTCTTTATTCTCTCCTCCCACAAGCCCCTGGAAACCACCATTATACTTTCTGTATCTGAATTTGACTACTCTTAAGTACCTCCTAGGTCTGGCTTATTTTACCTGGCATGGTGTCTTCAACGTTTATCCATGTTGTAGCATGTTTCAGAATTTCTGTCTTTTCAAAGGCCGAATAACATTGCATTATATGTGTATCTCACCTTTTATTTATCCATTCATTCATCAGTGGACACTTGCGTTTCTTCCACCTTTTGGCTATTGTGAATAATGCTGTTGTAAACATTGGTGTACAAATATCTGTTTTTGAGTCTCTGCTTTCAATTCTTTTGAGTATATACCCATAGGTGGAATTACCAGATTATATGGTAATTCTATGTTTAATATTTTCAGAAACCACCATACTATTTTACACACAGCTGAACATTTTTATATTCTTACAAATACAATATTTTTGTACAATATTTTTACAAATACAATATTTTTACATTTTGTGCAAACCAACAGTGAACAAGGGTTTCAATTTCTCCACATCCTCACCAACACTTGTTATTTTATCTTTTTTTATGTAATAGCTATCCATCCTAATGATTGTGAAGTGGTAGCTTATGGCGGTTTTGATTTGCATTTCCTTAATGACTAGAGATGTTGAGCATCTTCTCATCATTGGTATGTCTTCTTTAGAGAAACATCTATTCAAGTCTGTGATGGTTAATTTTACTTTTAACTTGACTGAGCTAAAGGATGGCCCAGATATCTGGTAACACATTATTTCTGGGTGTGTCTGTGAGGGTGTTTCCAGGGGAGATTAGCATTTGAGTTAGTAGACTGAGTAAAGAAGACCAATCACCCCCACCAATGTGGGTGAACATCATCCAATGCCTTGAGGGCCTAAACAGAACAGAAAAGTAGAGAAAATGTGAATTTGCTCTCTTCTTGATCTGGGACATCCATCTTCTCCTGTCTTCAGACAACAGTGCTCCTGGTTTCTGGGCCTTTGGATTCCTAATGGGACTACCTCAGTGGCTCTCCTGGGACTCAGGCCTTTAGGTGTATACTGGAACTATATCATTAGCTTTCGTGGGCCTTCAGCTTACAGATGGCAAAATATGGGACTTCTCAGCCTCCACAACTATATGAGCTCATAATAATAAATCTCTTTCTATACACCTATGTATAACCTACTGTTTCTGTTTCTCTGGAGAACCCTAATACGAAGTCCTTTGCCCATTTTTTAATTGGGTTTTTGTTGTAGTGGTGGAGGAGTTCTTTATATATTTTGGATATTTGTCACTTATCAGATACATGATTTACAAATATTTTCTTCTGTTTTCTGAGTTCCCTTCTCACTCTGATGATAGTTTTTCTATTGTACAGAAGTTGTTAATTTTGATGAAGTTCAATTTATCTGTTTTTTTTCTTTTGTTGCCTGTGCTTTTGATGTCACATCCCAGAAATCATTGCCAAATCCAATGTCACAAAGATTTTTCCCTATGTTTTCATGTAAGAGTTTTATAATTTTTCGTTCTTACCTTTAGGTATTTGATGTATTCAGAGGTAATTTTTGTATCTGGTGTAAGGTAAGGGTTCAACTTCATTCTTTTGTATGTAGATATCCAGTTTTTTCAGCACCATTTGCTGAGACACTAAAGTTTTAGATTGTATTTTTCACCTCATTAGGAGCATAAGGTACTTTATTAAGGGTACAGTGTTTGTATGTCATAGTCTGTGTCTGTCCTTCATGTGTAAATTTGGCAAAACTACCAAGTCTAAAATTGCTCAGTTCTGGGAATAGTAAATTTCATTTTTTCTACAAGATTAGCTTCATCTATAAAAGACAAAGATTATATAAGAATTCAAAATAGCATGGGATGAAGACATTAGAAGGAAGATCTGGTGGTGAAGATGTGGTTGGATTGGCTTAAAGGTGCAGAATCTGAATGGAAAGACAAGATGTCATGAGCTTTAGGTGGACCTTTGAATCAGGTCTGGAAGAGCACTGGGTTAGAAGGGCCTGTCTGGAGGTGGGAAGATGCCAGTTCTGATTCACAGCTTTGGGAGCCCTGGAGGTGGAAGGATGAGCCCCTCAACCCTCTAAAGGTGGTTTAGAGGGGTTTAGGAGTAGGACAGAGAAATACTAGGGGAGTGTCAAGAAGAGATTTAAAATGGTGAAAGAAAGTGCTGAAAGAGTGAAATGGAAAGGATTCCTACCATAGGAATGGAGGCTGTAATGGCAGGAAGCCCAAAAAGGAGTGAGAAGAACTAAGCCAAACATAAATGGAGACTAGAGCGCCTATGTTAGTCCATTCTTGCACTAGTATAAAGAAATACCTGAAACTGGGTAATTTATGATGAGAAGTGGTTTAATTGGCTGACAGTTCCACAGGCTGTACAGGACAGGGCTAGGAGGCCTCAGAAAACTTACAATCATGGCTGAAGGCGAAGGGCAAGCAGGCACGTCTTACATGGATGGAGCAGGGGAATGTGGGGGAGGTACCATACACTTTTAAACAACCAAATCTCTTGAGTACCTGCTCACTATCACAAAAATAACAAAGGGGAAATCTGCGCCCCTGATCCAACCCCCTCCTACTAGGCCTCTCCTCCAACACTGGGGATTGCACTTCGACATGAGATTTGGGCTGGGACGCAAAACCAAACCATAACAGGGAGATGCATTTGGTCAGCAGCTGGAAAGAGGAAAAGAGTCAGAAAGGGGACCAAAAGCATCAAGATGGAATTCACCATCTTTAAGATTCCCTATGTAACTTTAGTGTTTCTTAGGATCTTGATGTCATAAAGGTGATAAGAAGGGTACAGGAAAAAGTTAAATAGTAATGAAATAATTATTCATCCAATATAAGTTGATGCCTGCTCAAGTCAATGCATTCTGTCATTGTCTGACAAAAACTAAATGATAGGAAAGTAACAGTAGAGTTCTCTGGTGCTGTGTGCTTGTTGGCACATTCTTTATAGCCACTATGGGAAGCTATAATAGGGTGGCCACAGATGGGTCTACTAATTACACCCTTTTTTCCCTCTGGATGAGACAGATTTATGCACCTGGTCACTGAAGGAGGCATTGCTTTGCAGGGACAAGACTCTTGTTACACAGCTGAAGAGAGCATCAGAGTGTTATCTTTGTGCCAGGCTGCAGATCTGAAGAGGGGTCTTAGAAGAGGCAGAATCTTGCACACTCAAGAACATTTCTCAAATTCATCTACAAATAAGTCCATTCTCCTCCCTAGGGGAAAAGTCAGGAGTATGACCCTAATGGAAATCCCTCTGCATGAAAACTTGAGCAGTGGGAAACCACTAGTTCCTTCTAACAAGGGCACACCAGGAAAATAAATGCATTATAATAGAATAATAGGCCAGGCACGGTGGCTCACACCTGTAATCCCAGCACTTTGGGAGGCTGAGTGGGTGGATCACGAGGTCAGGAGTTCAAGACCAGCCTGACCAACATGGTGAAGCCCATCTCTACTAAAAATACAAAAATTAGCAGGGCGTGGGTGGTGCATGCCTGTAATCCCAGCTACTCAGGAGGCTGAGGCAGGAGAATTGCCTGAACCTGGGAGGCGGAGGTTGCAGTGAGCCAAGATTGTGCCATTGCACTCCAGCCTGGGTGACAGAGTGAGACTTCATCTCAAAAAAAAAAAAAAAAGAATAATAAATTTAGAGGTTTCCTAGGGGCTAGTTTTCTCCCAGTTTAAACATGTAAAGTAGAGCCTAGAAATCTAATAAAGGCATAACCTTTATTAGATGTGGAAGAAAGTTGTTGTCCCATAAATGGCATTTACCAATCTGAGGTAAGAACGGTTACTGAAACAGTCTAGAGAAAGCACAGAATCTAGAGAAAGAGGAACAAAAACTGTCTGTTGTTGCATCTCCAGCACTCAGTCCCCTGGGGCAATGGAGATGCTTTAAGAGCTCGGCTCACTGCTAGCTAAATTCCATGCTCATGTAGTAACTTTCTGATAATAATTTGGCTTTCCATGTAGACTTTCAAACAGAGGAGAGATGGTGCTGACCAGCTAACAAGGATATTCACATTTTCTTAGACCCTCCATATATTGGGGGCTAGTTTCCTGTGAGTTGTTTGACATAATCAGTCCCCCTGAGCCCAGTCATTTCCATGTGAGTCATTTCCATTGAGTTGTGAACCTTGCAAAGCTGTGGATGAGACCTAGATTATGGTTCCCACGGCAAGACAGCAGGTTTTCTTTGGGAAATTTTAGAGTCTTCTTTCTAAATTCAGCTTCTCTATGTGTCCTGTCCAGAAAGGGACTCAATACTTTATTGATTTGTGTCAAACTTTTGTATTAAATTTGGCTACATTGTAGGAAGTTATAAAAGTTAATAACCTATAATTACATTTTCTATGGTAAGGCACCCAGAACCAAGTGATTGTCACATACAAGCGAAATAAGGCCAGCAGCAGCTAGAATTTTCAGCCAGTTCTTCTGTATTTCTGGGCCTTTTAAAATTCACAGAAGCAACTTCTCTCTCCCTTTCTCTAGTCTTCTTGCTTCTCTTCCATCCTCTTCTCTCAGCTACAGTGAACCCCTCCGCAACATTAAATGGCTTTAAACTCTTCCACATGAGATTCGATTTGGCTCTTTAAACCAAAGAGCAAGTTGTAAATGTCCCGAATGTTCTTCCACAGGGAGTATTTTAGTTGATGTCTTCAAACATACCACACTCAGAAAAGCAAATATTTCAAACACAGAAATGCAACTGCCGAACGTGGCAATAATAATTCTGCCTGCAGTAGGAAGGCCAATTTCTGAATAAAACTGCGCATTTCTAATCCTCTACACTTTTTAAGAAGTTAATTGAGCATACGTTGAGAAACTTGCTTCAGAATCTGATTCTAGGCCAGGGGCTATAGCTTGTTCATACCACTGAGCGGACTGCTTCACCCTCACCACCAGGCTGACCAGCGCTCTGTGGTCAACACCTCTATGGTCCCAGCAGGGGTGGTGCATGGGAAAGCCTTTCTTGGCCTTATCAGAAACTCAGCCTGGGAGGTTGGCCTGGGGGCTGACCAAGCACAAAATAGAAAAGCCACTAATAAGATCCAGCTGGAATAAATATTAAATAGCCTCTATTTATTTTAGGGAACTAATGATATGTCATCATGACACATATCTAACCTTAGTATTTCCGATCGGACAGGCCAGTTATGTGGGCTGTAATTCAAGCTGTGGTCACTGCTCTTCTGCTGGAAGAAGGATTCATCTGGTTTTGTGGTCGCGCTTTTCAGGTATTCCTTGCATTGAGTAATCACGTTCTAAAAAATGTCATGTCTCAAGTCCTGAATATTTAGGGAGGTGCTTATTTTACATTTTAAAAAAGATCCAAGTCAAAGGAATTTTTTTTTTTTTTTTGAGACGGAGTTTCACTCTTGTTACCCAGGCCGGAGTGCAATGGTGCGATCTCGGCTCACCGCAACCTCCGCCTCCTGGGTTCAGGCAATTCTCCTGCCTCAGCCTCCCAAGTAGCTGGGATTACAGGCACGCGCCACCATGCCCAACTAATTTTTTGTATCTTTAGTAGAGACGGGGTTTCACCATGTTGACCAGGATGGTCTCGATCTCATGACCTCGTGATCCACCCGCCTCGGCCTCCCAAAGTGCTGGGATTACAGGCTTGAGCCACCGCGCCCGGCCATCAAAGGAATTTTTAAGAAGTGACAAACGAATGGGCCAGGCCCAGTGGCTCATGCCTGTAATCCCAGCACTCTTACTAGCTGTGTGAACTTCTTAACTGTTCTGTACCTCTGTTTACTCTTCAGTAAAATGTGGCTCATAACTGTGCTTATCTCATAGACTGTTGTAAAGATGAAATTAATTAATAAGTATACTGCGCTTCAACTAGTGCCGCGTAATTATGATAGTCTTACAGAAGCCTTTGCTGTTATTATAATATAGCATTAATACCTTTTCTTCTAAATTATTTAGTTATGTTAATCCTCATAACAATCCTATAAGGTAGATTCTGTTGTCCAGATGTTATAGGTGAAGAAACAGGCATGGAGGGACATGGATGAATCTGGAGAACATCATTCTCAGCAAATTGACACAAGAACAGAAAATGAAACACCGTATATTCTCACTCATAGGCGGGTGATGAACAATGAGAACACATGGGCACAGGGAAGGGAGCACTACACACTGGGGTCTATTGGGGGAAATAGGGGAGGGACGGGGGGAGTGGGGGAGGGATGGCATGGGGAGAAATGCCAAATGGGGGTGAAGGGGCAGAAGGCAGCAAAACACACTGCCACGTCTGTACCTATGCAACTATCTTACATGTTCTGCACATGTACCCCAAAACCTAAAACGCAATAAAAAGAAAAAAAAAAAAAAAAGAAAACCTGCCTAAATTCATCAGATGGTCACATGGCACATTTCTAGTAAGAAGTGAAACCTTCTCAGGGGTCTCTGATCTAACGACATTCCTTTAGGCGGGACCCATACTCTCCAGTTCCATAGTACTCACCATTTCCACAGCTTTGCATAGAAACACGCACATTCCTTTTCTATCTTTCCACCTACAGCCCTGTCTTCCTTTGGGTTATCTCCCTGGCCCCTGCATGCATTTGAGTTTGGGACCCCTAATCTGGAAAAGTAGATATGCAGAATAGCTGACTGCAGTCCTTCTGGTAGAACCTCTACCAGTGGGACTTTCAGGAAGAGCCAAGGAGAAGACAAATTGTGTCCAGTGAGAGTCTGTTTCTATGTGGGTAGTCTGTGATAGCAGACAAGCAGCATCCTATCACCTGAAACTTGTCAGTAATCAAAACCGGTTCCTGCTCCAGACCCACTGAATCAGAATATCAGTGTAGAGTCCAGAATTCTGTGGTTGATTAAGCCTTCCAGGTGATTCTGATGCAGGATAAAATTTGGGAACCACTGCCTTAGAAAGTAATTTTTTAAATGCAAATAAAAATAAGACTTCCATGGGAAGGAGTAGTCATCTGCTCCTACGGAGCTGGCCCACAGAGATGTGCAGAATAAACCCAAAAGCACTCTAATGGAAGGACTATTTGGGAACAACTAGTCCTTTACGGACTAGCAGAGGTAGAGACTAGCTACCGTAAAGATAGCTTTACAGTAAAGCCATCAGGATGAAACACCAAAGTGTGTGCTTAGGTGATTGATTAAATTGCACTTCTATTTGTTGTCCTGTAAATGACATGCTACTTACAGGATAACCCAGTAACACTTGGAGACCAGCTGCTCAAAACAATGATCTTAATTTTAAAAGTTATTATTTTCCACAAAAGTTAAATAAATGGTCCAGTTGTCGGCAGAGGCCCGTATAAAAGAGAACACATACCTATTAAAGGGTCTCTATGGCAGACAACTTACATCAAAGTCATCCTACAGCTGCCTTAAATAATTACAGTCTGCCAGGACTTTGGTTGTAATTGACAGAAACACAAACCACTCTAGCTTAAGCAAAACAGGAAAAATGTTGGAAAAGTCATTTTGACCACATTTAGGTTCAGAAAATGAATATGTTTTGGTATATACAACAGGAAATAATTTTATATGGGTTGAGAGCCAGTCAGAAGAACATTTGCAATTACCACGTCTGACTTTCTCATGTTTGAGCCAATCCTAATAAGAACCCTACTGGCATGCCTGGATCTTAGAAGGAAATAAGCCAGTGAGAGATAAAATCTACTTGTGAGGTTACAGTCTTAGCAGAGAAGATCCAGGAAATACTTAGTTCAGCTGAAGGGCAATAGAGACAGGAGGGGCTACAAAATGCAAGCCTGAGGCCTGGTTATTAACCAGGCTCTCGCTGTTTGTTGTAACATACATGCTATTTGGATCATGCCCTGACTCAACTCCACTCCTCTTATTCTCCTAAGATGGATATTTGGGAACCTTGCTGCTGGCCATTGTATAGGAGGAGCCATTAATACAGTATCTGCTGTTAGTCTAATTCATGTGGATGGAAAGAATGCCTAATCCTTGAAAGCATTCCATTAAGGCATTGAATTTTATCCCAAAGGCAGTAGAAAACATTGAATGGTCTTAAGAAGAGGAATGATACCATCAGACCCCAGTTTCAGAAAAATGAACTCTGGCTGCTGTGTGGAGATTAGAATTATTGTAGTGTTCAAGCCAATAGTAGATGGTGGCCTGTAAACAGTCTTATATTCCAGGCATACCTTAGAGATATTGCAGGTTCCATTCCAGACTACAGCAATAAAATGAGTATTGCAATAACAGGAAGAGTCATACAAATTTTTTGTTTCCCAGTGTATATAAAAGTTATGTTTTTACTATACAGTATCCTTTTAAGTGTACAATAGCCTTATGTTGAAAAAAATCAATGTACAATTAATTTTTAAAGTATTTTATTGCAAAAAAAATGCTAATAATCATCAGAGCCTTCAGCAAGTTGTAATCTTGTAATCTTTTTGCTAGTGGAAGGTCTTGCCTTGATGTTGATGGTTGCTGACTGATCAGGGTGGTGGTTGCTGAAGGCTGGAGTGACTTCGGTAATTCAAAAAAAATAAGACCATAATAAAGTTTGCCCCGACAATTGACTTTCTTGCATGAGAGATTTCTCTGTAGCAAGCAATGCTGTTTGATAGCATTTTGCTTATGGGGGGAACTTCTTTTACAATTAGAGTCCATCCACTCAAACACTATTACTGCTTTACCAAGTTTATACAGTATTCTAAATCCTTGTCATTTCAACAATGTTCACAGCAGTTTCATCAATAGATTCCAACCAAAAACCACTTGATTTGCTCATCCATAAGAAGCAGCTCCTTATGTACTAAAGTTTTGTCATGAGATTGCAGCAATTCAGTCACATCTTCAGGTTCCACTTCTAATTAAAGTTCTCTTGCTATTTCTATCTGAATAGATTATTTATTCAGAAGTCTTGAACCCCTCAGAGTCATCCACGAGGATTGGAATCCACTTCCAAACTCCTGTTAATGTTGATATTTTGACCTCATAAATCATGAATATTCTTTATGACTTCTAGAATGGTGAATTTTTTCCAGAAGATTTTCAATGGACTTTGCTCATATTCATCAGAGGAATCACTATCTATGGCAGCTATAGCATTACAAAATGCATTTCATAAATCATAAGACTTGAAAGTCAAAATTACTCCTTGATGCAGGGACTGCAGAATGGATGTTGTGGTAGCCAGCATGAAAACAACTTTCTTCTCCTTGTACATCTCCATCAGAGACACTGGGTAACAGGTACACTGCCAATAAGCAGTAATATTTTTAAAAGAGTCTTTTCTGAGCAGCAGGTCTCAACATTAGGCTTAAAATATTCGGCAAACCATGCTATTAACAGATGCACTGTCATCCAGGCTTTGTTGTTCCATTTATGTAGCCAGCAGGGTAGATTAAGCATAATTCTCAAGGGTCATAGGATTTTCAGAATGGTAAATGAGCTCTGGCTTCAACTTAAAGTCACCAGCTGCATTAGCCCCTACTAAGAGTCAGCCTGTCCTTTGCAGCTTTTAAAGCATTGACTTCTCTCTAACTATGAAAGTTCTAGACAGCATCCTCTTCCAATAGAAGGCTATATTGTCTGCTGTTTAGTGTAGCCACTTTCATTATTTATCTTAGCTGGATATTCTGGGTCACTTACTGCAGTGTCCACATCAGCACTTACTGCTTTACCTTGCGCTTTTATGTTATGGAGGTTGCTTCTTTCCTTAAACCTCATTAACCAACCTCTACCTGCTTCATACTTTTCTTCTGCAGATTTCTCACTTCTCTCAGCCTTCTTAGTATTGAGGAGAGTTAAGGTCTTTCTCTGGATTAAGCTTTGGCTTAAAGGAATGTTGTGGTTGGTTTGATCTTGTATCCAGACAGCCAAAACGTTTTCCATATCAGCAATAAGGCTGATTCACTTTCTTATCATTTGTATGTTAGCTGGAGTAGCTCTTTTAATTTCCTTCAAGAACTCATGGACATTCACAAGTTGGCTAACTGTTTGTCTTTGGGCAAGAAGTCTTGCTTTTGGTCCATCTTAGCTTTGACACGCCTTTCTCCCTAAGCTTAATCATTTCTAGCTTTTGATTTAAAATAAGAGATGTTTGACTCTTCCTTTCACTTGAGCACTTAGAGCCACTATACGGTTATTAACTGGCCTAATTTCAATATTTCTGTGTCTCAGGGAATAGGGAGGCCTGAGGAGAGGGAGAGAGGAGGGAACAGCTGGTCAGTGGAGCAGTCAGAACATACACAACATTTATCCATTAAGTTTTCCGCCTTATGTGGATGCAGTTCATGGCACCCCAAATGATGGCAACAGTAACATCAAAGATCATTGATCACAGATCACCATAACAGATATAATAATGATGAAAAAAGTTTTAAATATTGCAAGAATTACCAAAATGTGATGCAGAGACAAAAAGTGAGCACACCTGTTGAAAAAATGAGACCTACAGATTTGCTCAAAACAAGGTTGTTACAAACCTTCAATTTATTAAAAAAAAAAAAAACCAGACAGGTGCGGTGACTCAAGTCTGTAATTCCAGCACTTTGGGAGGCCAACATGGGTGGATCACTTGAAATCAGGAGTTTGAGACCAGCCTGGCCAACATGGAGAAACCACGTCTCTACTAAAAATACAAAAAGTAGCTGGATGGGCGGCACATGCCTGTAATCCCAGCTACTCAGGAGGCTGAAGCAGGAGAATTGCTTGAACCCGGGAGGAAGAGGTTTCAGTGAGCTGATATCACGCCACTGCACTCCAACCTGGGTGACAGAATGAGACGCTATAAAAAACAAAACAAAACAAAACAAAACAAAACAAAACCCATAATAGCTACAGGTACAATCAATTGAAGTGCAATAAAGTTCTGTATTCTTAGCAGATTCTGCTCCTCCTGTAAAATATCAGATTGACACACCAAAACCTATAATTTGTTAGAGTAAACATGCATGAAGCTTAGCTGAAATATCAGAAAAGCTAATAATCTATAGAAGATTGACAATTTTTTAAAAGTATGATGGATTATGGCCTTTGTTCCGTAGAGGTGGGTTCAAACTTGTGGAGCTAACTAAATGAAATGATAAAAATCAGAGCTCATCAGTTAATACAAGCTTTGAGTAGTGCTACTGGAAAAATACATTCTGATCATTTAATTTTATATTTCAATCAAGAAGCCTACATAAAAATATGCTAGTTGGTCAAGATAATGGCGTTAGAACTTTAGAGATGAGTAAATCAGGCCTTTTGGGGATAGACTGAAATCTGTATTTCAATGGACTTTTTCAACCAGAACTATGCCTCGGACTTTGACCCTAAATGTATTCTCACTACTGCTTTACGAAACCAGGCCTGTGATCCTCTGCAAGTATCTATTATACATAGGTATTTCAGAGGCAATAAGTTTGTGATAATATTTAAATTTGATCAGTTCTCGGGTTACAAAGGGGAAAAATTCTACCTCATTCTCCTTTACAGCATGTCATCTAGGTAGAGTTTTTTGTTTGTTTTTCCTTTGGTATTCTAATGTTCTTGTCAAATCAGAGACAGAGATTAAGACACACATACCCAAGAATGGAAGAGACGAGGCTGGAACCAGTTTAATAGATCCTTTGTAAGAGGAAAAAGAAAATGACTCTCTTCTGAGGTCTGAGAATGAAAATCAAATGATTAAGCAGTGAAGAAGACCATGGTTTACTCTATAAATATTGAAAATTATGTTAAGATGGTATATGTATAGGCAACTTTTATGTCCTTAGAAATGGGTTTTGCCTGTAACATCCACGCCAGCTACAGTGGTGGGCAAAGCAGCCTCACTACATTCTTCGTATGTCAGATCCTTCTTGGGTTGAGGACTTGGCCCCAATTAAATCGGTTCTGAGCTTTTTATAAATCAAGTCCTTCAGAAACCTTGCAGTAAAATTTCATTCTCTTTGCTCTCTTCCCTCTGAGTGAGTAGCTTCAGGCATTTCCAGACCTTCCTGTTCAGCTGAGTCCTCTTGAGGAGATGTGTACAATTCTTCCTTTTGTTTCCCTCTATTTATGAAAAATCCTCGCTTCCTCCAGGACATCTGTGTACCATCTCCACCCGAGGGGAAACCCTCGTCCTCCACCCACACTCAGGGCTGCAAGGGATAGGTTCACAGCAGGACAACTGGTTGATTAGTCATGTAATTCAAAATTACTAGGTACTCAAATTAAACTTAAACCAATGGAATGCAAAATGTGCTCTCATGTATACTAAGCTTATATTATGAATAAGCTTATATTATGATAGAATTTAGATTCTTGTAGAATGGAATAAGCCACAGAGAGGCAGGGGACTTAGAAATCAAAATCCACTTGGCCTATTTGACATGATCATATGACACTAATAAAGCCCACCCGTCCATAAAGAAGTAGCTGGCAGAGTTCTGCAGGGATGAGCTCGTGCACTGTCCCACCTAGTGGCGTGCAATTGCTGCTCCTCACACAGATGCTAAACTGGATATATGTTTGTTTCAAAGCCAAGAGCCCTCAAATAGACCATCCACATGGCAAGCCTATGATTTCCTGTCCTGGAATATGAAGTGGCTCCTTTTCAAACATTTATGAGCAACATAAAATTTTAGTTTGCTTTCTCAAGTGAATAATAATTACTCTGAATGGGAAGGATTCATCCAGAGATATAAAAACATCCCCAGTCACTATTAATTAAAGGAAATCTACTAAGACATATATTACTTTGGCTAGAAAGCAATAAAATTCTTTATTCTTGCGATATCACAGGGCTTGCCAAGTCTCAGTGAAAAGGGGAATTAATTTGACCCAGAAAGGCCTAATCAGAGAGGCATGCACCAGTCCTGAGCTGTTGTCAAACTTACAAAAATAGTGTGGAAGAGCAAGAGATAGGGCGAGAATGATCTAAGAGAGGTTTTCTGAAGCCAGCATTATCCTGCTGAGACAGTGAGATTCATCCAACAAGAGAATTCAAGACGTTGAAAACTGGCACACCCAGAAGACAAAGCAGTGACACAGTAAGCAGGAAACAGGAGCTGACCACAGTATTTTGGTCAATTCATATAAAGGGTCCATTGGATGATATGTGCTATGTCTTATTGACAAAGCTTAGGCTGGACTAAGGTCCAGAGCAAATATGTCCTTACTCAAACCTCTTCAGCAGTAGAAACAAAGCTGTAATCCCAGTACATTGAGAGCCTGAGGCACTTGGATCCCCTGAGCTCAGGAGTTTGAGACCAGCCTGGGCAACGTGGCAAAACCCTGTCTCTACCAAAAATACAAAAATTAGACCGGTGTGGTAACACAGGCCTGTAGTCCCAGATGCTCAGGAGGCTGAGGTGGGAGGATCGCTTGAGCCCGGGAGGTTGAGGCTCTAGTGAGCAGTGTTTGCATCCACTGCACTTCAACTTGAGTGACTGAGTGAGATCCTGAAAAAAGAAAAAGAAAAAAGAAGAAAGGAAGGAAGAAGAGAAAGAAAGGAAGAAGAGAAAGAAAAAAGAAAGAAAGAGAAAGAAGGAA
>CM052659.1:108594440-108633265 GCA_028533165.1 Leontopithecus rosalia
AGACCATCCTGGTCAACATGGTGAAACCCCGTCTCTACTAAAAATACAAAAATTAGCTGGGCATGGTGGTGTGTGCCTGTAATCCCAGCTACTCAGGAGGCTGAGGCAGGAGAATTGCCTGAACCCAGGAGGCGGAGGTTGCGGTGAGCCGAGATCGCGCCATTGCACTCCAGCCTGGGTAACAAGAGCTAAACTCCATCTCAAAAAAAAAAAAAAAGAAAAGAAAAGAAACAACCCAAGTACCCAAGTGTCCATCAAGATAAATGAACAAACAAAATGTGGTATGTGCACATGATGGAATATTTTTTAGCTTTAATAAGGAAGAAAATTCTGGCACATAGATGACCCTTGAAGACAGACATTACACTAAGTGAAATGAGCCAGTCACAAAAAGACAAATACTGTATAATTCCACTTACATGGGTTAGAGTAGCCAAATTCGTAGAAACAGAGAATAGAATGGTGGTTGCCAGGGTGTGGAGGGGGGAAATGAGGCAATGCTGTATGGTGGGTATAGAGTTTTAGTCTTGTAAGATGAAATTGTTCTGGAGACCGGTTGCACGGCAATGTAAACATACTTAACACTATTGAACTACACACTTAAAATTGTTAAGATGGTGAATTTTATGTTGGGTGCATTTTACCACACTTAAGAAATTCTTTAACTTATGAAAGTATACAATATATGTGTGCAATTTATTATATGTCAGTTATACTGTAATAAATTTATTTTTAAAAATAAAAAACAAAAATCAACTCCAGGCGCCCCATATAAGATCAGCAGGGATGAGCCCGTTTTCTCTGCATAGTCAGAAAAGGCTGCAGTGCAGATCCACCTGGGTTGCCTATGCTGTCGGGGTGTGACTGGACACGTGGGGTGAATTCTGAAGTACTTAACACGAATCATTCTAATTTCCTGAGTTCAGTTCCTCATTTTTTAACTATATGTTTTCAAGATCTTCCTAAATGGCTTCTGTAAGTACATAAGCTAACGGATTTGATGAATAGTGACCTCTGAAACGGTAGGTTCAGTAGGACAGGTAAAATGTAGATTTTAAGACATACTCATCATCACTAAAATTTACTGAGCTAGCTTTACTTGTCTCTTTTCACTTCAACCTCACAAGACTCCTATGTGATTATATACATGCACATTTTACAGGCTAAGTCAGAGGTCAGAGCACTGAAGTAACTCATCCAAGATCCGTGACTATTGTGTCAGAGTCTGTCTCAATCCATTTTGCATTGCTATAAAAGAACACCTGAGGCTGGTAATTTATAAAGAAAAGACTGACATTTCTGCAGGCTGTACAAGAAGCATAGTAGTCAGCATCTGCTTCTGGTGAGGGCCCCAGGAAGCTTCCACTCATGGAAGAAGGGGAAGTGGAGCCAGTATGTCTCATGATAACAGAGGGAGCAAGAGAGAAAAGGGAGGAAGGTGTCAGACTCTTTTTGACAGTCAGGTATCAAGGAAACTGACAGAGCAAGAACCCAGTCATTACCACAAGGAGGGCACCGAGCCACTCTTGATGGATGAATGACCCAAAACGTCTCATCAGGCCCCACCTTCAATATTGGGGATCAAATTTCAACATGAGATCTGGAGGGACAAAAATATTCAAATTAGATCAAAGTCTTAGCAGAAGGCATATTTTTACTTAGATGTTCAAATTAAATAAATTTTAATGAATAAGCCACTTCCAGAGTTGTGTAAGTTGAAGGTGGGCAAGTTTAAGGAAACCAAGAAGGAATGTCAGAGCACCCAGAGTCTAATACAAATGAAAATCCATTACTAGCTCTATAAGTGAAGGAGCAAGGGGAGGTCAAAGTTGGATAGTTATAAAATTAGCATACATGACAATGTTTGTAAACTGAGGGGGAGGAAGTATTAGAAAGAGAAGTGGTGGCTTATGACTTAATCCCAGCCCTTTGGGAGGATGAGGCAGGTGTATCACTAGAGGCCAGGAGTTAGAGACCAGCCTGGCCAACATGGCGAAATCCCATCTCTACTAAAAATATGAAAGTTAGCTGGGCGTGGTGGCACACATGCTACTCCGGAGACCGAGGCACAGGAATTGCTTGAACCTGGGAGGCAGAAGTTGCAGAGAGCCAAGACCATGCCACTGCACTCCAGCCTGGGCTAAACAGTGAGACTCTGTCGAGAAAGAGAGAGAGAGAGAGAGAGAGAGAGAGAGAGAGAGAGAGAGAGAGAGAGAGAGAGAGAGAGAGAGAGAGAGAAGTTAAAGAGGGAATAATTAAGAAGGCATAGCCTGGAGAAAAGAGGAATGGGTGATATCAAGATCACAACGAAAAGAGTTTTGCGTTGGAAAAGAGAAAGAATACATCTTCGCATGAGACAGGAAAAAAGACTGGGAAAAGAATGAAGGGAACATTGTTACTTGTAAAGTAGATGGTGAGGCTATGATCTAAGAGAAAGGAGCCTGGAGTGATGTAGGAAAGAGAAGAGCTGACACAATAGCTGTAATTTGAGGGAAGCTCAACTGGGCATGATTAGTGCATGGTACAATGGGCCACACAAATGCCCATGTAACCCAAATTTGCAACATATTCAGTCAGCATTGTTACAAGGAAACACAACAGATCACTTATTTTTTTAATCTCAATTTTTCCTTAAGAAAATGCTCTAAATAACAGGATTGAAATGGTTAAGAAGCCATTTAAGTTATTTTTACTTCTGGAATTATGACTACAGGTATTCCAAGATACCCTTTTATCTCAGAATAACTAGATCCTGAATAGAATGCATACTTAGAGATATTGCTGATCTGTCAGGAAAGAAGGAAGGTCTTCTACGGCCCTTCATTCATTGACAGAGAGAAATAGAGAGACAAGAGGCAGAGAGAATATGAACTACAGTGCTTTGACAGCCAGGTGGGGTAGGGTTGCCTTGAGGACAAATGACAATAGCTGTACTTGTATTAAAATATTGAGCTTAGACCAATATTAAAACAAAGAAGACATATAGTACAATATATACAAACATTGATACCATTTCATCAAAGTAGGTTTTAACATATCTCTTTGACATATTACAGGTTATACATGCCAAAAGAACAGGGTAGTGTATATATAGATCACATATAGAACTCTGCTCCTTCAAACTGGAGAATTACCTTCTCAACATTCACAAAAGTTGATCATAATCTTGTAAAGCAAGCTGCAACACATTTAAAACTTGGTACATAAAGACCACATTCTATGACAAGAGTGCAATTTGGTGAAAGTAACAAAATGATGAGCAATCCTTACACACTTGAAAATTTAAAAACACTCTTCTAAACAAATTGTGGGTCAAAGAACAAATTGTGTTGCATATTTAATTACTCAGATCAGAATAATAATGAAAATAATACATATCAAAATATGACGTGCAGCTGAATCAGAACTTGGAGAGTAATTTATAGTCTTAAATGTTTATTTTGGGAAAGAAGAAGGCTTAAATGCAGTGAGCTTAAGAAATTAGAAACAGAACAAGAGAATACACTCAAAGAAAGGAAATAGATAATGAAGATGAGAGTAGAAACCAATAAAACAGAAAACCAAGATACACTCAAGAGGATTAAGGAAGCCATAAGTTAAATCTGTGAAAAGGTTCATAAAATTGTTTAGTATCTGGCAATATTAATAAGGAGTACAAAAGAAAATGCTTAAACAATATGAAGCATAATTACAATAGCAGTGATAAGAAAAGCTACTATGAACAACTTTATGCCAATAAATTTGAAACAGAGCTATAAAATTGATAAATTCCTAGAGTTTAAAACTGACTCTAGACAAAATAGAAAGCCTGAATTGTTCTATTCTTATACAATAAGTTGAAGCAGTATTTAAAACTATTCTATAAAGAAAGCAGCATAGCCTACAGTTGTACAGATGAATTCTATCAAATTTTCAAGGAACAGATTATTCCCATTTTATAGAAGCTCTTTTACAAAATATAAGGAAAAAGAAATATTCCCCAAAGTATTGTAAGTGGCCAGAATACTCTCAATACCAAAATCACACAAATACAGTACAAGAAGTAAAACTACAGGACAAAACCACTAATGAATGTACACACAAGAATTATTAACAAAATATTAACAAACTAAATCTTTCATTAGAAAATAGAATACAAAGGGATTGACTGCAAAGAGGCATGAGGACATTTCTGGGGTGATGGAAATGATCTATATGTTGATTGTAATGGTTGTATTATAATTGCATATATTTGTGAGAATTTATTGAACTGTACACTCTAAAATGTGAATTTAATTTTATGTAAATTATACCTCAGCGAGCCTGACTTTCTTTAAAGAGATTTTTCTAGAATTCCATACCCATTCCATAATTCTTAGTAAATTATATGAATAAAAGAAAATATTCCTATTCTAATAAAGACTACCTAGCAGAAATTTACATAAAATATTATTGTTAATGAGGGATGTCAGAAGCATTAGAAAGAAGACAAGGAAGTCCATCATTATGGCTTCTAGTCAACATTTTACTGAAGATTCTAGCTGCATAAGACAACAAAAAGTAAATAGAAGCATAACAGTAGAAAAAACCAAAATTGATGATTTTAGATGATATATTTGTTTACACTAAAAATCCCAAACAACAGAATGAGAAATAATGGAATTTAGCAAGGTGACTGACTTAAAAAATAAAAGATAAATTTGTGTATCTATGTGCCAGCAAGAAACAAAATAATTTTTAGAAAGGAAATAATTCGTAGTAGCAATAAAAAAATAAGGTACTTAAGAATAAATATAACAAAAGATGTACTAGAGTTGTAGTTAGAAATTTTAAAAGTGAAACAGGAAGAAAGGAAACTTAAATGGAGAGATTGTTTAGTTTATTTATTTATTTATTTATTTATTTATTTTTAAGATGGAGTTTCGCTCTTGTTACCCAGGTTGGAGTGCAATGGCGCGATCTCGGCTCAACGCAACCTCCGCCTCCTGGGTTCAGGCAATTCTCCTGCCTCAGCCTCCTGAGTAGCTGGGATTACAGGTACGCACCACCGTGCCCAGCTCATTTTTTGTATTTTTAGTAGAGACGGGGTTTCACCATGTTGACCAGGATGGTCTCGATCTCTTGACCTCGTGATCCACCCGCCTCAGCCTCTCAAAGTGCTGGGATTACAGGCATGAGCCACCTCGCCCCGCCCGAGATTGTTTAGTTTATAAATAGAAGGATCGTTATCATAAAAATGTTAAGTATCTCCAGGTTGATTGACTCATGCAGCTTCAATTACACTTCCAACGGGCTTGGAACTCAACAGGCCGATTCTAAAATGTATATTTAAGAGCAAAGAGACATGAAATAGGAAAAAAACATTGGGATCTTTGCCCCACTAGTTGTTAAAACGTATAAAGCTACAGAAATAGACAAATAGATTACTAGATAAAAATAGAGAACCTTGAACAGAGCCTTTACATATATGGAACTTTGACAAGTGTTACAGATGATTCCACAAATTTGTTGATGGAAGAAAAAACCATTCAATGAATGGTGCTGGGACAACTGATTATTTATATAGAAAAAATATTAAGTTGATTCCCCAGAATTCTCCATACTTAAAATCAATTCTAGATGTATTATAAAATAAAACGTAAAAGATGAAGCTTTGAAAATGTGAAGTAAAATGTGGAGAATGTCTTTCTGACCTTGGGATAAGAAAGAATGTCTTAAGACAAAACCCACTATAAAAAAAGATTAACATTAAAAACTTCTCTTCATCCAAAGACACTGCAAAGGAGGAGAAGATACAAATCACACTGCAGGAGTGGCGAATGAAACAAGCGCTTTGAAAAACAACTTGGTTATTCTTATTAGATGAACATCTGTTTATCCTGTAGTCTGTTAATTCCGCATCTAGTTATGGATACTCTTGCTTTTATGCACTAGGAGGAAAAGGCAAGAACATTCATAGGAGCACTGTTGGTAAGCAAATAGCTGGTAACCTACTACCATTCAGGAAAGGGAATAGACCTACTTAGAATTGCTCCACAGAGCATAACATGGTTCGGTAAGAGGAATCTTCTGCAAAGCAGATTTGCTTTTAGTGAAAAGAAATTTGTAACATTCAAGACCATCCAAAGGCTGAGTAGACTCCTTCTCACAGAAATTGTTCCCCTAACAGGAAGTGATCAGGTAGTTCTGGGTGTTGCAGAGAGAATTCTGCCACTGGGTGGAAGGTTTCACTAAACGGACAGCAAGATTTTAACCAGCTGTTAAATTTCTGGGATTCTACATATAATCTTTACAAAAACTCAGCCATGCTACTGAGATGATATTAGAAATACATTATTTTTCGGTGGCTCAAGCCTGTAATCCCAGCACTTTGGGAGGCTGGGGCGGGTGGATCACTAGGTCAACAGATCGAGACCATCCTGGTCAACATGGTGAAACCCCGTCTCTACTAAAAATTACCAAAAAATTAGCTGGGCACGGTGGCGCGTGCCTGTAATCCCAGCTACTCAGGAAGCTGAGGCAGGAGAATTGCCTGAACCCAGGGGGCGGAGGTTGCAGTGAGCCGAGATCGCGCCATCGCACTCCAGCCTGGGTAACAAGAGCGAAACTCTGTCTAAAAAAAAAAAAAAATACATTATTTTTACGTCCGTTGACTCCAGAAATTCAGCTTAACAGCAAAGTTGCTTCTGGGAGTGGGGGCTTTAAGCAATTAGCACATAACACTGACCAAATCTGTCATAGATTGGCAACATAGTGGACTTAAAAATCTGGAAAGAGAACAAAATCAAAACAATATTACTTTTATTAATAAAATACGATCATAATAACTGCAAAAAAATTTTTATGACAGCAAAAGTCACCCTTACCTTATTGTCTTAAAACTTTAACATAACCCTTTCTTGCATTTTTTTTTTCTCTACCCACTGGGGCTTTTTAAACAAGTGTAATGTCAGTCAGAAATATTTTGATCAGAGAAGACTGGGGGTGTCGGTTTAGGGTCAGCAGCCTGGCTTAGAGTGTGGGTAGACTATTGCTGAGGGATGTCTGGGCACAGTCCTAAAAGCCTAGAAGTGAAAGGGGAGGAGACTGCAGGAGGAGAGGCACTGGCCGGGTTAAAGCCCAGAACCTTGTAAAGCACCTGCTTTTGGGTGATGGTTCTTAACCTCCTGGGTCCTGCCTTAACCAGATCAAATGGCTACTCTCTCCTCAGGCAGAAACCCACATGCTTTCTGCCCACTCGCTGCCTCTGGTGGCCTTGCACCCTCTCTGCTGCTCTGCCTCTTGGAGTTCTTCCTGCAGGGAAACCCAGCCAAGTAAGCCTGCTTTTATTGCAGTATGACCAGTCATGCCTCCAGTTCCAGATGTTGCTGGCATCCGTTGAACAAACCTCACGAAAGTCATAAAGCCAAGCACAAACCCCAGATTAACTGTTTTAGATGTTTTCTCTTTCTGAGAACTGGGGCAAGGCCCTCAGTATTCTTCTTGTCTCTCTTAGTTCAATCAATGGGCGGACAAGTAAAAGTCACAATTTTTAACCAGTAGCTAATCACGATTGTGTAAGAATAGTGCAGGGTCCAGTAGAGTCTGGTGAACATTTCTGAGGGTGCACACATGCTTCTGGAGGAACTGGGTCATTGCCGTTCCATGGAGTGAGATGGTGGTCTAATTTGCCTGGAGGCCACAGAGCATCTAGAAAGGCGACAGATAGGAATTTTGAGGCTTTTTTCCCCTTAAGGACATCACCTTGAACATCAGCATGATATAGACAAATATCTCTCAGCTAATAGAAGGTCAAGTCAGTCCAGGGTTAGATGGGCCCACAGCCCACGTCAGGAGCATTCGGAAGAGAAAGAATGATTCCACAGTGGTGCGACCCCAGGAATGCACTTTCCCAGGCAGAGTCCGAGTTCATGGAGGGCAGCTATCACATGTGCTGCTAAGCTTCTGGTAGGGCCTGAAGTCTGGGCACCATACGTATATCTGCATGTGCCACAGTCAGGGAAGACAGAGACATATTTTTGTTTCCAACCCCATAACTCTCTCTTAAGCCTCCAGGCCAATGCATATGTTGCTCCTCTGCCTACAGCTTCATCCCTGTCCTAGGTCCCTTTTCCTGGCTCCTACTTGTCTTTTAAAATGCATCTTGATGTTACTTCTCCAGAAGTTTTCTGAAACCATCACTTCCAAATCCAAGTTCCCACAGAACCCTGGGCTCCATGACTACGTTATGGGTTATTTTTGTCTCTCTCCTACCTAGCCTGCAGGCTCCTCTAAAGTCAAGACTGTTTCTTGTTCACTCTTTCCACATAGGAGCTGCTCAACATGCTCTTTGAATAATTGAATAAATTAATGGCATCCTGGGATTAGCTGAGGAGCATCGGCAATAGTAACAGACATGTTCTAAATACAATAGGTCCTCAGAAAGGAGCAGCAAGGCTTCTCCCAGGGACCCCAGACCAACAGTTTTCATCCAGGACAAGGACGAGAAAGAGACTGGAGCCCCACGGTGGGTCAGAGACTGCCGTGACATTAGAATGAATATGCAGAGTGCTGCAGTAGTTCAGAGGCAGCTTCCAGAGCCGTGATGATGAAGAACATGTTTTAAGTTACGATCTGGCCTCCACATCGCACTGGGAGGGGACCCTTGAGAAATCTGAGTACTACAGTGCCTCAGAGATGTTTTCAGAGCAAGACCATCAGGAGCCCCAGTTAATCTCTGTTCTATTGCCAGATACGGGGCAGCATCCAACTAGCCATGGGGATAGTCACGTTAGTGATGGGAGTCAGGGGTGCGGGATTGAAATAAAGAAGAAATGGGCAGAATCTAGCACTATTTTGAGTCTGTCGGGTTGCCACATATGAGGTAAAGCACATAATTTCTGGAAGTGTAAGTAATTTATTATGTCTTAATATATGACAGAATAGTAATAGTAGATGTTACAACACTATTAATATTAATAATATTATTAATCCTTGAATTAGAACGATGCTAACATTACATGGCCAATTATGTGTGGGTGGAGGGGCTGACTACTCATGGCCCAAGTAATTTTATTGTTAAAGAAAAGGATGCAGAGTGAGTGGAAGCCATGAACTCTATCCTGGGCTCTATCAGCAAGGGGCTACAGGAATCTTGCATTTTACCAGTCAATATGTCTCCCTTTAGAGAAAAGTTACATAGCTTTGTATTGACAAATTTCTGGTCAACTTCCATTGCACTTTTGTTTCCATTCCTGTATCACCAAGCAGCTCTCGCTGTACTGAGTCGTGAGAAAATTAAAGGGCTTTTGTATAGGGATGGTTGCCCTGCTTCAACCAGCAAATAAGAGCTCCACCCCTTGCTCTCTCTCCTGATCTGCTCTGTGGGTGCAAGACAGCAATCATGTCTCCTTTTGTTACCTCTCTGTTGTATGGCCCTCACCAATGTCTTTCAAAGCCTCAAGAAACTTCTGAAGAAAACACCCGAGAACCACTTCTGCATGCTAGAACCACAGCAGCCTGGTCTGCGTCACAGTCGAAGAACTTTTCTGTAAATAGCTGGAGAGTGAATATTGCATGCTTTCTGCAGGCCACGAGGTTTCCATCACACATACTCAACTCTGGCTTGTAGCAGAAAAGCAGCCATAGACACTATGTAAATGAATGGCTGTGACTGTGTTTCAGTAAAAGTTTACTGGGCCATAGTTTGCTGACCCCTGAGTTAGAGCAACAAAAGCCCGTCTTTACTGGAAGGTACTTCCATATTACAGCAGGTTCCAGAGAGTTCTGGGGAACAGTGTTGAGGATGGTTGCCCTGGAAGGCAGTGGGTCAGCAGCAGGTCAGCAGCCATACCCTGCCAGCCGTTCTCAAGGCCACTCTGCTGCAGGGAGCAGAGAGGCGGGAGTGCTCAGTGTATTGAGGAGAGGCAGGAAAGGAAAGTTAGAATTCATGGTAAGAAAAGGACTCTGAATTCCCTGGATCTGAGGGATTGGGACAAAGGAGAGAACTGGGGAGAAGGAGGGAGGTAGGAGTAGGACAGGTGAGTTGGGCGGGGGGGAACCTCTGCTTTAGCCAACTCCCTTTCCCTGGGGCAGAGACTCTTAAAAAAGCAAAATAAACGCATCTGGGACAGAGATGCCTACTCCCAGCAGCTCCTGAACAAAGCCTCGAGCACCTACAACTGGACCAACCCTCAAATGGGCCATGACCTTACGGATTAAAGACCTGGTCCATTATTTATGTGGTCTCAGTTCTTGTATCACCCCAAAACTTGCTACAACAGATTCACGTTCAACGGCACTCAATCAAATAGATGTTGTGCTTAGAGGTAGCACAGGGCGGGCCCTCTTCCCAGTCCTGCCCTTGCTCTCCACTGTTGCACAGTTAATCTTTAGAAATACCGAGTCCCCAGGCTTGTCATGTTCTCCCGGTAGGGTGGGAGGAAATACTCAGCGCTTGTTTTTCTCTTATGATTCTGCTTCTCTTCCTATGCGGAGAATTCTGCTTTGTTTGCTGCTGATAGCTCCCAAACAATGAACGGTCAGGTCACAGGACGACTTCGGAAATGGCAACCACTGGATGGCAAAGAGAGTTTTCCCAAGTGTGTTTGTATCATGCGGAGCCTGCATCATGCCCACATAAGGACTTCAGGTAGAGGATTACATAGGGCGTGTAGCTCCACAGTTAGGAATTCTGAGCAAATGCTGCACCAGAAGGAAGCATATAGGGGGCTGAATGGCTTTCAGGAAGTATCTCTTCCCTTTCCTGTTGCTACGGTCTAAATACCGGTGTCCACCCAAATTCACGTTTAAAACCTAATCACCGATGTGTTGGTGTTAGGAGGTGGGGCTTTGGAGTGTGATTTGATTATGAGAGCACATTCCTGCTAAATGCAGTTAGTGTCCTTAGAGACCTCGGACAGCTGCCTTGCCCCCTTCACCATGTAAGGATATAATGAGAAGGAACCAGAAAAATGGGCGGTCATCGCACATGGAATCTCTCAGCCCCTTCATCTTGTACTTTCCAGCCCCCAGGTGGTGAGAAATAACTTTATGTTGTTTATAAGCTACTCAGTCTAAGGTATGTTGTTATTGTAGCCCAAATGGACTAAGACACTGGTCAAGGTGGTTTGTCCACATAGCGGAGAATGGCAGTTTGTTTAGGAAGGTGTGCTCTGGAGTCTGATGACTTGGGCCCTAAATCCCTGCCCTGACACATTCTAGCTGTCAATGACTTTGGGCAAATTACTGAACTCCTCTGATCTGTATCTGCCTCCTCTTTAAAGTGAGCAGACTAACAATATCTAATTTTGAGGGCTAATATGAGTATCAAGCGGAAATCATCTGTGTGACTTGCCTAGGATGGTAAGTTTCTTCTTCTCCTTCCTGTTACCATATGGACATGAATGAAAAGATGCAGAGAAAGTCCCGTACAAACCCCAGACCTCCTCCTCTGAGCCTGTTCTAGCTGCACGAATTATACCTCTGGAGATTCCTTCAGATTAAATGTAAATTTGTCTGGAGATAGAACAAGGTACATTATCAGCCATTGATATTTCAGGGAGCATACGTACATATGCTTCTCTATACGCATGACTCTTCACTCTCACGTGCGTTAACATCTCCAGGACTTGGACGGTCCTGAAAAAGGAAGGCTCAGAAGAGATCTTCTTTTCATTTTACAAAGGGAAAAAAATGAGTCACAGAATCTAAGTTATTCTGTGGGAGCCTGGACAGATACCAAGTGCTATTGCACTAGGTCAGTGTTTTTCACAGTGTGGGCCAAGGATGCCCTCTGCTCCAGAAGCATTTATCAAGGCTTGTGTCAGGTTCAAGACCCAGCTGAAGTCTGAGGGGAGTGGGTGGACTGGGGACAGGAAGCTGGAAGAACACTCGAGAGACATCAGACAGAGCTTTATTCAGCAGCTCTTTCACAGTGTCCGTGTTACATTTATACACTCCACAAACAATAGTGGCTGAGAGCCAGGTCATGAGCATCTTTATGTTATGTCTACATAGCTGTGATTATATAAGGCATGGGAATGTGCGCCTGTGCTCCAATCCTGCTGAGCCGTGAAGGACGTTCACCTCGGCCTATGCCTGCTTGGCTACAGTGCAGCCACGTTCCTTACGCTCCACCCCATAGGCCGAGGGGATTCTTTTAGTGGGGACTCACGCACATAGGGCAGCAACCTGGACCTATAGGCCACAGCAATGATACAGAGAGCAACAACCTGCTACTAACAGTCCTGCTGTGCTGCCTCTGATTACGAGAGCTCAACATAGGCCAGAGCTCATAGACACCCACTATCTCTGCAGGGGGTCGCCAGCAAGCCACTCAATCACCTTCATCTCCCGTGACACCACTTGTAAAGCTGCCATTATGTTTTGGTGGTTGCCAGGGATGAATGTACAACTTTAATGTAGAACATTACGTCCCTGCAAGGCACAAATGCCACCTTGGGCAGATGCGACCATGTCTAGGGCCATCCGGTTTTGGAGCACCACTTTCCTGATCTGATTAACTTCATCAGTTAGCAAAAGGAGGGCAACTCAGATGCAATTTAGGGCCCAAGCTGCGTGCTCTGCAGAGGCTGCAACCTGCATTTCTACAGTGGTGACACCTGCCCCAGGGGTAGTTATTGCTAAGGGACAGAACCACCGGGGGCCGCCACACTCACAAAAAGTGGAAACAGAGTGCCTCCCAGTTATGTGGGCGACTAGACAATGTGGGAAGCACAGAGGCAGGCACAGAAGGCCACTCCCAGCTACAACATCCAGTCCAATTGGCCGGCAGATATGGCCATCTCTGTTCCCACAGACCCATAAACTCCCAGGGAAAACAAAGTCCATGGGACCTGGGCTTGGCAAGGTGTGTGGCATGTGTTATGTCTGCACAGGCCTCAGTGGGCAGCCATCCCGCAGTGACTTTACCCCAGTGCTGCTCTATACATTACGGCACCTGCAATGGTGGCACCATGTGATTCCCATTACCCAGCCCCATCCATCATGGATTCTATGAGTTCACCAGGGGCTTGCCATGAGTTGCAATGTACTCTATCCAAAGCCCACCGTGATGCATCCCACTCATTGTCCGTCAGACCCCAAGTCTTTAGCCATGTGCAGTTCTGCACAGAAGCTGGATGCGTGTGCCAGGGCAAGCTGTCCGCAGCTGCCGCTGGAAGGATGTTGCAGATCCAACAGTTGAAGACATTGGTCACCTGGGCATAGGTGTGGGCCCAGTCCACAATACTGGTGGAGCATGCCAACCTATGGCTGAAATGACAAAGCAGGCATAGGTACTTACAGGGGTAAATCATGTACCTCAGGCAAAATACAGGCCAACTTTTCATCTCTGGATAACAATGTGGCTGCCAAGGGCTTCTGCCCTGGGTGATGATGCCACACCCTCTTAGCTCCCCATGGTTCTTTTTTTTTTTTAATAATGGCCGATCAATATTTTGTGTATTTAAGGTGGAGAATGTATATTTTGTTTATTTAAAATGGAGAGCTCTATAAATATTTATTGAGTTTACTTGTTCCGGATTTATTGAGTTTACTTGTTCAATCAAGATTTGAAGCACAAGGTCCAACCAGGAACTCCAGCCCCACAAAGATGGGGGAGTAACATGCAAATGTTACCCGTTCTTCAAGTCCTGGATATCCTTATTAATTTTCTGTCTCGTTGAGTCTAAATCTCTTTATGAGTCTTATGCATCTGGGTGTTAGGATCGTTAGCTCTTATTGTTGCATTGATCCTTTTACCACTATATCTTTGTTGCTTTGAAATCTATTCTATCAAATGCAAGAATTGCAACTCCTGCTTTTTATTTATTTATTTATTTTTGCTCTCCATTTGGCTGGTAAATCTTTCTCCATCCCTTTAAGTCTTTGTGATCTTTGGATGTAAAATGGGTCTGGATGTAGCATATCATTAGGTTTTGGCTGTATCTTTTGATTGGGGGATTTAGTCAGAGATTTTGTTACCACCAGGCCGGCTTTGCAGAAGCTTCTGAAGGAAGGATTATACATAGAAAGGAGTAACCAGTATTAGCCTTTCTAAAAATATGCCAAAAAGTAAAGAGTATCAACATAAAGAAGAATTTGCATCAATGAATGGATAAAATAGCCAGTTAACATCAAATGGCAGTAACCCTAAATTTAAATCGACTAAAGCTCCCCATGGTTCTTTTGGGTCTTGTACCTGTGCTAAAGTCACAGGGGAGCTCATCATAAGCCACACAGACGTATGTCTGTGTACATATGTCGTCCGGAGGAGGGTCCCTTTCCTGCCATTTCCCTACGAATGGTCAATCATGGAGGCCACTCATTAAATACCCAAGGAGTCACATGTAAGTCATACTGCATGCCCTCCCTTAAGGGGACTATAGTAGCCGACCATCTGTAACGGGGGCTTAGAGGTTCCATGGCCAACACCAGGTTTTCTGTTCCCCTCCCTTCAGGGGCATCAAGGGAGGCAACAGCAGATTACCATTTGTCCCTATACCCAGGCAGAGGAGGGCATTCTTGGTGTGTATCTGTAAGCTAGATGGGGGCAGTGGACCAGTGTAACAGTATGTCCAGCAGAACTGGGCTGCCTTTCTGTAGCTGCTCAATCAAGATTTGAAGCACAAGGTCCAACCAGGAACTCCAGCCCCACAAAGATGGGGGAGTAACATGCAAATGTAACCCGTTCTTCAGGAGTCTGTTATATTGCTCAATCATGCCAGTGGCTTGTGGGTTATAAGGAACGTGGAACTCCCATTGTATGTCCAGCTGCTGTGTTCACTGTTGTACTTGCTGTCCAGTACAGTGTGTTCCCTATCACTTTCAATGGCCAGAGGAAGGCCACATAAGGCATGTAAGTGTTGCAGGGCTTGAATGGTGTGTTGCTGGCCAGCAACCCTGCAAGGGGATTTGAACAAGCCAGTGACTGTGCCTGAAGCCATCGGTGCATATGTGAGCCCTGCAATTTTGGCAGTGGCTCATTGTAATCTATTTGCCATCTGGTCAAGGGCATCTGCCCTACTGTCACTTGTTGTGTTATACTGGGCAGTGTCTCTGTCTAGGGTATGAGTGAGCACACATGCTGGGCACTTCTGGCAGGCCTCCAAAAGGTCCTGTGAGGGCAAAGACAGATGTCAGCACCTATTGACATGTTCCATCAGTTTAACTACACCTGTCCGTTCTCTGTGTAGCCACAAAGCTACCTGTCATGTAGGTGCCAACACTAACCATTGGACCTTGGCCAAGGCATCTGCCTCATCATTACTGGGGGTGGCCAAAGGCATATGGCCTGACACATGATATATAGTTACATCTTTCTGATGACCTATTTCCCAGAGGTCTGGCCACATAGTTTGGCCCCAAATGGGCTGATGGCCTACAAGCCAATTCTGTAACTTCCAGATAGTGAATCACAAGGTTAAACCTCGATAGATTGCCCAGCTATTGGTGCAAAGTACCATAGGTGACTCCTCTCCGGTAGTCACTATCCACCCTGCTCTGAGTTCAGCCCACTGGCTGCTTTGTCATGGCCAGTATCAAACTATATGGTGTCAGTATAGGCTGGGTTGCCACAGCAGTCCAGTTGGCAGCAGCACCCTGGCTGGACACATCTGTATACCATGCCCCATTAGGAATGGGAGGATGCCCTTTCTTAAACAGTGATGGCTCAGGGTCTAGGGGTGCCTCAGGCCCCATGGCCTTATCTTGCATTGGGACAAGTCATCTGCATGATGACTGTAGCCCATCCTGTCATGCTCTCACAGGCCTGAAGGGCAGCATATGCAGCAAATTTCTTCTCTCTTAATGAATACTGGAGCTCAGATCTCTTCCACAGCTGGGACCAGAAACCTCCAGGCATTCAAAAGCACTCTGTGCGCTGCTATAGGCCCCAGCCAAAACCATCTGTGGTTACATGGTACATCAAGTTCAAATGGGCACCCCGATCAACTACTTGTAAGGGCTGTGTTTGCTGAATGGCCAGTCTCATTATCCCAATCCCAGGTAGCTCCTTTTCTTCATTAACCAGTACAATAGTTTTATCTTTTGAGTCAAATGGGGCACAAACGGCCGCCAGTACTCCAAGGGGCCCACAGAATTCTGCAGCTGCTTCACCGGGGTGGGTCAGGGGTATGCGTGGATTGTATCAATGATGGCCTCTGGGATGGCCTTTGTTTTACTTGACCAAACAACTCCCAAGAATTTTGGAGACAGTCCGGGCCCTTGGACCTTGGATTTGTTGACAGCCCAACCACATGCTGCCGAATGTTGCCACAAGAGGGGCACCGCTGCTTCTAAATCCGCAAGACAATCGGAGGTTAACATGACATCATCAATGGAATGAAACAGGAGGGCCCCTTTTGGATATTTCCAAACAGCTAAATCCATGGCAACAAGACCGTGACAAATGGTGGGGCTATGCACCACTGCACCTGTGGCGGCGTGGTAGACGTCCACTGTCGTCCTTCCCATGGGAAGGCAAACTGTTCCTGGCTCTCTGGAACAATATCAGTGAAGAAGAATGCATTAGCTGAGTCTACCACAAAGTGGTACTGTCCTAGTTCCATTGTCAAGCAGTCCATCAAATCCGTGATGGAAGGTACAGCTGCATGCAGAGGGGGTGTCACCTTATTCAGGTCCTGATCATCCACTGTCATCCACCAAGTTCCATCAGGCTTTCTGACTGGCCATACTGGGGAACTGTAGGGGCTATCGGTGCTACACATATTTACACCTCCTTAACTTCTCAGTGGTCTCAGCTATCTCTGCATTCACCCCTGGCAAATGGTATTGATGAGTGGAGGTAACTTACCAGGGTTGTGGCAGAGCTTGGGACTGGTGATGTGTATGTCCACACAGTACCAGCTTTCCTATACAAACTGGGAGTCTGAATTCTCTGGCTGTGGTGTGTAAATCCAGACCATGCAGAATGTCCACCCTCAGAAAATATTCACGTATAGGAGAGACATACACATTGTATAGGTGGGGTCCAAGTAGCCAATGCCAAGATGCAGAGACAGATTTCACCTTCACTGATTGGCCCCTGTAACCATCAGTGAATGCAGTTTTGTCCAGAAACTTATCCGAGTCCCCATAAACTAGACCACAGTCTCACCAGTATCTACCAGCACCAAGTAGGGGAGCAAGGATTGCCAGCTCCACATGTGGTCTCTGGTCATCCGGCCCCAACACACAAAGCTGGGCATCTCGGTCAGTTTCCTAATCAAACAAGAAAGGTTCCATATCTGTGCCTGTCTGCAAATAGTCCTTGAGCTGCAGTGTCTGGGTGGGCTTAGGTTGAACAACAGTGTTTTGTGCCTTCTTGAGCATTTTCCAGAATTGTTGCCCTGGGGACAATTGCCTCCACAGAGCCAAGAGCATTTCATTGGGTTGCCTGTCAATTTTCTCTTGAGCAACCCTGGCTAAAAGTAAATCAAACTATATTTGCTTGCGGGTCACCTGCTGGGGCCCCTTGTTATCTCCTGGGGTAGTTATCTGTGGAGGGGCCACCTTCCCCTTCTTTATGGTACAGACTCCCTGGTCCCACTGATGTCCTTCTGCCTCCCCAAGGGCCATAACAGTAGTCACTTCATGTATGTGGTGCTCCACATATGGGGTGAGGACAGCAGCCAGAGAGCCAAAAGAGTTTGCGGGTGCTGAGCCCAGCACAAGAGCCCTCATGTGGGAGGTAAAGCATTCATTATCTGGCCCCCAGGTATTCAGATCAAACACAGCCTGCTGCATACCCATCCCCTAGAGTAGCTGCACCAAATTAGTATATGATTGCCATTTACTCACAGTTTCTGGTATTTCTCTGGCATCATTCCAAACAGTCTACATGGCTGCCATTAGCCACTCAAATAAGTGTGGTCATCTTTCCCCTGTGCTAACCATTGATACAGCTGCAGCCACTGATGAATGGAGGAGTAAGTTGTGATAGAAGCCAGCTTCTCTATTTTGGAAGCAGAGCAGGGAATGTTGTCAGCTCCTTTGTTCCAAAGATGGAGTAACCAGGCAGGGAGGGGCTATCGGCACTCTTTACCTAACTCCTGCAACTCAGTGGGGGTATAAGGACTATAAGACATATAGTCCTTGTGTGGGGGTTTCCACTGTGGGGTTTCCCTGAGCTCTCCCCTGGGGTCCCACAGGCTGCTCATGTTCTACCTTCTGATGGATCATAGGATGAGCTAGCAGAAGAAGAGCCTCCTCCTCAGCATCAGACCAAATGAGAGTGTCCAACTGGAAGGATGGGTTCAAGGTCACACTAACAGCTGTTGCTAACTCCTGTTCCAGGCTGTTTATCTGGGTCTCTAAGCACCCTGCCTGAGTCTGGAGATCCTTCATCCCCAGGCGGTGGTCCAAGCTGTATATTTGGGCTCCCAGGTACTCATCTTGTGCCTGAAGTTACCTTACTTGCACTGTGTCCTGCAAGGACTGAGCATGTACTTCATGCAGTGCAGTCAGAAACACCCATCAACTCTGCTGGCAAAGGTACATTCCTTCTTGGTGCTGTGCTTCCAGCTACTCTAGTGCCTTCTCCACACTCGTGTGAGACCTGTCCACTGCCTCCCATGTTTCCACTGCTGTGGCTACATAGCTGACCCAAAAGCCTCAAGAGATGAAGACCCACTCACCTCATCCTGCCGACTATGCCAATTGTCAGGTTCAATAGACCAGCTGAGGTTCTGAGGGGAATGGGTAGATGGGGTCAGACAGCTGGAAGAACACTTGAGAGACAGCAAGTAGATGAGACATGGCTTTATTGAGCAGCTCTTTCACAGTGTCCGTGTTACATTTATATATCTTACAAACAATAGTGGCTGAGAGCCAGGTCATGAGCTTCTCTATGCTATGTCTAGATAGCTGTGATTACATAAGGTATGAGAATGTGCACCTGCACTCCAATCCTGCTGAGTCATGCAGGATGTTGACCTCGGCCTATGCCTGCTTGGCTACAGCACAGCCATGTTTCTTACAGCTTGCTAAAAATACACATTCCTAGGTCACATCTATCTGAGACCTGCTGAATTTGACTCACTCAAGGTGGGGCTTGGTAATATGTATTCTTAGCACCCTCTTCATGTAGTTTAGATATATGTGACAGTTTTAAAAACCATTGCTCTTGGGTCAAGACCAGTGGCTCTCAATCCCTATTAAACACTTCAATTACCTGTGGAGAACTTACTTAAGAAAAACACGTTCAAGCATGCCTGTGTCCCACTTCCCAGAATGCTGATACAGCAGGTTCAGAGTGAATCCCTGGCATTCTCAGTGATTCTGATTCCCAGCCAAAGTTGAAAGTTACTGATCTAAATCAGTGGTTTACCACTTTACTGCATGTTAAAATGACCTGTACTGGCTGCATCATAAACCAATGAAATCAGAACCCAGCCATTGGTATTTTTAAAATGTCACCCAGGAGTTCCTATGTAGTGTAATCATGATTGAGAACAAGTGGTCTAGATCAGGGGTCAGCAAATACCTCCTTAAAGGTTCAGAAAATAAATATTTTTGACTTTGTGGGCTATATGGTCTCTGTCACAACTACTCAATACTGCCATTATAGCATGGATGCAGTCATAGACCATATGTAAATACGTGGCTGTGACTGTGTTTTAATAGCATTTTATTTGCAAAATTAAGCGGTGCACCACACTTGGCCTATGTTTGCCATTTGTAGATCAGTGCTTCTCAAATTATTTGTGTGATACAGGTTTTTTTCTTTTATTTTAAAGAATTTCCAATCTGTGGCAGACTGATTATTTTGTAAAATACAAATTATTTGTGGTACAGGGATTTTTTTACTTTTATTTTAAAGAATTTCCAATCTGTGGCAGACTATTTTGTAAAATACAATAAAAATAAATTACTAGAAAACTGAAGTGAAAAAGACAAAATACAAGCCCATTGATTATGCAGTTGGATGTTACAGCAATGTCAAATTGCTATGATAGTTTCTAAATACTTACACTGAATTTCTTTACTTATCTTGCATGAACTGACAAGAACCACCTCAGACTAGACTCATTTGAAAATGACACTTTGAGTAGCATGAGTATAATCAAGTCAATCATCGTCCCGTTTTATAAATGTGAACACAGTCAGGTAGAAGTAAGTGGTGTAAACTACATAGAGAAAGAACTTTTGAATCCAACTTTGAAAAAGAAGATGAACCTCGACTAGTGAAGAAGCAATGACAAGCCATTGGAGCCTAATACCACTTAAAAAGCACTCATATGCGGTGGCTCAAGCCTGTAATCCCAGCACTTTGGGAGGCCGAGGCAGGTGGATCACGAGGTCAAGAGATCGAGACCATCCTGGTCAACATGGTGAAAGCCCGTCTCTACTAAAAAATACAAAAAATTAGCTGGGCATGGTGGCGCGTGTTTGTAATCCCAGCTACTCGGGAGGCTGAGGCAGGAGAATTGCCTGAACCCAGGAGGTGGAGGTTGCGGTGAGCCGAGATCACGCCATTGCACTCCAGCCTGGCTAACAAGAGCGAAACTCCATTTCAAAAAAGAAAAGCACTCAATAAAGTGAGCTGAATTGAATCAGGCAGTGAAAAGCAAGCTTTGTTTGTTAAGAAGATAGAAGTATGTTTGCCACTGTAAATAGAGGATTGCTGATGGACTCCCAAGAGAAAGCATGTTGAAGGGCTTTGAAATTAGAAAGGATTTGAAATCAGCTACTAGCATTGCCATGTAGTAGCTGAGTTTGTGGCAAGTATTGACTATTCTAAGCCTTGGTAACCTCATTTACAAAGTCAAGAATATTGTTAACTTCCCAGGATTGCTGAGGGAATTTGAGTTTCATAGTCAAAGTGCTCAGTATCTGATGCTCAAGACAGACAGTGATTATTGTTGGAGAGCCACAGGCGCAGTGGAGAGAATGCCAGCCAGCTTCAGAGCCAGGCAGAGTCGGGTACGAATTCTGGCTCTACCATTTGTGTGACACTGGGCCATTTAACCTCAGTGAATCTCAGTTTCTTCATCTGAAAAACAGAGATGTTCATACCTACCTTTCAAGTTAAAATAAGAATTCGAGATTATCAAAATATGTCAAGTACCCGGCACAAAAGAATTGTCAAGAAATGGTAGCTATCGTTTTCTCATATCATTTTTTATATTGATACATAATCCACATACCATAAAATTCATCCTTTAAAATGTATAATTTAGTAGTTTTTAGTATATTCACAAAGTTGTTCAACCACCCTACTATCTAATTTTTAAATAGCTATTGATTTTAAAATATTTAAATTCAAGAACCCTAGATTGGTCTCTGTCCCTCCACACCCCAAAACCTTCACTGAAGCGTGACAGGGGAGAAACAATACCATACAACACTTAGCAATATTCATACACAGTCCCTTTCTGAAGTCTCACATCTTACAGCAGCTGCCCAAACCTTTTCTCTTTCTTACCCCAGAACTTCAACTTGAGTGGAGTTCTGAACTCCAGCTTGAGTGGCTCTCCTCATCCTTGTCTCTTCTCTTGGAGCTTTTATAATTCTAGCTTCCCCATTGTTCCAGGTCTTTTCTCACACCCAGTAATGTATCCCATTCCCTCAGTTTCTTTGGTTTGCCACTGCCAGGCATCACTTCTCTGTGTTCTGAGGTCTGTGCTCCATTCTTGTAATGAGAAGCTCTTGCAGAGGGCACTCTGGCCAGGAGCTACACTCTAACTCCCCTGTGTCTGGGTGGAGCCCCATGGACTAAGTAAACTAGTCCCCATTGCAGGAAGGTAAGCAGAAATGATGAGTGTCACTTCCATATAAAAGTTTCAAATGGTTTGGGAAAACTGGCTAGCCATGTGCAGAAAGCAGAAACTGGACCCCTTCCTGTCACCTTACACTAAAATTAACTCCAGATGGATTAAAGATTTAAACATAAAACCTAACACCATAAAAACACTAGAAGAAAACGTAGGCAAAACCATTCAGGACATAGGCATAGGCAAGGACTTCATGACTAAAACACCAAAAGCAATGGCAACAAAAGCCAAAATAGACAAATGGGATCTAATTAAAATCCAGAGCTCCTGCACAGAAAAAGAAACAATCATCAGAGTGAATCGGCAACCAACAGAATGGGAAAAAAATTTTGCAATCTACTCATCTGACAAAGGGATAATATCCAGAATCTACAAATAACTAAAACAGATTTACAAGAAGAAAACAAAGAACCCCATTCAAAAGTGGGCAAAGGATATGAATAGACACTTTTCAAGACATATATGAGGCCAACAAACATATGAAAAAAATGCTCCTCATCACTGGTCATTAGAGAAATGCAAATCAAAACCACATTGAGATACCATCTCACGCCAGTTAGAACGGCGATCATTAAAAAATCTGGAGACGACAGATGCTGGAGAAGATGTGGAGAAATAGGAACACTTTTACACTGTTGGTGGGAATGTAAATTAGTTCAACCATTGTGGAAGACAGTGCGGTAATTTCTCCAAGATCTAGAAATAGAAATTCCATTTGACCCAACAATCCCATTACTGGGTATATACCCAAAGAACTATAAATCATTCTACTGTAAATACACATGCACACGAATGTTCATTGCAGCCCTGTGTATAATAGCAAAGACCTGGAACCAACCCATATGCCCATCAATGATAGACTAGACAAAGAAAATGTGGTGCATATATACCATGGAATACTATGCAGCCATAAAAAACGATGAGTTCGTGTCCTTTGTAGGGACTTGGATGAATCTGGAAACCATCATTCTCAGCAACTGACACAAGAACAGAAAATCAAACACTGTGGGTTCTCACTCACAGGCGGGTGTTGAACAATGAGAACACGTGGACTCAGGGAGAGGAGCATCACACACTGGGGGCAGTTGGAGGGGGCTAGGGGAGGGACAGTGGGGGTGGGAAGGGTGGGGAGGGATAACATGGAGAGAAATGCAGTATATAGTATGCACCTATGCAACAACCCTGCATGACCTGAACATGTACCCCAGAACCTAAAGTAAAATAAAATTTTTAAAAAGTGATTAAGAAGTGTGTCTGTCTCCTCTACTTTCTTCTTGTCTTCCAGCTAAAAGGCAAAGGACTCCAAGACTCAAGAGAATAGCTAAGCCCCCAAGCAGGAGGAGGTTGAGCATATGGTCCACAAATTATCACATGAGAGACCACCCATTGAGTACCGGATGGGATTAACAGGAGCAAGAAACATGTCTTCTCTGTTGATGCCACTGAGAGTTGGAAGATTGTTATAGAAGCTAGTTTTACCTTAACTGAAAGCAACAACTTGTGGTGGTATCAGCGTCAGTCAGTGGTAGCATTCCTCTGGCATTGTCCCAGGGAGGCCAGGGATTTGGTGGGACCTAAGAGCCAGAGGCCCTTGGCTGCTATGGGGACTGTGGTTAAGAAAGACAAAGTCTTTGGCAGTGGCTGCTCTGTCTCCCAGCAGAACTAGGGTGGAGCCGACTGGCAAAGTATAAAAGCACAGGGAGAAGCAAATGCCAGAGTTCGGTTGGCTGCTCCAAGGCACCAGGGAGTGGGCTCTGGCTGACCCCAAATAGAGACAACACCTCTCTCTCTGACGTTGGCTGAACAGTCCCAGCAGAACCCTTTCTTGGAGACAGGCACTCGGGCTAAATTTCAGTAATTAGATTTGGCTCTGTTCCCTTTCTGCTTCTTTTGCCCTCAGTTCAGTGGCCCTCGTCCAGCAGTGCAGGTAGAACAATTGTCAGACCTTCCCAGAGCTGCTCTGTCAAAGAAAACCCATGGTATCACATGAGAGAAGGGCAGCACACCTTCCTCTAGTGTTACAGAATGAATCTGTTGCATGCATGTAAGGAACAAGGGGAGTTCTCCTGCCACTAAGTGGCAACCTGGTAGAGGCACTAGGTATTCAGGCCGCTACTGCCTCTGTTTTCTCCTCAAAGAGAAAATCAAGGGGACCATGTTTCCCACATCCCAGTGGGAAGACGAAACCAGTTTGAAATCCACCTAAGATCTAATCCTGGAGCAGCTTTGGGGCCGGGTAGCTCAAGGGTTTGGGTCAAAGCTCACAACCACATAGGGAAGACCTAGTGTTTCTTCCCTATAAAAAGATGAGAGATAGAATGGGGAGATGGGGTGGAGAAACAAAATCCCAACTCCATCCAGTCTTCCCACATGGTCTTGCGAGCAGGCTTGAAGTACCTGGCCTGCTGCCCTGGCAGGTTCCAAACCTTTTCTGATATGCAGTCTCTCTCTGTCACCCAGGCTGGAGTGCAGTAGCATGATCTCGGATCACTGGCAGACTCTGTGGGAAGTAGCCTTTGTCCCCTGAAACCTTAGGGCAGTATTTTTCCCATGTCAACTAACCCTCTGAGTATGTTTTCAGCACTTCCCTTAGTCTGTCCCCAGGACCAGAGATTGCAGAGCATGCTACCTAAGTGTTTGTGCCACAAGAACTCAGCTACTACCACAGGGAGCCAGCATAAGCCTCACTGACCAGATATCTGACATTGAACTCCTTTTCATCCTGGTTAGATCTGGACAAATGGAGTTTTTAGGTGCCCCGTGGCAAAACGGTGGTCTCCTTGTGGCTAGTCCTTTCTCTGTGAGATACTTCCTTTAGGGAATTCATTAAATGATGATGGCGGGGGAAAGGTCATCATGATCCAGGAATTGGCCCTCAGGTTTGCTGAGCTGGGAACTGAATTCCATAAGTTCCTCAGATATAAGCAGGCTATGGAGAGCTGATTCTCTCAATAAGAGCCTGATTGACAAATGAATGCAAACTAATCAATGAGGGTATCAGGTAGGATCATAAGTGCCCAACCTTTTCTGAGAGTGCTCCTGAGGATAAATAATCTTGGGATGCTGAAATACAAAAAAAGATATTCTTAAAGTAGACAAAAGCAGAACAAAATTTCAAGAGCGTTCTTGTTTTTAAGGCTATTTCATCATTCTAGAGTAACTGGATTCACTGCCCTTCTGCACTCTGGAGACATTTCTGAATAAAAAGTACTGGTTCTCAGAATTTGAGGGATCTCACGCTGGCACAGTGCTTGAGGACACCCACCAGTTTGCTGAGTATTCACGCAGACCTTCTGTGATGCCAGCAGGCCTCCAGTATAATAGAGCACAACTGGGTACATGACAACTTCTCTTATAAGCTAGTGCTTTCTAATTTTTTGTAAATAATGCACTCATGCAACAATATTTGTATGAATTGACAGAAGGACTCTAGCTATCCCAGGTCCTGTTCTGCCACCCTGAGATCTACAGGAAGTAAAAATCCCCACACATCTGTGACTCATTGTTGTTCATCAGTTGGCCCTGACACATGTGTTGGAAAGTGCTGGCACACACCATGGTCTTCTTTACTAGACTTTGGAGCATTTAGCAGAGATGATAAATAGTCTAGTCTTATCAGCGACACATCTTCTCTTAGGATATGATTCTTTTGATATTGTGCCTTGGAGTTTTCTGTCTTTACTTTCAGCAGGTGAATTTTTCTGACCCTGCCCCCAGCACCCCAAATCTGGAATGCCTTCTGTGGGGAATGCTGTCATATTCTGTTCAGATCCCAACTTCAGGGCTGAGGCACCAGCCTCCAGAGGCTGATGGCTCACAGCTGTGTCCCTTCCTAGGCAATGATCTTGGCAGACAGCTATCTGGCTCCAGACTAAGACCCCTCCCAGGGTTGGCTCAATAGCCAATGACTGCCTGATGCAGAGATACAAAGGTTGGGCCCCTTGGCTTTAGTAGGAGACCACTCTGAAGGCTTGTCTCAGCTCCAGCACTCCCTATAGCACTGGGAAGGCCTCAGTTACAACATATGCAAGGTCAATTTTTTCTCACCAATCCTTGTAAGTGCATCTCTGGAAGCTTATCCAATAAACCTTCTGCATGTGAGTCTGTCACCAAGTCTGCTTTCAGGGAACCCAACCTAAGCCACACTTTCAGGTCTCTTGAGCATTTTAGTGTCATATACTTTCCACAATACAAAATGCCCAGATTTATGTAAACACATGGAGTAAATTGTTAAAAGTTAATGGGCAAGTGAACGGCTAAAACTTCTGGAAAAAATATAATTTAAAAAAATCTGCGTTTTCCTTTGGGAAGAGAGGGAGAACCCAGAGAGACCAAAAGGTTACCTGTCCTCTGTGTCTTTTAGGACAAGTCACCTTCTCTCTCTGGGCCTTACTTTCTTCACCCATCATGTGATCAGGTGCATATCTAACTCCTCTACTCAGACTTTCTGTGGCTCCACATTCCTCTGTTTCTCTAACACAGTGGTTCCCAAACTTGAGTGCATATCAAAACCTCTTTGGAGGCATTTAAAAACAGATTTCTGGGTCCTGCCTTCAAGTTTATCATTCAGTAGGTCAGGAATGCGGCCCTAGAATTTGTATCTCTAACAGGTGCCAGGAGATGGCAGTGCTGTTGGTCTGGGTGGTATCTAACAGCTGTTTGTTCTTTCTGATGGAAGAAGGACCGTTTCATAGCAGTGGTATTATTACTCAGTGACTTCAAAGGGTTAATTCAGCTTCTTTATTCGCTTAATGAAAAACTCTCTGTTAAGAAAAGTGTTCCCAGCCCAGCTGAAATCTAACCATCTAAAGCTAAGTCTTATGTGAAAAAGAGGTCACTTTTTGTAGAGAAAGTGGCAAAGACTATAAACCACATAGATTTTGATCAACGGCAAGCTCTTTAAAGCAGAAGAAAGGAGGGAGGGAAAAAAGTTTATTTTGGAGAGTGCCTTTCTTGCCACCTGACCATGATCAGAATGCAGACTGGGTTTGGTATGAGCCTCACTTGTGTGAAAGGTCGCAGCCTCCACCCCTAGGGACTCTGGGGGCTGTGCTATTGCCTTTAAAGCATGCTCACTGCCAGCAAGTCATCCACACAGGGCTGCACTGCTGGAAGCACTTTCCCTTCTCTGGCCCCAGGCCTCACCACCCAGTGTGTTTTTACTGGACATCACTGTGGTCTGGGAGCCCAGGCGTCAGGGCACTTCCCTCTTTGGAGTGTAGTGTCTGGGATGCTGAGCCCAGGCCTGCCAGTTCCCATGCTCGCCTCCAGGCCATGACATAGCCCTGCTGGCTGAAGGCAGGCTTTGCCTGTTCTCACCGAGTGTGTGGTTGGATAATGCCCTGGACTGTCCTCTGAAAGCACTTGGACAGTGCATGGGATCAGGAAAATCTTTAACTAATCTTTACCCTTTGTACCAAAGGCTGTTCACCCATCTTTAAAGCATCAGAGGATTTCAGCAGTCAGAGGGATCGTGAGAGACCATCCAGTCCAGCTCTTTCTCTTTAATAATCATGAAGCCCTGTTCTTCATAATGATGCTAACATTTCAAGTGTATGAAGTTTACAAAGTGCTTTCATATGTATCACAGTTTCCTTACATGGTCCATTGAATCGGTTAGAAAGCCCTGTTGACTTTTCCTAAAAAATATGCTCTAAAGATCTGTCCATTTCTCTTTATCTCTTCTGTAATACGCTAGCCACCATCATTTCTTGCCTGGACACAGTACTGGCCTCCAGACATGTTTCTTCTCTTGCTCCCTGGCTCCCCCACTGTCTTAGTCCACTCGGGTTACTACAACCAAATACCATATTCTAGGTGGCTTGTAAGTAGCAGAAATTTGTTTCTTACAGTTCTGAAGACTGGGAAGTCCAAGATCAAGGTGCCAGTAGAAACAGTGCCCCATTTCCTGGTTCACAGAAAGGATCTTCTGTGTCCTCACCTGGTGAAAGAACAAGGCAAGCTGAACATGGTGGTTCACACTTGCAATCCCAGCACTTTGGGATGCTGAGGTGGGAGGATCACTTGAACCCAGAAGATCCAGACCAGCCTGGGTAATATGATGACACCTCATCTCTATTAAAAAAAAAAAAAAAAAAAAAAAAAAGAAGGGGCCGGGCGCAGTGGCTCACACCTGTAATCCCAGCACTTTGGGAGGCTGACGTGGGTGGATCACGAGGTCAAGAGATCGAGACCATCTTGGTCAACATGGTGAAACCCCGTCTCTACTCAAAATACAAAAAATTAGCTGGGCATGGTGGCGCGTGCCTGTAATCCCAGCTACTCAGGAGGCTGAGGCAGGAGAATTGCCTGAACCCAGGAGGCAGAGGTTGCGGTGAGCCGAGATTGCACCATTGCACTTCAGCCTGGGTAACAAGAGTGAAACTCCGTCTCAAAAATAAATAAATAAATAAATAAATAATAGAAAATAAAGAGAGCAAGGCAGTCCTGTGGAGCATCTTTTACAAGGGCACTAATCCCATTCATTAGGGTTCCTGACCTAATCACCTTCCAAAGGCTCTCCATCCTAACTATTATCATCACATTGGGCATTAGAATTTTCATGTGAACTCCGGGGGGACACAGACATTCGGACCATAGCACCACCCCACCATCCCTTTTCCACATAGCAACCAGAAGGATGTTTTTGAAATATAAATCAGTGGTAGTTGCACAACATGATGAATGCACTCAATGTCACTGAAAATGTTTACTTCAAAACGGTTAATTTTATGTTATGTAAATTTCACTTCAATTTAAGATATCTATGTCTGATATGGTTATTTGTCCTGCCTATAGCCTAAATTACATGTTGAAATGTAATCCCCAATGTTGGAAGTGGGGCCTAGTGGGAAGTAATCGGATCATGGGGGCAGATCCCTCATGCCTTGGTGCTGTCCTCACGATAGTGAGTACTTGTGAGATCTGATTGTTTAAAAGTGTGCATCACCTCCCTGCCCCTTGCTCCTACTTTTGCCATGTAATGTACAGGTCCTCACTTTGCCTTGTGCCATCAGTTACAGCTCCCGGAAGTCTCTCCAAAAGCTGAGCAGAAACTGGAACCATGCTGCCTATAAAGTGAAACTGTAAGCCAGTGAATCTTCTTTTTTTTATACATTACCCAGTCTCTGGTTTGAGTGGTTGTTTTAACTTAGAGTTCATTTTGACTTGTACCAGTCTCCGATATTCTTTTTCTTTTCTTCTTCTTTTTTTTTTTTTAAGACGGGGTTTCACCATGTGTGATCCACCCACCTTGGCCTCCAAAGTGCTCGGATTACAGGCCTGGCCTCTTTTCTTTTTTTTTCTTTTCGAGATGGAGTCTCTCTCTGTCACTCAGGCTGGAGTGCAGTGGCATGATCTTGCTCACTGCAGCCTCTACCTCCCGGGTTCAAGTGATTCTCCTGTCTCAGCCTGCTGAGTAACTGGGATTATGGTCATGTGCCACCATGCCCAGCTAATTTTTGTATTTTTAGTAGAGATGGGGTTTCACCACATTGGCCAGACTGGTCTTGAACTCCTGACCTCAGGTGATCCACCTGCCTTGGCCTTCCAAAGTTCTGGGATTTCAGTCATAAGCCACCATGCCTGGGCACATATATTTCTTTATAGCAATGTAAGAACTGCCTAACACAGAAAATTTGTACCAGGAGTGGGGTCTTGCTATAAAGATAACTGAACATGTGGAAGCACCTTTGGAACTGGGTAATGGGCAGAGGCTGGAGGAGTGTTGAGGCTCAAAAGAAGACAGGAAGATGAGGGAAAGTTTGGAACATCTTTGAGACTCATTAAATGGTTGTGACCAAATTGCTGATAGTGATATGGATAATGAAGTCCATGCTGACAAGGTCTCAGATGAAAATGAGGAACTTGTTGAAAACTGGAGCAAAGGTCACCTTTGTTATGGCTGAGCCAAGAACTCAGCTGTACTGTGTTCATGCCCTGGGGATCTGTGGAGATTTGAACTTAAGAGGAATGATTTAGGGCATCTGGTGGAAGAAATCTCTAAGCAGCAAAGCATTCAAGAAGCGGTGTGGCTGCTTTTAACACCCTAACTCAGATGAAGGAGCAAAGAAATGACCTGAAGTTGGAACTAATATTTAAAAGAGAAACAGAGCATCAAAATTTGGAAAATTTGCAGCCTAGTCACATAGCAAAGAAAGAAAAGGCTTTTATAGGGGAGAATCCAAGCCGGTTGTGGAGTGAATACTTGTTAGAGAGATTTTTATGATAAAAAAAGAGTCAGGGACTGATAGCCAAGACAATGGGAAGAAGGCCTTGAAGACGTTTCTGGGATCTTTGAGGCAGCCCCATCCATCACAGATCCCGTGCCTAGGAGGAAAACAGTCTCCAGGAACCCACTGTCCTGTGCAGCCTCAGGAAACTGCTCCCCACATCTTGGTCACTCTAGCTTCAGCCATGCCTGAAAGGGGCCCAAGCACAGCCTGGGCCTCTGCTGTGGAGGGCATAAGCCATAAGCCTTGGTGGCTTCCATGTGGTGTTAAGCCTGTAGGTACACAGAATGCAAGAGTAAAGAAGGCTTTGCAGCCTTCACCTAGATTTCAGAGAATGTATAAGACTGGTTATCCAGGTGGAAGCCTGCTGTATGGGTGGAGCCCTCACAGAGAACCTTGACTAGGGCAATGTGGAAGGGAAATTCAGGGTTGGAGACCTCACACAATGTCCCCACTGGGGAATTGCCTAATGGCACTGTGTGAAGGGGGCCACTGTTCTCCAGAATCTAGAATTACAGATTTACCAGCAGCTTGCACCTTGTAACTGGAGAAGGTGCAGGTGCTCAACACCAACCCATGGAGGCTGTGCCTAAGGGAAACAGGGATTGAGCTACCCAAGGCCTTGGAAGACCATCCCTCACACTAGTGTCCTGGACATGGGACATGGAGTCAATGGAGATTATTTTGGAGCTTTAAGATTTATCAACTGCCCTGCTGCAGTAGTTGCACAACATGATGAATGCACTAAATGTCACTGAAAAGGTTTACTTCAAAACGGTTAATTTTATGTTATGTAAATTTCATTTCAATTTAAGATATCTATGTTGGATATGGTTTAGTTATTTGGATGAAGTGTGCAGCCTCTTCCTTTTAAGCAATTTATTTTATTTGAAATGAGAATGTTTATCCAAGGCCTATACCCCATTGTATATTGGAAGTAAATAATTTGTTTTGATTTTACAGGCTTACTGGTGAAAGAAAATCATCTCCAGATGGGACTTTGGATTTGGATTTGGCACTTAGGATTTTTGAGCTGATGTGGAAATGAGTTAAGACTCTGGGGGACCATTGGGAAGGCATGATTTTATGGCTCAATGTGAGAAGGACATAAGTTTGGGGGACCAGGTGTGGAATGATATAATTTAGATTTTCTTCCCACCTAAATCTCATGTTAAAATGTAATCCTTGGTACTGGAGGTGGGGCTGGATGGGAGGCGACTGGATCATGGGGGAGTACATCCCTCATGGCTTGGTACTGTCCTCATAATAGTAATTGAGTACTTGCAAGATCTAGTTGTTTAAAAGTTTGTGGTACCTCCCTCTTCCTCTTGTTTTTACCACGTGACATACAAGCTCCTGCTTCACCCCAGAAGCTGAGCAGATATTGGCCCCATGCTTGTTCAGCCTGCAGAATCATGAGCCAATTAAACTTCTTTTCTTTACAAATTACCCAGTCTCAGATATTTCTTTACGATAATGCAGGAACAGCTTAACACAATATATGCCTATCTCAGAGAGAGAAAAGGGGAGAAAAGAGATGACACCAAATCCTTCAGTGGTTTCCCACTGCAATTGGAATACAATGCAAATTCTTTGCCATGAGAATGCGAGGCCTATCTGATGTAGCCCTTGTGACATTACCTCCCTCATGGCCTATCACACTTTCTCTCACCCACTCCGTTCCCAGGCACACTGTCTTCCTCTAAGTTTAAGCACACTGAGCTTGTTCCTAAAAAACATTACAATTCCCTGTCTTTAATATACTTCATCCAGGCCCACCCAATCCAAAGAAGGTCCCCCCACTCTCTATCAGTACCTCATTTTATTTTATTCATATCACAACCTGATATTTCCTTATTTGCTTATTTATTGTTTGACTCCCTCTCCACAAAAATTCCCTGAGAGACCTTGTCTGTATCTTGCAGTGCATCCCCAGGGTCTAGAACAGTGTCTGACTCATAGTGAGTGTATTCGTCAAGGTTCTCCAGAGAAACAGAACCAAGGAAGTGTAGCCTTCATGTAGGGGTGTAGCCTCCACTGTGTAACTGTGTATGTATGTACACATGTACATATATATATACATATAGTCATCCCTCAGGATCCATAGGGGTTTGCTTCTAGAACTTCGCTCAAAAATGAAAATCTGCAGCTATTCAAGTCCCTCACATAAAATGGCATAGTGTTTGCATATAACCTATACTTATTCTCTCATATACTTTAAATCACCTCTAGATATGGCATTACTTGTAATGCCTAATACAATGGAAATGCTATGTAAATAGTTGTTATACTATATTGTTCAGAAAATAATGACAAAATAGTCTGTCATTATTCAGTATAGACATACTTCTTTTCAAATATTTTTGATCCATGGTTGACTGAATTCACAGATATGAAATCCATGGATATGGAGGGCTGAGCATATGGAAAGAAATGTATGATAGGAATTGGTTCACACAGTTATGGAGAATGGCAAGTCAAAAATCTGCAATATGCTAGAGACCCAGGAGAGTGGTCAGGAGACAGAAACCCGGAGAGCCCATGGAAGTCTGCTGATTGGATGAGACTCACCTACATCTGGAGGGCAATCTGCTTCCTCAGAGTTCACTGATTTAAATGTTAATCTCATCCAAAAACACTCTCCAAGTTGATACATAAAATTAACCATCACAGTGAGTATCCTGTAAGTGTTTGTTCACTGAATTATCTAATTTGGTCATCAGAAATCCCATGAGGTAGGAATTACTAGCCCATCTTTGCAGGTGTCTCTGGAGCAAGGCCATGAGCTTATTTGTTTAAGAATATACAGCTGGAAAGTGGCAAAGGCTATGTCGAGCCCAGTCTCTCATCAAGTCTGGAACTTACTTTAACAGCTACACTTTGTATGCACTTCCTCTCATTTGCTATACCAGGTAGGACTGAATCCTGAGCAATCTAGCCTTTTGAGAGCAAGAGGTTTCTCTCCAAGTTCCTCCTTACAACTCTTCTCTCCAAGTTCCTCCTTACACCTATAAAAACCTTCCTGCCAGGACAGTGGGGAAGAAGAGAAGAGTCTGAGGAAATAATCCTGGGGCTTTTCCCTAGTACTCTAAACCTTTTTGGGGTTTGTGTGTCTTTTGTCCCTCACTCTCTTTGCATCATCCAAGTCAATCAACAACACATGAAAGAAAAAAAGCAATCTGTTTTCTCACTCTAGCCCACTATTTGTTAAGATAGCTACCATTTATCGGACACCTACTATATGTCAGACAACTCCAAAGAGTAGATACATTAACTCTATTTTGCATTTGAGAAAATTGAGGTTCAGATGGTAAGTAACCTGCCAAGGTCCCAGTTTGTAAGTAGCAAGACATATTCAAATCTAGTCTGACTCTAAAACTATAGTTTTCTTACTTTACGACAGGGCTTCCTAATGGAAGTCAAATCTGGCTCTACTACCTATTCATTCCACCAAAACTCTGGCCCCATTTCTGTCTATTTCTTTGATAAACTGAAGCAGCATGGCATGGTGAAGAGACCAGACGTCCTGGAAGGAGAAGCCCTGGGCCTTTTCCAGGCTGTCTGAACAAGTCATTTAGTCGATTATCCTACAGTTTATTCATGTACAAAATGAAGAAAAGAAAAAAGAACCAACATTCATATTAAAGGAGATGATGTCTGTGATGCTCTCTGAGGACTTGACAGTACTGAATGTGTTTGCTGATACTGTTATAATCCATATACATCACTTCTTTCTAAATCTTCAGTAAAAACTTGCAGGAATCCTTTTCTAATTAATACAAACCCATTTAATCATTTGTTTGATTTGTTTGCCTTGAGAATTAGCAAGTAATTATGAGCTCAATTTTAAATAAATTTGGTGTTTACTTTGTTTTCTCAGATGGACTGTTCAGCAAGGCAGGGCAAGAATTTTCCATTTCTTTTGTATCTTCTTATCATGTCCAATGCAGTAATCTTCATTTAACAGGAGCACAGTAAGTCCAGGTTAAATAACTGACTCAAGAATAAAAATTGTGGGAAAAGTCAACCAATCATTTTGGTGTAGGACATCTGATGAAGGCTGAAGTCTGGTGAATCCAGAAAGTATACATTAAGTTGGAAAGGGAGCCATATCCCTACGTGGATTGACAAGGATAAATGGAAACAGTGAGACGGGCAAAATCTTGAAATCTCAGGGTACTGGTTCTTTCTGTTTTAGAGCTGGCATGGTACATTGCAAAAATTAATAAACTAGAAGTAAAAAATCCTGGGCTATGTTCTAACATTTATAAGTCATTTAACAGCCTTAAGTCAGTTTTAAAATTTGAAACATGATAGTGATGAACTATCATGTAGGGTTATTTCCAGCTAATAAATGTTATAATACATCAGAAAAGAGGTTAACTTTAACATATAAAGGTCTTCTACAAATCAACTATAAAAAAAGCCTGTGGCACAACAGAGAAGGTGAAGAATATAAGCAGACAGTTCACAGAAAAGAAAATGTTACAACTCTCAAACAAAAGAGCAATGTATTGCATCTATTTGATCCTTCTCTCTTTTCTTTTTTATTAATCTGGCTAGCAGTCTGTCTATTTGGGGATATCACCACCAATTCCACAGAAATACAAACTACTATCAGAGACTACTACAAACAACTCCATGCACATAAATCAGTAAACCCAGAAGAAATGGAAAAATTCCTGGACGCTTGCACATTCCCAAGCCTAAACCAGGATGAAGTTGAAACCTCAAATAGATCAATAACAAGGACTGAAGTTGAGGCAGCAATTAATAGCCTACCAACCCAAAAGAACCCATGTCCAGATGGGTTCACAGCCGAATTCTACCAGGTGTACAAAGAGGAGCTGGTATCATTCATTCTGAAACTATTCCAAACAATCCCAAAAGAGGGAATCCTTCCCAAACCATATTATGAGACCAATATCATCCTGATACCAAAACCCAAGAGAGACTCAACAAAAAAAAAGAAAACTTCAGGCCAATATCCATAATGAACATAGATTTAAAAATCTTCAATAAGATACTGGCAAACCGACTGCAACAGCACATCAAAAAGCTTATCCATAATGATCAAGTAGGCTTCATCCTGGGGATGCAAGGCTGGTTCAACAACTGCAAGTCTATAAATGTAATCTACCACATAAACAGAATCAAAGACAAAAAAAACACATGATTATCTTAATAGATGAAGAGAAGGTCTTTGAAAAAATTCAACAGCCCTTTAGGCTAAAAACTCTCAATAAACTAGGTGTCAAAGGAATGTATCTCAAAATAATAAAAGCTATTTATGACAAACCCACAGCTACTATCATACTGCCTGGGCAAAAAGTGGAAGCATTCCCTTTGAAATCTGGCACTAGACAAGATTGCCCTCTGTCACCACTCCTATTCAATATAGAAATGGAAGCTCTAGCCAGAGCAATCAGGCAAGAAAAAGAAATAAAGGGTATCCAGTTAGGAAAGGAGGAAGTCAAATTGTCTCTAGTAGCAGATGACATGATTGTATATTTAGAAGACCCCATCGTCTCAGCCCAAAATCTCCTTAAACTGATAAGCCACTTCAGCAAAGTCTCAGGATACAAAATCAATGTGCAAAAATCACAAGCATTCCTACACCAATAACAGAATAACAGAGAGCCAAATCAAGAGTGAACTCCCATTCACAATTGCTGCAAAGAGAATAAAATACCTAGGAATACAACTAACAAAGGATATAAAGGACCTCTTCAAGGAAAACTACAAACCACCACTCAAGGAAATAAGAGAGGACACAAACAGATGGAAAAACATTCCATGCTCATGGTAGGAAGAATCAATATCATGAAAATGGCCATACTACCCAAAGTAATTTATAGATTTAATGCGATCTCCATCAAACTACTAATGACCTTCTTCACAGAACTGGAAAAAACTACTTTAAGCTTCATATGGAACCAAAAGAGAACCCACATAGCCAAGACAATCCTAAGCAAAAAGAACAAAGCTGGAGGCCTCATGCTACCTGACTTCAAACTATACTACAAGGCTACCGTAACCAAAACAGCATGGTACTGGTACCAAAACATAGATTCAGACCAATGGAACAGAACCGAGGCCTTGGAGACGACATCACACATCTACAACCATCTGATATTTGATAAACCTGACAAAAACAAGCAATGGGGAAAGGAGTCCCTGTTTAATAAATTATGTTGGGAAAACCGGCTAGCCATGTGCAGAAAGCAGAACCTGGACCCCTTCCTGATACCTTACACAAAAATTAACTCCAGATGGATTAAAGACTTAAACATAAGACCTAACACCATAAAAACCCTAGAAGAAAACCTAGGCAGTACTATTCAGGACATAGGCATAGGCAAGGACATCATGACTAAAACACCAAAAGCATTGGCAACAAAAGCCAAAAGAGACAAATGGGATCTAATTAAACTCCAGAGCTTCTGCATGGCAAAAGAAACAATCATTAGAGTGAATCAGCAACCAAGAGAATGGGAAAAAATTTTTGCAATCTACCTATCTGACAAAGGGCTAATATCCAGAATCTACAAAGAACTGAAACAGATTTACAAGAAAAAGGAAAAACAAACAAACCCATTCAAAAGTGGGCGAAGGATATGAACAGATACTTTTCAAAATAAGACATATGAGGCCAAAAAATACGAAAAACTGTTCATCATCACTGGTCATTAGAGAAATGCAAACCAAAATCACATTGAGATACAATCTCACACCAGTTAGAATGGTGATCATTAAAAAAATCTGGAGACAACAGATGCTGGAGAGGATGTGGAGAAATAGGAACACTTTTACACTGTTGGTGGGAGTGTAAACTAGTTCAACCATTGTGGAAGACAGTGTGGCGATTCCTCAAGGACCTAGAAATAGAAATTCCATTTGACCCAGTAATCTCATTACTGGGTATATACCCAAAGGATTATAAATCATTCTATTATAAAGACACATGCACGTATATTCATAGCAGCCCTGTTTACAATAGCAAAGACCTGGAACCAATCCAAGGGCTCATCGATGATAGAGTGGACAAAGAAAATGTGGCACATATACATCATGGAATACTATGCAGCCATATTAAAACGACGAGTTCATGTCCTTTGTAGGAACTTGGATGAATCTGGAAACCATCATTCTCAGCAAGAACAGAAAACCAAACACCGCATGTTCTCACTCATAGGCGGGTGTTGAACAATAAGAACACATGGACACAGGGAGGGGAGCATCACACACTGGGGTCTGTTGGGGGGTGGCTAGGGGAGGGACAATGGGAGTGGGGAGGCTAGGGAGGGATAACATGGGGAGAAATGCCAGATATAGGTGATGGGGGATGGAGGCAGCAAACCACATTGCCATGTATGTACCTATGCAACAATCCTGCATGATCTGCACATGTAACTCAGAACCTAAAGTATAATTTAAAAAAAAAAGGAAAGGAAAAAAATGAGCAACGTAAAAAATCAAACTACAAATAAATTTGATGTTTTCAACTATCAGATTGGAAATGATCAGAGAGTTCTATAATTCATTGTGTAGCTCAGAGTCTGAGGAAGTCAGAACTTAAAAAAAATTATCCTCCAAGGCCAGGTGCGGTGGCTTACACCTGTAATCCCAGCACTTTAGAAGGCCAAGGTAGGCGGATCACTTGAGACCAGGAGTTCAAGACCAGCCTGGCCAAGATGGTGAAAACCCATCTCTACTAAAAATACAAAAATTAGCATTGCTTGGTGGCAGGTACCTATAATCCCTACTATTCAGGAGGCTGAGACAGCAGAATTGCTTGCACCTGGGAAGTGGAGGCTGCAGTGAGCTGAAATCGCACTACTGCACTCCAGCCTGGGCGACAGAGAATATAAGCAGACAGTTCACAGAAAAGAAAATCCAGATCCAAGATGGCTGATCACTAACAGCTCGGGATTGTAGCTCCCAGTGAAAGTGCAGAGAACGAGAAAATGCCACGCTTTCAGATGAATTTTCATTGCTCACAGACCAGAAGATTTCCAGTGGAGGAGCCCCACAGGTCACCAGCGCGACTCTTGTGGATGGTGCAGCGGTTTTGCCGGCACCTAAGCGTGGCAGCTCTCGTGCAGAGTAAACAGGAGGAGATTCCCAGGCAGAAGAGCCGCTGTTTTGGTTGGCACAGTGGGTTGCTCGGATTCCAGCGTTGGGAATCAATAAATTGGATGTCCGCTGAGAAACCCAACTAGAAAGGTGGTAATTGTAAAGACGACAGATGGATAAATTTATAACAAAGGGAAGAAACCAGCCTAAAAAGGCTGAGAATACCCAAAATCAGAACCCCTCTCCCTCTACAAGGGATTACAGTTCCTCATCAGCAATGGAACAAGCCCTGATGGAAAAGGATTGTGTGCCATTAACAGAAGTAGGCTTTAGAAGGTGGATGATAAGAAACTTCTGGGAGTTAAAAGAACTTGTTCTAACCCAATGTAAAGAAACTAAGAACTTTGAATAAAGGTTTGACGAAATGCTAACAGGAATAGACAATATAAAGAGGAATATAAATGAACTAACGGAGTTGAAAAACACAATACGAGAACTTTGCGAAATATCCACAAGTTTGAATAGCCAAATTGATCAAGCAGAAGAAAGGATATCAGAGGTCGAAGACCTACTTAATGAAATAAAACGAGAAGACAAGAATAGAGAAAAAAGAATAAAAAGGAATGAGCAAAGTCTCCAAGAAATATGGGACTATGTGAAAAGGCCTAATTTACGTTTGATAGGTGTACCTGATGAAGAGAATGAATCCAAGCTGGAAAATACTCTTCAGGATATTATTCAGGAAAACTTTCCCAACCTAGCAAAGCAGGACAATATTCAACCC
>CM052659.1:108633765-108750194 GCA_028533165.1 Leontopithecus rosalia
ATGCCAAATATGGGTGAGGGGGCAGAAGGCAGCAAAACACACTGCCACGTGTGTACCTATGCAACTATCTTGCATGTTCTGCACATGTACCCCAAAACCTAAAATGCAATAAAAATTAAAAAAAATAAAAAATAAAAATAAAAATAGAAAAAATACATAAAAAAAAACAGTTCAACCACTTTGAAAAACTGCAGTCCTTTAAAAAAAATTTTAACAGCTTTAAGTGTAATTCATATACAACAAATTGCAATTCTTAATGTGTACCATTTGATACATTTTTAACATATATTTATATACCCATGAATCCATTACCATGTCAAAAAAATGAACAGGTCCACATTCCCAGAAGTTTCCTCATGCCTTTGCAATTCTTCCCTTCCTCTCTAATCAGTCCTCACTACACCCAGGCGACCACTGATCTGTTTTCTGGCACTATGAATTAGCTTGCGTTGTCTAGAATTTTATATACATGAAATCACATAGTATGTATTCTCTGTGTCTAGCTTCTTTTACTGAAACAATTGTTTTCAGATTCACCCATGCTGTGTGTATCAGTGGTTGTTCTGTTTGCTTTGTTTTTTATTGAATACATATGGCTACACATCAACTTGTTTATGCATTCACCTGCTGGTGAACATTTGGGTTGTTTCTGGTTCTTTGCTGCTACAAATAAAGCTGCTATGAATATTAATTGCAAGTCTTTGTGTGGACATATGCTTTATTTTCTCTTGGGTAAATAACAAATGGAATGGCTAAGTCATAGTATGTGTATGCGTAATTTTTAAGGAAATATACAGCAATTGTAAATAAAGCTAGAGATACATATTCCCTTTGATCAAGCAAGTCCCAAGAGAACTCTATTTCTCTGGGTATATTCCCAAGAGAAATAAACGCATATGTCCACCCAAAGATATGTATATAAATGTTCATATAAGCTTGATTAATAATAGCCCAAAGTTGGACACATGTCCAGATGTCCATCAACGGTAGCCAGGGATTTCCTTTCCACTGTGGTGTCCTGAGTTGCCTTAGGCCAGCAGGGGGTATTCTGTTGTTAGAAAATCTGTTATAATCACTGCATTACATACACCATCAATTCCTTTGACTTTCTTTCTTTCCACTGTCCTTTTCTGTCAAATCCTAACACTTATAAACTCAGATTTTGCATAGTCCCTGCCAACATCTGAATGTGACTGAAGAAAACTATGCAGCTTTGTGACTGGTCTCCCCGTGGTACTCAATCAGGAAAAGTTCAGTTCCCTGGGCAGTGTTTGGAAGTGGGGCAGAGAACATTTTGATCATAATGATTGAGGGGTACTAGCAAGGGCCAGAGATGCTAAATGCCAAGGAACATGCCTGCCTGAAACACTGACAGCATTTCCACTGAAAAACATTGCTTGATCACAAACCTCAAGTGGTCACTGCTGTCTAAAATCATACTATAATTCCCTCATCAATTCCTTTCCCACTCTCCTAGAGAAACTTTTACCTCTTCTCTCTTCAAACCTACAATATCTTTTCCCTCCTCCTCATTCTTACCCATAAACCAGTTTTATCTGTAAACAATACTTCTTCTTTAATACAAAAATAGAAAAGTTCAGAAGAAAACTTTGACATGCTTTTGATATCTATCAGTCTACCTACGTCTATACTCACATACTCAGTATCCCATCTTGTCACTATAGGTTAATTTTCCAGGCTATTTTCTAAGTCCTCTATTTATATACTTGATTTTACACCTTTTACCTACTCAATAACTTCCCTCTTACAATCATTGCATCATTGATTTTTCCCCTCTGCTCTATTATTTCCATTGGGATATAGACAATCCATACTATTTCATGACCACAAAATACTGTCCCCTGACATGATACTTCCCTCCACATTTTAGAAGGTGGTAATTTACAGGGAGTCAGGTAACCTAGCTCTGCCACCATCTCACCAATGATCTTGGGTGGCTGACCTTTGCACATCTCAGTTTTCTCATGTTAAAAATGAAGAGATGATACCAGTTAATCTCTGAGGTCCCTTCCATGGTTAACATCTGACATCTATGACATATTGTTTCACAACTTGCAGACACAGAGCCAACCTAGCCTGTGTCAGGAAGACACCAGGCTAAGCACCATAGGGCGTGCAGGAATGGATAAGGCATGCAGTTCTCTGCCTGTGGGAACATAGGGGGACCCAACACAGGAGAATGAGTGACTCTTCTACCAGGTTAAGAATAAGGGCCTAGGCCAGGTGCGGTGGCTCACGCCTGTAATCCCAGCACTTTGGGAGGCCGAGGCGGGTGGATCATGAGGTCAAGAGATGGAGACCATCCTGGTCAACATGGTGAAATCGTGTCTCTACTAAAAATACAAAAAATTAGCTGGGCATAGTGGCGCGTACCTTTAATCCCAGCTACTCGGGAGGCTGAGGCAGGAGAATTGCCTGAACCCAGGAAGCGGATGTTGCGGTGAGCCGAGATCACGCCATTGCACTCCAGACTCCAGTCTGGGTAACAAGAGCAAAACTCCATCTCAAAAAAAAAAAAAAAGAATAAGGGCCTAAACATAGGAGTCAAGTTCAGAGCGGAGCAGCAGAGGGAGATCAATGAAGTTAGAAGAACTGGGGAAAGCTTCACGGAAGGTAGTGCTCATGATGGGACTTAAAGGATACTCAAAGAAACAGTATAAATCCAAAGAGATGAAGAAGGTCTGGGTTATATGCAGTCCCATTTGTTTTGAGGAAGAATAAAGGAAAGCAGAGGGGGAGGGCAAGATGGCCAACTAGACACAGTCAGGTGGAATAGCTCCCACCAAGGGACTGAGATGACTAGCATGCTCCTAACAGATCTTCAGAGGGAAGACACTGAGAGTGGATGAAGGGGAGACACAGAAGCTGGGCTGAAAGGGGAAAAAGCTGGAAACTCTACATGGGGATACAGCACACCTGGACTCGTTCCTGGTTCCCAGTGGCTTTGAGGGAATGGGTGAGTTGAACCGACAAGGAGCAACCCAGTTTCACCATGGGTCTCTGGAACCCTGGTAGGAAGAGACCTCTTGAACACCATGGACACTCAAGTTGGCAGAGAGAGCTGCTTAGAGAAGTGGTCGAGATAGCAAGCCAGCTGAAGTGGAGCCCAGATGATTCGATGTAGGAGTCTCTGTAGCAGAGCACAGCCAGGGACAACTATCCCCTTAGGCTTTACTTGCTTCTATAGGAGACTTTAGCTCTAGGGGAACTGTCAGCTCTGAATTCTGCAGGGCAATCTTGCTTATCAAATGGGGCCAGTGTGACCTGAGCAATCCTTGGTCTGGTGGCCTCTCCTGGGGTCCCAGCCTGTTCATACTTGCTTACAGGCAGTCTTGGGTGCCCTGGGGGCCCACACCATGGCTTTTGTGCTGGCAGACCATGCCTGACTGGCAGAGAGCTCCAATGGAGTGGCTCCTACTGCCACATACCAGCCCACATGCCCCATACTGCAGCTTTCCCTAGGGCCCATGGCAGTTCCCCAAATTGTTTTGCTGGTATCTGTCTAGATGGGTGGGTTTTGCTTTCATTGTCCTACTAACACATGAGAGTGCAATCTACCTCATCTCCTTCTGCTAACTGCCATTGCAGATGGAGCCATGGTGGGCACACAGCCAGGGAGCCCCACCTCTGCCAGTATACCACCCTGTGTTAACACTGTGCAGAGAACAGCAGATCCCCCCCACCCTGAGCAACCACTCCTGCTTACAGAGCACAGAGAAGAAACCTAGACATGTGCCCACTGGCGTCCTGCTTCTGAATCAACACCACCTCCAGTACAACCATGCACACAGTTGCCAGCAGGGGCCCCTCTGGCCATCTTCCCCCACAGCTGCATTGCCTCTACCACTGTGGTGAATGCCTACAGGGAGGCAGACACGCTGGGTCTGCCACAGCTGCTGCTACCAACTGCTGCTGACATGTGTGAGTGAGGATGAATCCTGCTGTTACTGCACTATCAAATGCTTTGGATGACACCACCCACTGAAGTGTAATGACCAGCAGTCTGGGAGCACGTTGGCCACCCCAGCACCGTGGATTTTTAACCTTGAGGAGCCCGAGAGCAAAGTCAAGGCCTCAATACAAATTCTCCAGAGTTAGAGCACAGGTGGGAGCTGAGCACTGACCCCCTAAAATCTTCCAGAAATGAAGCCAGTCAGCTGAATCCACCTTATATCACAATCACAATTTGATAACATCAAGTTCATCAAACAGGATAAAAGAAAATAAACCCATCCAAAGGTCAGCAACCTCAAAGACCAAAGGAAGATAAGCCCACAAAAGTGAGAAAGAATTAGTACAAGAACCCTGACAACTCAAAACACTAGAGTCCCTCCTTTCCTCCCAATGGTACCACCTCTCCAGCAAGGGTGCGGAACCAGGCAAAGGTGACTGAAATGACAAGAATAAAATTCAGAATATGGACAGGAACAAAGATCACTGATCATTTTAAAGGATATCTTTTTAAAGGAGTACATTAAAATCCAATCCAAGGAAGCTAAATATCATAATAAAACAATGCAGGAACTAACAGACAAAATAGCCAGTAGAGAAAAGAATGTAATCAAACTGATAGAACTGAAAAACACGCTGTAAGAATTTCATAATGCAATCACAAGCATTAATAGCAGGATAGACCAAGCAGAGGACAAAATCTCAAGAGCTTGAAGACTGGCTTTCTGAAGTAAGACAGAGAAGAATGGAGAAAAAAAGAATGAAAATGAATGAACAAACCCTCTGAGAAATATGAGATTATGTTAAGAGACCAAATCTATGACTCACTGATGTCCCTGAAAGAGATGGGGAGAACTGGACTAACCTGGAAAACATTTTTCATGAGAATGTCCCTAACCTGGCTAGAGAGGCCAATGTTCAAATTCAGGAAATGCAGAGAACCCCAGTAAGTGAGTTCACAAGCAGGTTATCCTCAAGACACATAATCATCAGATTCTCCAAGGTCAAAATGAAAGAAAAAATGTTAAAGGCAGCTAGAGAGAAAGGTCAGGTCACCCACAGAGGGATACTCATCAGACTAACAGCAGACATGTTAGCAGAAACCCTATAAGCCAGAACAGATTAGGGGCCAATATTCAATATTTTTATAGAAAAGAAATTCCAACACAGAATTTCATATCCAGCCAAACTAAGCTTCATAACTAAAGGAGAAATAAGATATTTTTCAGACAAGCCAATACTTAGGAAGTTTGTTACTACCTGTCTTACAAAAGCTTCTGAAAGAAACACTAAATGTGGAAAGACCATTACCAGCTACTACAAAAACACACTGAAGCACACAGACCAGCGACACTACAAAGCAACTATATAAATAAGTCTATAAAGTAACTAGCTAATAGCATGATGACAGGATCAAATTCATACATATTAATAAATACTAACCTTGACTGTAAATGGACTAAATGCCTCAATTAAGGGACACAGAGTAGCAAGCTGGATAAAGAACCAAGACCCATTGGTATGCTGTCTTCATGAGTCCCACCTCACATGCAATTACATATATAGACTCAAAATAAAGGGATGAAGAAAAATCTACCAAGCAAATGGAAAACAGAAAAAAAGCAGGGGTCGCAATCTGAATTTCAGACAAAACAGTATTTAAACGAACAAAGATTAACAAAAGACAAGGAAAGGCATTAGATAATGATAAAGGGTTCAATTCAACAAGATCTAACTATCCTAAATATATACACACCCAATGCAAGAGCATCCAGATCCATAAAGCAAGTCTTTAAAGATCTTTGAAGAGACATAAAGTTTCCCACTATTATTGTGTGGGAGTCTAACACTCACTGACAATACTAGACAGATAATCAAGACAGAAAATTAACAAAGATATTCAGGACCCAGACTCAGCACTGGATCGAATGGACCTGATAGACATCTACAAAACTCTCCTCTCCCAAGAAACAGAATATACATTCTTCTTATTGCCACATGGCATATATTTGAAAATCGATCACATAGTCAGCAGTAAAACACTCCTTAGCAAATGCAAAAGAAATGAAATCATTACAATCTCTTGGACAACAGTACAATCATATTAGAAATCAAGACAATGTCATTCACTCAAAACCATACAAGTACATGGACACTGAATAACCTGCTTCTGAAAGACTTTTGGGTACATAATGAAATTAAGGTAGAATTCAAGAAGTCCTGGCTGGGTGTGGTGGCTCATGCATGTAATCCTCGCACTTTGGGAGGCTGAGGCAGGTGGATCACCTAAGCTCAGGAGTTTAAGAACAGCCTGGACAACATGGTGAAACCCCATCTCTACTGAAAATATAAAAATTAGCTGGGTATGGTGGTGGGTGTCTGTAATTCCAGCTACTCAGGAGGCTGAGGCAAAAGAATCACTTGAACCCTGGAGATGGAGGTTGCAGTGAGCTGAGATTGTGCCACTGCACTCTAGCCTGGATGACAAGAGTGAAACTCCATCTCAAACAAACAAACGAACCAACAAAAAAGTCCTATGAAACTGTGAAGAACAAAGATATAACATACCAGAATCTCCGGAACACAGCTTAGGCAGTGTTAAGCAGAAAATGTATTGCACTAACTGCCCACATCAAAAAAGTTAGAAAGATCTCAATTTAATAACCTAACATCACAACTAAAAGAACTAGAGAACAAAGAATAAACCAATCCCAAAGCTAGAAGACAATAAATAACCAAAATCAAAGCTGAACTGAAGGAGATTGAGGCACGAAAAACCATTCAAAAGATCAACAAAGCCAAGAGATGGTTTTCTGAAAAAAAAATTAATAAAACAGATAGACTACTAGCTAGATAAATAAAGAAGAAAAACGAGGTGATTCAAATAAACACAATAAGAAATGACAAAGGGGATATTACTTCTGACCCCAGAGAAATACAAATAACCATCAGAGTATATTATGCACAACTTTATGTACATAGACTAGAAAATCTAAAAGAAATGGATCGATTCCTGGACACATATACCCTCTCAAGACTGAACCAGGAAGACATTAGATCCTGAACAGACCAATAATGAGCTCTGAAACTGAGTCGGTAATAAACAGTTTACCAAACATAAAAAGCCTAGGACCGGAGATTCACAGCTGAATTCCACCAGATGTACAAAGAGCTGGTATCATTCCTGCTGAAACTGTTCCCAAAAAATTGAGAAGGAGGGACTCCTCCCTAACTCATTCTATGAGGCCAGCATCATCCTGATGTTAAAACCTGGCAGAGACACAACAAAAGAAGAAAACTTTGGGCCAATTTCATTATTGAACATCGATGCAAAAATCCTTAACAAAATGCTGGCAAACTGATTCCAAAAGCACATCCAAACAGTTTTTATTGTAAGAGGTTGAAAAAGAGTCAGAGCCTCTTGGTTTACTCAGGAGAAAGTGCTTTGGGGACCATGTAGTGGGATGGTCTGAGGAAATTTTTATTAATAAAATTTTCTGTGGAAAAGATGGAGAACAGGTATTTTCTATTGTTATATGCCTTCCTCACGTCTGGAGCTAACATAGTTAAAAATCCAGTTCAGGAGTGATCACAGGGATACTTTTAAACATGTTAAAAATTCACTTAAGTTCGGCATTCTCTAGAAATATGCTGGAAAATCTTTGCAAGGTCACACCTCACTAGAATTTTGAGCAAACAAAGGCATCCTATATAGAGTGATTACCATATAATCTCCCTGGAATAGCCTCAAATGCAATAAAGTTCTAGTCTCCTCAAATGCTCACTTGCAACTGTCATGTCACATGTGCCAAATGTTTATTTGAAAACTTTTCTAACTATAAGACAAGAAAATGCTGTATAATATTTCTGTTCATAGTTCACCCAGAATATTATATACTTGGCAAAGGTCAGGACTTAACAATTCTCTGCTGGAATGTTTGTTTTCTACACTTCATAGCAAAATAAGATTCTTCAAATAAGACAGCGATAATCTGGTAGGGAGATAGTCAAATCTCCTGGCTTCTGTCTGAATAAAATGTCTGAGTCTACTCCAACTCATTTTGTGACATATCTGCTTGAAGAATCTTGATGCTTTTGTCACTTCTTTTCTCTATCTTCCACCTCCGGGTCTGTTGCCAAACTGTGTTAAATCTGCAACAGGATAGAATCATTGACCAAGACTCACAGGACTTTCTGACTTTCTGAACTGTTTCTGTGACACTGTGATCTTTTCAGGAATTTGCCTGGGCAAAGTCCTTGCATTTATATTAGATTTGGGCTGACAGAGGCCATTTCCCAAAGATATAATTCTGGTAATATCTTAAAATCTCTAGGGTTATGAGGTTGGTCTTATTTACAATGGATGCGATGGTGATAACAATGATGATATTTTGCTGCTTCGATATAGGGCTTTATAGTTTACCTGCAGCTATATTTTGAGGAAATAAGAGAACAAAGTTCAGCGATAAAAGCTACATAGGTTAAAAAAAACCTGAGAAGCTAGGGTCTTCTGAATTTAGAGCATGTATTCTTTCTGAAAGACTCAATTAAGGTAAGTTCTATAAACAAGCAAATCAAGATGTGGTAGTAGAAGAAAAATGTTCAAGTCCTAAAACACAGCACAATATTAAGGCGTTCTTTCTAAAATGGGACAGATACTCTTTCATTCACCAAATAATGAATTTATATCCACTCTGCTTTTTATATATATTTTAAAAATATATCCACCCTTTCAATCTTCTTTATAAATAACTTCCTCAATACAAGAAGTCATATTAACTTCTCTCCTTTTAAATATTTAGATGAGGGCAAGACACTGATTTTCTTGCCTTCTCTTCTTCCTACCTTCACCACATAGTTGTAAGAGATGGCTTTATAATGTGTGGCTTTTCAGAAGAAAATTGATGGCTTTCAATATTATATGCTGTATAAAGTCAAACAAAACAAAATTGGGTGTGGAACAGTTACCACTCACATAATGGCAATGAATAAGCAATTAAAATAGTAATGTAGTAAAGAATTACATATTTGTATATTATATAAGAAGTAAATATAAAAAGCAGTTATGTAGGAATCCAAGGTGGCACTCAGCCCCATCAGCTAGTGAAAAAAAAACCCCACACATATTAAATGCCAGTGTTCTGCTCAGCACTCGATAGTGTTTGAAACAGACACTACATAGTTTGCCCTATTGAAGCCCACCATCTAGTTGGGAAGTTGCTATCTTTCACCACAACCTAGAGGATTAGTGAAACTCCTCTTATTACTGTATCAATTCAAAGAAAATATTTTGTAGCATAACTCGAGAACCTATTTGCAGATTTGGAGAAGACTAGCAAATCTCATGACTGCAAGGATTGCCCAAGTAGTAAATAGGTAGAGATATGGCTGCAGCAATAGAAATACAGCTGCTAAGATTCTGTACAGTCAAGACTGAACTTAGAGCAATGGTCTGAGTGACAAACAACTGAAATTAGTTGCTATGTTCACAAGAGGGTCACTGGTCTCCAGTGACCCAGAGGGGTCCCATACCAACTTGGATCACACAAGCAGCTGAATGATACAAAGTAGCATCATAAAAGAATGAGGATGTAAAGGAAAACAAGGCTTTCATAAGTCATATATTAGTCTCTTGATTGTGGCATTCTGTTGGAAGACGGAAGGGTGAGCAGATAAAGAATCATCATAAATACAAGTAGGAAGTTGGTGGCTCCCCTTCTGAGGATAAGAATGTGGTCCCAGCAGGGTGCGGTGGCTCACGCCTGTAATCCCAACACTTTGGGAGGCTGAAGCGGGTGGATTATGAGGTCAAGAGATCGAGACCATCCTGGTCAACATGGTGAAATCCCGTCTCTACTAAAAATACAAAAAATTAGCTGGGCACGGTGGCGTGTGCCTGTAATCCCAGCTACTCGGGAGGCTGAGGCAGGAGAATTGCCTGAACCCAGGAGGTGGAGGTTGCGGTGATCCGAGATCGCACCATTGCACTCCAGCCTGGGTAACAAGAGCGAAACTCCGTCTCAAAAAAAAAAAAAAAAAAAAGAATGTGGTCCCGAAACAAGTTCAAAGGGCAGATGTTTATACAGGATTATAGAGTACAATATGGGAAGGTCTGGACAAGGATGGTTTTCAGAATCATAGGACAGGCCGTTAAATGCACAGCAAGAGAGTCTAGAATCATGGTCTAAACTTGATTAAGCAGAAAGTCTCTATCACCACGGTGTATATGGACCAACGTCTCCATCTCCTTCCAAACACTGAAATATCAAATATAGGGCAGCCATACAGAATTAGACAAATACAAGGCATATAAGCTGTTACTATATGATTTCAGTACATTTTTCTGCTCAGTACAGGATGTTGTGATGGTCATTTTCAGCAGAGTAATGCAAGCAGCTGTGATCAGTTAGCATCCAAAATAACCTTTCTGCAATACCCAGAGTGCTTTTTCTAGACCTCTCTTATGAGTGGGAAAGGATATATTAATATGTTGCCTATCAAGATTCTCATTGGATGAAGGACCAAGTGAACAGGAGCTTTCAGGTGGCTGATTGCATTTTAGTGCAGATGTTTGTAAGACATTTAAAAAAAATTAACATCACCATCAGGCTACAAGAAGCATAAAGCTAAGGACTATGACCATCTTATGCAAGACTATCCTTAGGGTGTGGTACATAGTAGCAGCTTAACAAACCTGCTCTTTGTTTGTTATTTTTTAGCAAACCTGCTCTTTAGTTGGACACAGTAGTGTGGGTTCAGTTACTGACAACTATAGTCGATTGTCATTATTTGCAGTAATGTTTTATAAAGCCACCATAAACACTGAATTAGTGAATCCTAAATCACTGCTCCTAGTGGAAATACAGAATGAGGTTCCTGTGATCCTCTGGTCACAACATTTTCATGAACTGGTTAATACATAATCTTGTTTTACGTTTGTTCCTGTATAAAGACATCTTATTTAACAAATACTGTTGATTTGTTAACACTGAACTCAACAGCACTAAACTCATGCTTAAACAAAGCTTATCTAAACATGTCTTTTCTCTGTAAAAGCACATCAAAGCACTAGGAAGACCAGACAGCACTTCAGCACTACGCTAGAGACCATTTTAAACAGCAAATTCACCAAAAAAGGAGCAAAAAACAAACAAACAAACAAAAAACAGCCAAAAATCACGGCACTAGACCATGAAAAGGAAAGTTATTGATGACAGCTGGAACAAGAAGGCAGAGTATCACCTTGTTCTACCTGAGTTATTTTGCTGTCCTGAGAAAGACAAAACAGAAACTCTTCTGTGCAATTTAGAGTAGAAATGGATCCAAAAGGTGTCTGCAGTGATCATCCACGTGCTCAGCAGTTCCACAAAATGGGGCCTGATTAAGAGCTATTTTCTTTGGATGGTTAAAGAGGGAGACATTAGGAAGATGATCGTGGAACTAAATGATCAACAAAATGTAAAGTGCTATGTTTAGCAGGTACTACTAGAATGTAAAAAAAAGGCGTATTTAGAGTGAACAGGTTATATTTCAGTGAGCAAAAATAAACAAGGAATAGAACAGGCTAGAAATATGTCCAGAAGTTCAGGGAAAGTCACAGTGGCTACTAAGAAAAGGCAGGAAGTATTAGAGAACTTCTTCATAACATGCCACACTAAATTCTTTGGATTCTGCTAAAGAGTGAGGTGAAATGCATATGTTTATTCTCTGTTTCCTAGCCTAGGAAAGGAGGCATGCTGATGATGGTGCCCAGGTTTGTATAGGTGAGCTTTACGTGCAGGTAGCCCCACAGGTAGATATTAAGCACTCATTGGTGCTCATTCTTTCTCTTGTGTGTATGCAGAGGCTCAGCTGTCAGGAAGGACAGGAACAGCTCTGGCCAATTAGGCTTAATGGCTCATTTTAGTTATTCTGGGTGATTGAATCTCCACAATTACAGAAGGCTGCACAAAACTTCTTGGCAAGATTGCCTCATCATTACCTCACAGCCCTACCATAAGGCTCCATGCCTTGCAGGCTTAAAGCACAAGCTAACTATCGCTAGGCCTAGCATCTGGTCATTAATGAAGCTATTTGGGACCTGAAACCCAATACTCACTTATATTACCCTTGCCTGGAAAAAACAAAAGTACTAAGGGTTAACGCTGTGAAGCAAGGGTCCAAATTGCAGGAAAAATCATTTGGCTGTCCCCAAAAAGATATTCTAACTTAACTTCCATGGCTTCCTTGCTCTTATGACTCATCAAGTGGCTCCCAAATCCTAATTGATCAGGTGGTTCTCTTGTCTTAGATCTTTTTTGGTACCATATGCAAAAGCACACTTCATTTATTCTTCCAATAATTGAGAGCCCACTATATGTCAGAAAGTGTTCAAGAAGACATTGGGGATAATGCAATGAACAAAACAGAGAAGTCTATGCCTCTAGTCCTTCATATATATATGGTGATACATAGGTATGACATCTAAAGTGGCATGGCGCTGGCACTGGCATTGACCAATCAGAAGAGGTGTTGGCTATAGTTTTGGAGAGGGGAAAGGACTCTTTGCTTGTTGGATTGTGGGGAGATCCATGAAATCTGGAGGAAGGGGGATGGGTAGCAAAGGGTGCTTGGCTCAGGACAGCAGCTATTATCGACTTATACAGAAGAAAGTATTTCAGTATTTTTAACAATTGATGCGGCTGAATAGGAGCCTGGTAGTGTCATGTAGAAAATAATGGCCTATGATCAAAATGTGAATAGAGTGACTTGTTCCAGGGACAGTGAAAGAAAATATGTAGGTTTTACAATGGTACTTTTTAGGGGAACCCTTAAAATAAAGTGGGAAAGGGAGAGTAGGTAAGAGCAGTACTTTAATGTTTTCTAAGCAGCAGATTTTGTTTTTATACTATTATGTGAAAACAAAACACACTTAATCTTATTTACCTGGCGTGCGTCATGATCTCAAGGTCTGATGTAAGGTGATAAGGTACAAAAACAGCAGATGCTTTATAGGAGAAAGAATATAAACCAGTAGCACCTGAACTTAGAAACATATGAATATTGATAACTTTCTCTCATTGATGTAACAGGAAGCAGTGGAATAAAAAATAAAGCTATAAGTCATGACAAGAAGCAGAAGCAGCAGGTCTGTTCTGAGCAATGTACTAGCTTCAGACTTGGCTGGCCTTCAGGCGATGAAGGGTAGATATTTCCCTCACAGCTCCATTTTTGGACAAAAAATTCCATGTTAGGCTTAATAGGCTTCTCATTTTCCACTTTGAAGTAGTTTGGATCTAACGAAAGTCATTTTTAAGTATTAGTTTTTGAGAAGGTGACATTTAAGAGACTCAAGAGTTTTTAAAAGTATGGCCAAGAGCTATGAGCAGACTAAAGAGAGAAAAAAACCAACATTTCAGGCCTATGTAATGCCCTCAACATGAACACAGAAAAAGGAAAGAAACAAGACATCTAAAAATCCAGTTGCTATGCCTATGGAAAGAATTCTCATCAATGTTATTCACAGTGTGGTGAATAGCATCTTCTTTCAATAGTCTGCCAAATCCTAAATGCAAGGTTTCTCAGTTTGAGATCAGATTTTTCTGGAAAGATGTTTTTCAAAGCCATCCCTAACCTTAGAAAAGATTAAGAACCACTTGCATAAATTCATTCATTTATTCCACAAGCATTTATTCAGTACCTAGTCAGGTGCTAATCTGAGCACTGAGGTAGTGCAGAGGGAGTCCAGTGAGGTCTCCACTCTTCACGGAACTTCCATTCTACTAAGGATGTTGGAAGAGTTTATGAGTGTTTGAGTCTAATGCACTTGGGCTTAGACACTGGTATGGCAACCTGGAACAGGATTTTATGGCTCCCTGAACTTACATTTCTTCCTCTATAAAGTAGGAATAAAGATTAGAAGAACTTAAATGATTCAAATATCTAGCACAGGGATAAAAAGTCAGTAATTTAATTATTATTTATTATTAAACTCCCTTCACCAAGAAAAAGTAGGTATGGGTTAGAGATACATCACTACTCCATTTTTATAGATGAAAAGGTTAAGCTCAAAGGGGTTGCATGAATTGTGTTAGGCGAGGGAGTGATTAATATAACTGTGCTCTGAGGTAACTAGCTGATAGATTGGCTGGCTCTTGACTTCTCTCTTCTGTAATGCTTTTCCCTAACAGGGTTCTGCTGGATTCATCAGCTTTAAAGAACCATTTAATTATTTAAAACAGGGATTGGTGAACTATGACACACTGCTTGTTTTTATATGGCCCTCAAGTTAAGGGTGGTTTCTACATTTCTAAGTGGTTGAACACAAAGAAAAAGAGTATTTTCCTTATAATTGAAAATAATTAGAAATCTAAATTCTAGTCTCCATAAATAAAGTTTTATTGGAACATTGCACACCCATTTGTTAATGTATTGTTCTAAAATGGCTTTCATGCTACAACAGCATATTTAAATAGTTGTGACAAGAGACCCTATGACCTGCAAAGCCTTAAGTATTTACTATCTGGGCCTTTACTAAAAAAGTATGCCAACTCTGATTTAAAATGTCATTTTCTCTTGCAGGATAGACATACCAAATATACTTCTAAAATAGTAATGAGTATTGCTTAAAATTAAAAAAAATCAAGTGTATTTGATGTAAGTGTGCAGAGTGAAACATTCTGATCACAGCAATCAGAATATTTAAATGAGACAACAAATAATATTTATGAGCATTTTCGAAGTATTAAGTCATTTGGTCCTCACAACAACTCTAAGCAGCAAGTACTTTTTACATCTGAGAGAAGCGAAATTCTAAAAGGTTGGAAAATATATCAGAGGCCACAAAGCTAGTAAATAGCTGGGCTGCAATTTGATTTGAAGCCTATACTTCTATCTACCAGACCAATATCACATAATGGATAGCTCAACAGTAAGAAGCTTTGGATAGGTAGGCTTACCTACTCTCTGCCTTTCCAAAATCTATTCCCTGAGGCTAACTTATAGCTAGATTCATTACTTTTCTAAGATAGTTTTTTCCTTCTGTAAAATGAGAAAAATACCTAACTTGTGAGGTTTTTCTTTTCATTGACAATATTCAATATAATTGCCAGGTTATTATAAAGACTTAATAAATTTACAATGCCCTACATGTATCAATATATCACATGTACCCCAAAAATGTGTGCAACTATTATATATCAATAAAAAATGATCATATATTAGGTCACATAGAAACCTCAATAAACTAGTATGTGTGTGTGTGTGTGTGTGTGTGTGTGTGTGTGTGTATACATACACACACATATATGTATGTTACAATGCCTGGATACTGTATTATATATATATTACAACGCAAAATATATATGTATATTTTTTATAATGCCTGTCATACTATAAATGATGGATACTACTATTTCCTTACTATTATTTAGGAGATATTTTCCTAAGATGCACATGCATAGCAAATCTGCTAAGCCAACTCTGGGGTCAGCTGTAAGAATTGCAAAGACAATTAAATATGTTCCCTAGCCCCTGAAAGAAGACCTAGCAATCATTCCCAGGCTGCCCGTGCTTGTTAGGCAGCTCCTCCATCTGGAGAAAGCCCATGGTAAAGGAAGTGGGGGACAAATACTGCTGAGTTGGAATGAGGAGCTGGTAATACGTCCTAGGTCAGTTCTTCATAGCTGATGAATGGTGCTTGCCTATGAGAAAGTGTGTGCTCTACAGGAAGAATCAACATTAGCATGTGGAGAAGAAACAGCTATTATGTAGAAATAGGAGAGGTGGCAGTTGTGAGGAAAGGTAACACAGTAGTTGTTATTTTTACTCTAGAATTATCTTTTTTGAAAAAGAAAACTAGAGACTGAGACACTGAAATGTGCTATGACATTACTTTAAACCCCTAACAGGGGAAATATCAGCTACAAGATTTCCTTAGTCTCTAATTTGGTGGCAGATAGTTCCCCTGGTCACAAACCTAGGGGTTTATCTTCCACTGATGAACAAACAATAATTATCTTCCTAGTGTGGGCCAGGCACTGTGCCAAGTACTGTGACCAGATCTTCTCCACTGATTCTCAGAACTACCCTGTGAAGTAGATGTTCATATCTCCATTTTATAGATGTGAAAACAGACTTGGAAGGGGTAAGTGATGCTGAACCTGGCCCAGCAGTGCTGGTAAGAATCAGAGTTAGGACTGAATCAACTCTTCTGACATCTGTTCCACTGCCCTTTCAACTACTCCGTAGCTGCCACTCATGGGTAGTGTTCTGTGTGGATACAATGCCCTTCATGTATCAAAATGTCACATGTGCCCCCATGTGTTAATTTGTTAACTCATTCAACAAATATTTATGAGACACATCATGAAGAAGTGTCTAAGAGGGAGCACACACTGCAGTAAAACCCAGACATGGGAGGAAGCGTGGAGGACAGTGGGAATAAGGAATGACTGCAAATGGGTATGGAGATTTTTAGCATGTTGATACTGTTCTACAGTAGACTGTGGTGATGGATATAAAACTGTTGGAGTATACTGCAAATGATTAGACTGTACATTTTAAATGAATGATATTTATAATATGTAAATTATATCTCAATGAACCTACTAAAAAATTAAAAATAAATATACCAAAAAAGGATATACTCCATAAAAGATTAGAATAGAAATAGGCATATGTCATATGAGTCTTTACATTAAAAGAGAATACTGTGCAGGATTATGGTATTATAGTTTGATTTTGGTACATGCCACAATAAATAATTATAAACATAAGAACAAAACAAACAAAAAACCCCAGGTGTGGCCAGATGCAAAGGTTCATGCCTAGAATCCCAACACTTGGGGAGGTAGAGGCAGGAAAATGACTTGAGCCCAGGAGTTTGAGCCCAGCCTGGGCAACATAGCAAGACTCTGTCTCTACAAAATAAAAAAATTAGCCAGGTGTGGTGGTGCACGCCTGTAGCCCCAGCTTCTCAGGAGGTAGAGATGGGAGGATTGCTTCAGCTAGAGAGGTCGAAGCTGCAGTGAGCCATGATCATGCCACTGTACTCCAGCCTGGGTGACACAGCGGAATCCTCTCTCTCTCTCTCTCAAAAAAAGGGGGGGATTCCTATTTCTTTCCTGTGTAACTCCCACAGCTGTTATGTTAGGCTCAAAATTAGGTTTGCTGTGCAGGTGTGGTGGCTCCTGCTGTGATCCCAGCATTTTGGGAAGATTGGGCAGAAGAATCGCTTGAGGACAGTAGTTTGAGACTAGCTGGGGGAACATAGCAAGACTCAGACTCTACAAAATAAATAAATAATTTTTTTAAAAATTACATTTGCCAGGACACCTTTTTCCATACCGGTAGGATGGATTTAACAAGAAAGCATTGAGCACCTCTTAGTTCTAGTTTTGTCCTAAGTGCTTTACAAAGAAAACCAACTGTAAAGCATACTTATGCTTCCTTTCCAAACTTTAAATTCATTTCTCTATGGATTGAGAAGCAGAATCTGAATACGTAGAAATATATACAAGTTTTGACATAGATGGGAACCGAATAGAGTTCCCTCTTAATTTGAAAAGTTCCCACTGATTCATGATTCCAACAAATCAATGGTATAATTCAACAATTGAGGTTAAAGTTAGTCCCTTATTCCTACTTGAACTCAAATTGGTGCTGGATTTGCTTCTTTCCTTGAGTAAAAGCTGTAAGAATTAAAGCCTTTCATTTCTTTTCCAGCTTTACAGAATTCGATGAGCCTAAAGTAAAGTATCCCATAACATCAGTAAACACGAAGGAATTTTAACATTAGAATTTACTTTTAGAAAAAGAGGCAAAAGCCAAGTAAGTCGATACTAGGAACTTACTTTAAAGGCGCTCTGGAAGTCCCAGACTGTGTTCTCAGGGCAGTACAGACTCTGCCCTATCCGATAACCTTCTACACTGACCACATAGGATAAACAGAACCAGTATGATAAGGATGAGACCGAGACACCGGAAGATCTGGATGTGCTTTCCAAATCATTACATAAACATGAATCTTAATAGACATATACTTACTAAATGACGCACAAAGATTACACTAAAAACACATTTTCAAGAAAGTTGAAAACCAGGTTATCTGCTGTTTGCACAAAATTATTCTACATATATTGTTTCACCCATTTCAGTTAATCTAGAGTTACAACATATGACTAAGGTCCATTAAGCAGTCAGTGTCCCTCAAGATTCGACAAATTAGATTGTTTCTGTGTACATTTTAAGTTTATAATTTGATAATTCATTGATTGAAGTTATAGCTGTTTGTCTATATTAGGGTTTATTAGGACACATACTCTTTGCTGACTTTAGAAATGCTTATTTTTTCTGTGCTTAATCATCTCTAAGGAACAAAGACTAAACCATATAAATAAAAATCCTCCCCACCATTTCAATAGGCTAAAAACCCTTAATACGACACAAATAAGGGTAAGGGTTTATGTTGGAATCATGAATCAAAGAGGATGAGCTCAGATACTTATAATTTGAAAGCTGCATCCCCTTACAGTTACTTTTCAAAGTACTTAGCATGTAAAAATAACCAATGCTTACTAGGCAAGAGGTGTTAACATTTGTATACATTATCTCTAGATACCCCAATATCCAATTACATGCACCCTATCTACCTGTCACTCCACCCTCTATTTTACAGATGACAAAGTGCAGATAGAGATGATGCAATCTAACATCACACTGCTAGTAAATGCCAGAGCCAGGATTACAAGGACTCTTAAATCTTGATGTGGATGTAAATTGCCTGGGGCACCTTGATAAAACCGAGTCTGATTCTGTAGTGCTGGGGTGAGGCCTGAGAGTCTATATTCCTAACATGTCAATGTTCCTGATCCACAGACCTTCCTTTGAGTAGTAAGATTATTACAGGATTCAGTAAAGAATGTCTAGATGTTCCTCCATCCTGTTTGTTTTAGATTATTGGCATACATAGTCTTATTGTGCTTGGCAAAAACATGTTTTTTTAAATGAAGTTTTGAGGCAATTCTGCACCAACCATGTCTACAAGTGCCATTTTTTCCTACAGTATGTGCTCAGTTCATGTCTCTCACATTAGCAAGACATGTAAGACACTGCAACACCGATGTGCCAATATTGCAAGAACAATTCAATTTTTTTCATTATTATACTAATATGGTGCTCAGTGAACTTTGATGTTGCTACTGTAATCATTTTGGGGCCACAAACTACGCCCATATAAGATGGAAAACTTAATTAATGAATGCTGTGTTCTGACAGCTCCACTGACCGGCTGTTCTACAGTCTCTCGCCCTATTCCCTGAGACACAGCAATAGTGAAATTAGGCCAATTAATAACCTTGCAATGCCCTCTAAGTATTCATCTGAAAGGAAGAGCCACATATTTGTCACTTTAAATCAAAAGCTAGAAACAATTAAGCTTAGGAAGAAAGGCATCAAAAGCCAAGAGAGGGTGAAAGCTAGGTGTCTTGCTCCGAAGAGCCAAGTTGTGAATACAAAAAAAAAAGTTCTTAAGGAAATTAAAAGTTCACACCAGTGAGTACAAAATGTGAAGAAACTGAAACAGTATTATTACTGATAGGGACAAAGTTTTAGTGGTCTGAATATAAGGTTAAACCAGGTACAACTTTCCTTAAGCCAAAGCTTAATCTACAGCAAGAGCCTAATTCTCTTCAATTCTATGAAGGCTGAAAGGTGACAAAGCTACAGACGAAAAGTCTGACGCTAGTAGAGGTTTAAGGAAAGAAGCTGTCTCCGTAACATAAAAGTGCAAAGTGAAGCAGTAAGAACTGATGTAGAAGCTGCAGCCAAGTTATCCAGAAGATCTAGCTAACCAATGAGAGGGGCTACACTAAACAATAGATTTTCAAAGTAGACAATACAGCCTACTATTTGAAGAAGATACCTCTAGGACTTTCATAGCTAGAGAGAAGTTAACACATGGCTTCAAAGCTCCAAAGGAAAGTCTTGCTTATTAGGGGCTAATGCAGCTGGTGACTGTAAGTTGAAGCCAGTGCTCATTTGCCATTCCAGAAATCCTATGGCCCTTAATAATTATCCTAAATCTACTCCACCTGTGTTCTAGAAATGGACCAACAGAGCCCAGACGACAGCCTACCTGTTTACAGCATGTTTTACTGAATATTTTAAGCCATGGTTGATATCTACCTCTTAGAAAAGGGTTCTTTAAAATATTACTGTCCATTGGTAATGCACCTAACCTGTCACTCAAGGTCTCTGATGGAGATTTACAAGATGAAATTTTCATGCCTGTTACCACAACATCCATTCTACAGTCCATGGATCAAGGAGTGATTTCAATTTTCCAGTCCTATTACTAATGAAATACATTTTTTTGTAAGGCTATAGCTCTCATAGACAGTAATTCCTCTGATGGATCTGGACAAAGTCAATTGAAAATCTTCCATAAAAGACCATTCTAGATGCCGTTGAGAACATTCGTGATTCACAGAAGGAGGTAAACATATCAACATTAATAGGAGTTTGGAAGTAGATTCCAACCCTTATGGATGACTTTGAGGAGTTCAAGACTTCCATGCAAAAAGTAGCTGCAGATGTGGATGAAATAGCAAGAGAACTTGAATTAGAAGTGGAGCCTGAAGATGTGACTGGATTGCTGCAATCTCATGATAAAATTTTAATGCATAAGTAGCTGCTTCTTATGGATGAGCAAAGAAAGTGGTTTCCTGAGATGGAATCTATTGAAGATGATCTGAACACTGTTGGAATGACGACAAGGATTTAGAAGATTTCACAAACTTGGTAAAGCACTGGCAGGGTTTGAGAGGACTGACTCCAATTTTTAAAGAAGTTCTAAAGTGAATAAAATGCTATAAGACAGCATTTCATGCTAGAGAAATCTTCCGTGAAAGAAACAGTCAATGGATGTGGAAAACTTAATAGCTGGTTTATTTTAAGAAATTGCCATAGTCACTCCAACCTTTAGTAGCCACCACCTTGAATAGCCATCAACAAGGTAAGACCCTCTACCAGCAAAAAGATTACGACTTGCTGAAGGCTCAAATGATCGTTAGCATTTTTTCACAATAAGGAATTTTTAAATTAATGTATGTATACTGGCTTTTAAAAAACATAATGCTATTGCACACTATAAGCTACTGTATACTACAAACATAACTATTATATGCACTGAGAAATTAAAAATTCTGGTGACTTGCTTTATTGCAATACTCACTTTACTGCATTATTTGAAATGGAACATACTATACTCCAAGCTATGCCTGTATTTGCACATATGGTGACAGGGATTCAAGATACTAAGAGCTTCAGTTCACAGTGTCCCAAGTTATGCCAGGGATTTTGTTCGAGGCAAAACTGTGATCATGTGTCACTGACTTACTCTGTGAAGTGGCATTTGATGTATCTGTAGTAAGGCATTTCTTTCACTATGTTGCAATTTATTTCCACTTAGCTGGAATATCCCTTTTATAATTTTATGTTTCCAGCACCCAGCAGATAGGCCAAAAGTTTAATGCAGAAAGCTGAACAGCAAACTCTTATTCTCTTCCTCCTGGGCCTGCAGACTACATTTTCTAGCCTCCTCAACTTGTACTTATGTGTAGCCCAGTGACTGGTTCTACATAATGGCATTTGAACTAAGTGGTATGTGCCACCTCCAGGTCTGGCATATAAAAACGTTGTGGGCAGGTCCTCTATGCTGTTTTCCCATCTGCCAGCTTGAAGCAGAAAAGCACGAATCCTTTGGGAGCCACATGTTGAAGCTGGCAGAGCCCCAATATTGAAGATGCTTAGGTCTCTGAATCAGGACTTGGAGAAGAGCTGCTTGCTCATCAAGAACATCTGTTTAGGTTTTATGTGAAAAATACATTTCTATTGTGGTGAAGCCATTATGCATTTTCAGACTGTTTGTTATAGCAGCTAATATTATTTTAGCATATAGATTCTTGGTAATGATTTGTTGAATGAGTGGAAGAAGTATAGAGTTCTCTGTATTGTGATCTTGCCCATTTCATGCAGGAACAAGCTAGAATTTCTATGCTAGCAAATTAATGTCAGAAAAATGAGCTCATAGGTAAAAATGCATTTTCTCCTGTAACAGCCTCCGTAATTTTATTATGAAGCTTATCTTGGCACACTTTTGGCACTTGATAGGGTATCACTGTCAAAGTCTGCGCAGTTTTCTAGGTGGCGTAAGTTCATCACGTTCAGATGAACATTTTCTTAGTGTTATTTGGTTACCCAAGAGGTGGTTCTAAATGCTATTTTCCTGTTTAACTTTGCTGAGAGGAGGAATTTCTATTTAAGGAATGAGACAGTAAATGAGCATTTGTGTAAAAACAAAAATCCAAATGTTTAAATTTAACATTAAACCCACCTCAAAATATTTTCATAGTCCCAGAATGATGATTGCTAATCTCTGCTGCTAGGTCCCGAACCCTGGTCCTCCCCTGGAACTTGGCTAAACAAATGTCATATAAACAAAACATAAATAATGAATTAAAAAAAACCCTTCTTTAGAGGACATAAGGGAAGATGTTAAAGTCTAACAGCTGTGCAGATGTAGTTATCAACCAAACAGCTCAAGCTATCCGTGGCAAAGTCACCCTGAAACAACCTAGAATCTACATGATTTGGCTCTTAGTCCAACCTGCTTTAACTAGCTTGAGCCTCCATTTCATTTGCAAAATAAGAGGTTTCAGTGTAATAAATAAATTTCATAATAAATTTTAACACCTAATTTACTATTGGAAATAAAATTGATAACATAACCTACCTACTTAAAAATACATTTTATAATTTATATTATTTCAAAACGTAAATGTCAGACACATCTAAACTAGAAAACATAAAGAAATAGTCAAATGCCTTATAAACCCACTAATAAAAAATAAGTTTGGATTTTAAAGAAGCAAAAGACTAGAGGTCATTCCATTGAAGAAGTAAAAGAAAAGTTATATAAAAATGTCTTATTTGTATTCAGTAAGAGAAAGAGGAACTTAACTCTGAGTAGGCTTATAACTCAAGTCAAGTAACGTGGTTGAAATGAAGAAAATTAGGAAGACTGAGCTATATCTAAAAATGTTATGCCAGAACAATTTTCTTTTTCTTTTGGAGACATAGTCTTGCTCTGTCACCCAGGCTGGAGTGCAGTGATGCGATCTCAGCTCACTGCAACCTCCACCTCCCAGGTTCAAGTGATTTTCCTGCCTCAGTCTCCTGAGTAGCTGGGACTACAGGTGCATGTCACAATGCCTGGCTAAATTTGTAGTTTTTTGTTTTTGTTTTTATTTTTTTAACAGAGATGGGGTTTCACCATGTTGGCCAGGCTGGTCTCAAACTTCTGACCTCAGGTGATCCACCTGCCTCAGCCTCCCAAAATGCTGGGATTACAGGCGTGAGCCACTGCACCCAGAGGAGCAATTTTCTTATGGTGTGATATGCTGAGGCAGTGATGAAGTATTACAGAAAACATATATTCTATCTTGATAACCCACACATATGGAGAGAAATTAATTCAGTAAACTTAAAGACTCTGGAGATGTAGAAAAGAGGCTGCAATGGAAAGAATCAGTAACTCCCACAACATAGACCATAATTATTGTGTTATCTAGGATTCAATAAGGGACATATTTTTAAAATAATCTTAATTAACAAAATTCAAGAACAGCCTCACATTTCCTGTGTCTCCATTACTGTAATAATTTGTGCAAATTTATGTTTCAGTAAGTAATTTTTGAATTTGGTATCTATCATCTTTGTTAATAGTTACCAGATTAGTTTCTTTTGCAACTCTCTCCTAGTATTTTCTCCCATTACCCAAAGAGAGATAAAGCAAAACAAACAAAAATCCAGCCTATAGTATGTTTCTTCATTTTTCAGAACTGCAGTTTATCTTAGAAAACTAAGAAAAAAGACTGACTAGAAACTGTTTTACATATGAACATTAACATGTTTGTACACTACTTCACACAAACTGGCATGGAATATCAGAATAATACTGATTGGGGGGAATGCTTCTTTGGCAAAAAGGCTATATGGCAATTCGGGGAGAATTTCGTGTTGCTAGTTACTGCTCATAAATATGCAAGAGAATAATAATGCCAGTATTAGGGCCACTGAGCCCAATGGCCCTAATATTCCTTTTCTGCAGCACAATCTGGCACGACTGCCTCTACATGAAGTCTGTATTTATTTCATGCCAATTTGAAATCAGCACATCATACAATCTTTAAAAGGAAGTTTAGCTATTTTACCCTCTATAGAATAATTAATTTGATAATAAATATTTTTGAGAAAATATAGGACAAAAAGCTTTTTAAATAAGCAATTTAAACTGATATTCTATATTTAAACTATTTTTTATGAAAGCTTGAGCTTTGGAGTTAGATTTGTATTTGAATCCTGATTCTACCACTCAATATGGAATATATATATATACATATATAAAGAGCTTAGCAGTTCTAGGCACAGAGTAAATCTTCAAATGTTAGCTGTTCTTATTTCCAATCAAAGCAGTGGTGGCTGCCATTATAAACACTACTATGCCTGCTTTATGTACATTATTGCATTTGTTCCTTCTAATAATTCAATTATTATTATCCCCAATGAATACAGGAAAACACTGAGGTTCAGAAAAGGCTGAGAAACAGGCCCAATGTCTGAGTGTGTCAGAAGCCAAAGTGCCTACTATGTTACTGACCACTAAACTGTTGCTTCTTAAACTGGGGTCCATGAGAAATTCTTGTGGAGTAGGTATGTGTCAGGAGTAGGAAAGCGCCCATGAACTTACTATGAGAATTAAGCATTATTAATATGGATGAAACATTTTTAAATAATTAATATTCATGTTCTGAACGATTTGGATAACTATTAAAACCAAATATTGGCAGAACCATTTCAGTGCTTAGTTTTGCATTTGTATTTACTTCCTTTTTAAGGGCCAGTTCTATATTAGTCGGGGAAGGCTTATGGAGAACAGAGGCTGTTTTAATAGGGGAAGGATGCATTCAGGCTAGAAGAGAACCAAATAACATCACTATGTGCTGAACAAATTAAATCGTCTGAATAGAAAAAAACAGGGTGAATTGGGTTACCACATAGCACACAGCAGTACATGCCTGCTGAACTGAAGAGAGCCTGTACTGCAGCACTCAGTACCATAATCACTTTATAAGTGATGATTTCATTTTGTCAAAACATCACCAGCCATCATATTTAATACTATTTTAAATTTTAGTAGTTTTATAGTTTTGCTTGTGTCAACCTGTAAACTTGTTCTGGTTTTATACTTGTGTAAGACCTACAAACATAAAGCATTTATATCTAGTTTTATGTATATATTATTTAGATAACATTATAATAAATATGTTAACCAAAAACTGAGGGGCTAAGAGACTTTTTCCTTATTAAAAAATGATGTACATTATTCAGGTTTGAGAAAACTGGTCTACACAGTCCTGCTTGTGAGTGTGGTCTTCAGCAGGTCACTTAACTTCTATTACCACCAACCTCACAGGATTTCTAAGAGGATTAGAAGAGATGATGATTAGAGTGCCTGGACCACAGAAAGGATTACAATGATAGTTCTGTCTCCTTTCCTTCAAAGAGAAAATCTGGAAGCTAAATGCAGTCTATGCTCTTTTCCTCTAACTGTGGTCTGGGGACCAGGAGAATTGATAACACCTAAGAGCTTGGTGCAAACTGATCATTCCAGAAGCCGCCCCAGAACTATTGAATTGAAATCTCCATTTAATAATATTCCCAGCTGATTTGATACATGCACATGAAAGTTTGGGAAGCACTAGTCCAGGTCTCCACAGAGAATGCTGACAATAAAATTCACTGTTTTAAACTACTCTTTAGGTTAACTTTGGTAATTAGAGAAAGGCCTGATGTAAATGGCAAAAAAGTAATGTCCCATCCTGGGGTTCAATATAAACATTATTATTTCACTACTGATTCTTTATAGGCTATATTCGTGTAGCGTAAGACCCTCTTTAAAAGGGATCTAACTTCTAAATCAGAATCAGCCAAAAATATTTTAAAATGCAAAGTTTTCATAAATGCTTTCTGAATTTTCAGTAAACAAATTGTAAGCATTAGGTTTCCTTTGCCCAGTAGCAATTAAAATAATTTATATACGTTAAGCTCTTACTTAGCTCACAAGATCTGGTCTAATGAAGTCCTGTCTCAGTCTGTGATGACTGTGTGCTTACATTAACAGAACACATTACAAAAAAAAGGTGTGACTGTGTATACAAAATGTATTTTCTTTACTGTCCAACAAAAGTATCAGATTACATTCTGCAGTTGTGATTTTGTTAGTATAATTTACCTAGAGTATATCTATGCTTTTCATCCTGAACTCAGTGGTCCTACACATTTAAGGCATGCTGTAATTGAAAAGATTCAAAGATGCTGTTCTTGGAAGTGTAAAAAATAAAGTTAGTAACTAATATATAAGAGAGTCACTAATATCTAGAATGATCTTGAGACCATCTGTTTAAGGACTAGCTCAGTAAGAATCAAGCTTGAACTAGGTTATTTATTGCTCTATGTTCTTTACACAGGGACCACAGAAGTCAGACTCTTAAGAATGGAAAGTCAAGCAGATTATGCATATATGTTTGTACATGTATATATATGTATATATGGTTAGGCCTACCAGGCAATCCTTCTCATATCTGGGTTTATGAAATGACCTAGATTATAGATATGTTATGAACTGAATACTTGTGTTCTCCACCTCGCCTGCAAATTCATACGTTGAAACCCTAACATAAAAAGTGATGGGATTTGAAGGTGGGGCCTGCGGGTGGTAATTATGTTATAAGGGTTGAGCCCTCACGAATGGGATTAGTGTCCTTATAAGAAGAGACAGGAAAGTGACCACGTTTTTTTCTCTCTCTCTTTCTGCCAAGTGAGAATATAGCAAGAAGCAGATCATCTGCAACCAGAAGACGGCCCTCATCAGGAATTGCATTGGATGGCACCTTGATCTTGGGGTTTCTCAGTCTCCAACTGTAAGAAATAACATGTTGTTATGCCACCCAGTTTATGGTATTCACCCAAAATGACTATGGTAAGGTAAGGCCCTCCTTCATTCTTCATGGTCTCAGGTAATTGTAAAACAAGAGTTATGTGCCAAGCAGCATCGGTGCTAACATAATTAAAACACTCTAGTGCACGTAAATTACGATGATTACAACTTGAGAAATCTATAACAGAAACCTGGCCAGCCACGGTGGCTCACACCTGTAATCCCAGAACTTTGGGAGGCCAAGGCAGGCGGATCAATTGAGGTCAGGAATTCAAGACCAGCCTGGCCAACATGGTGAAACCCCGTCTCTACAGAAAATATAAAAATTAGCAGGGTGCGGTGGGGCATGCCTGCAATCTCAGCTAAAGAGGAGGCTGAGACAGGAGAATTGCCTGAATCCCGGAGATGGAGACTGCAGTGAGCCAAGATCGCACTATTGCACTCACAACAGCCTGGGCGATGGAGCGAGACTCTGTCTCACAAAAAAAGAAAAGAAAAGAAAAGAAAAAAGAAACCTAACTCCAGTTTTCAAGGTGTTTTATATTATCTTGCAGTTGTTTTGGCCCTTAATGCAATCAATCCACTGTCGCTAGAACCACACAACTCTACTTTATCTAGTACTTCAAATTCTAATAATTTCTGTTTATATATTAAGCAATATAAACTCTATATACATACATACAGTCAATGTATCAGGGGAAATACAAAAAGTGATCTTTAGTTTACACTGAATACTTAATTTTATCATTTCTCCATTAACTGTTATAAAGACAAGACTAAACCTATAGTTTGAGATAAACAATATCCAAGCAAACAGAAAAGAGGAAGAAATAGGCAAGCGATGTTTTTCTACTAGAGTGACTACACTTATCCTTCTTTAGAAAGAAGTGATATTTTCTTTCTTTTCCATTTCAGAAGTTTGATTAAAAAAATCTATTATTCCTACCAAAAATACTCTTAAAAATTCTCTGCTAATTACTCTCAAAATACTGCAGATGTATTTCTTTGAAAAAGGAAATACATGCTGGGTGCGGTGGCTCATGCCAGTAATCCCAACACTTTGGGAGGCCGAAGTGGGCGGATCACTTGAGGTCAGAAGTTTGAGACTAGTGTAGCCAACATGGTGAAACTCTGTCTCTACTAAAAAAAAAAAAAAAAAAAAAAAAGAAAAAAGTTAGCCAGGCATGGCACTTGTAGTCCCAGCTACTAGGGAGGCTGAGGCAGGAGAATTGCTGGAACTTGGGAGGCAGAGGTTGCAGTGAACTGAGGTCACACCACTGCACTCCAACCTGGGTGACAGGGCGAGACTCTGTCTCCAAAAAAAAAGAAAGAAAAAAGAAAAAATAAAGCACCAGTCAATAAAATACAATATACATTAAAGGAATATGTACCATTTGCCCTCGAGAGTCTAATAAAGGCTTACCTTTTGAGAGGTAATTTTCACTAACAAGAGGTTTGGATATAGATGAATTAAGAACCCAAATACATGTGGAAGCAAGGAACATACTTGTTTTCAAAATACGCCTTGTATGATTAATAATTTATTAAATAATTTATTAATCATGCAAGACATGATTTTATAATTTGTCTTCAAAAATTCAATTATCATTTGGCATAACCGAAGTTTAATTACAGACTTGGTGGTGCTTTGAATTAACATAGGATGCTGGTGGTCATCTCCACCTAGTCTCCCCTCTATCTTCTAATCTGCCATTGAAAAAGGCATGTATTATTCAAGCTAAACGTTTTCACAAAGGCAGATTGGTATATCAAATGTTACTTAATCATATATCGAGGTCACGAAATCCTACGTTTCTCCTCTAGGATTTGGTACTTTAAAGCAACTTCATTCTATAACACTTCAGACATCTATAAAAGCATGAACTTGGTCCCACATCAAATTTAGTTTCAGTGAGAACAGTGGTCCTTATCTTTCTTTAATCATCCTTGAATTATAAAACACAGCTGATATGTATGTATTTCTGTACCACCTTTACACTGTAGGACATCAATTGTACTAAAATCTCAGCATACGTAGACTCCTGCTTGTGTTCCTAAACATTAATATATTGGTATGAATATAGCAAAGAAACATCCTTTCAAAATTATTGCCTGTAAGAAATTGTATATATAAATTTGCTTCCTTTTGAATTGGCCAAGTAGCTTACAGACTTTATTATCTAAGACAGAAAATGGTTCGGGTCAGATGCTTGAGGCAGCCAAGTTCCCCTTTAAAAAGGAAAAGTTGGCAGACTTTCATAGCTACCCCTTGTGAAAAAGATACCTCAAATATGACCTCACGATGGACTGTAGAAGATGATGTTGAAGTTTCAGACTTTTAAGGCACAGGGCCCAAGGGGTTAAAAAAAAAAGTATTATTTGAGAGAAAGTTTTCTTTTTTTAACAGCTGACATCTGACTGGCTGCCGGGATGTGATAACCTAGGGGACATAAAAGATGACCTTAACATAGATATATTATAAGGATCAAGCAATTTTGAGGTCTGACACAAAGAAAATGTGTTCAATACATGCAAAAGATAAGAACCGTTATCTAAAAAATGTAAAGCCCCTTCTTGTTTATATGAGAAAATACAGGATGAATTTAATGCAACTATAGGGGGATTCCCTATTGTAAATGAAGAGAGTATGTTTCTTTGATCTCCAATGAAGAATTAGTTTGGGCAAAAAAGAATGGGCCCTTGGAAGCACTGACCTGGAGCACACAATGGAACAGAAAGGTTCTGCTTTTTTTTCTCTGAACTGCCAATGTATATGATGGGGTGAGAAAGACGGGGCCATGGGGAGGTGGCTGTACGAATTAAAAAAGAGTATAAAGATACCCAGATGAGAATAACAATGGTTTGATCTTAATTCAAGAAGAAATGTTTAAAATGGCCAACAGATGCCTCTCACTGAAGTACAGCATCAAGGGAGGAGCAGGCCAGAAGTGATTCTGGACAAAGCAGGAAGGAGGTGAGTTTTACACTAATAGGACCTGCCCCACAAAAAGAAAAATCACTCAAGTGGTATCAAGGACAAGAGGAATGCTGTGTAGCATTCCCTCATCTATATTTATTCCCATTTAAAAACTAACTGAAGATACCCCACCACAACAAAGCCCTTTCTAAATGCTATCTTCATGATATCTCTGTGAGGAAGACAGCATAATTCTAATTTTTATTCATAAGCAAGCTAAGGCACAAGTAGAGCCTGAGTGGTAAAAGTGGTCTGCAAATTATCAGGTCCCTGGATTTGTTCACTGTGACATACTTCCTCCACACGGATGCAGGCAACTCAAGAGATGCTGCTATGAAATGTCCTTAGAGGTAGTAGACCTGATAGCTAAACAAAATCGTTCATGACTCTGGAAGACAGCACACTTCTCTGCTCACTACAGGAGTCTTGGGAGATGCTGTTAAGAGTACTACTAGTATGTCCGGTCCTTCTGAATAAGACCAAATCATCCATGATTATAGGAAAAAGGCTGAAGATACAGTCTTCTTGTTTCCCCACACTGTTGAGATTAGAATAGTGGCAATCTTAACAAATTATATCATCCAAGGAACCTCAGTACTTAAACTTCAGTCTTAACTTGTACATTAACATTCTAAGTCCTGTATTTGCTAATGATTTTGATGTTTTTGTCAGATACATTTCCACATTCTTGGTCCCAGATAATTCTCTTTTAACATAGCCAAATTATCTTTATAAAATGTACATGGTGTTAACACCATGGATCTGAAGCAAACAATGCATCTGATTAGCATACATTGGATCTGTATATTTCGAGAATCACTTAAGTACACAAAGGAAGCGTGCAATGCTAAAGAGATGACGTGAATAGTCTTGGTGGTTTATATAACGCGGAATTTGGTGTCCTTCAAGAAACTAAAGATACTCAAAAGTTGCTCCCCATTTCTATTAACGACAATCTAAAAATGAACATTTACATTTGATATAAATATACTAATTTAAATTGTATGCAGTTCAGAATGGCCTACCATTTTTAGATTGTTTGTGTGCCAGAAAATATACAGTCAATAAAAAAATACCAGAGAGGTGGGGACAAAAGGCTCTCTGGGTCTGTACAGCAAAAATGAATATCACTTCAACAGGTAGCAATTTGTGGAGGAAGTGGCATCCTGGGAACCAAGAAGCACTGAAAGATGGCAGGTCACAAATCTGGTGATGGGGGATATGATGTATAGTAAGGCCCGTTTTCCTGTGGAAAGAAAAAAGGACAAGAACATTTAAGTAACAGAACCAATTTAACTGGGAATGTGAAAGAAAGGGATTTACAGTCATTGAGGTAATGATATAAAATGTCTAGCATGTCTGGCACTAAGCAGGCCCTCAGTCAGGTAGTTCAACTGGTATCACTCAAGAGTATAAGACAGGCAAAGGCAATAGGATGATAATATTGTTTTAAAAATATACCGCTCATTGCATATTTTTATGCCAGACATTTTATAGGTGCTTTTAAAATAATCCCTTTAAATCTTCACATAATGCCACAAGTAGGTAACATCCTTACTTTACAGAAGAGGAAAGTGATGATCACACAGATTACATAATTTACCTGAAGTTACCTAGTTAGTAACCAGCACAACCTGAATTTAAATCCAAATCTATTTGACTCTAACATCCCGATTCTTTTTTGTTAGACTGTGTTGTCTTACTGTGTGTCAAAAAATCTTAATTTAGAGTTATGAAACAAAAAAGTGATCACAGAGGAATTTAATAGCTAGAACTATTTTGGCAGAAGTGAGTCTTCATGACATGCCTCCGTGGCAAGGCTTGTAACAAATTACAGTTCTCAGGAAATTTACTTCAAGAACAAGATGGAGAATTAAATGCCAAACCTTTAATGTCAATGTAAGGGCAACAAATTACTGTAAGGGTGAATTTTTTGGCCGTTAATTTGGCTAATCTCAATAAAAATCAAGGCAGTTAAGTTTATGATAGAAGGATCCTCGATTAGATTTATGAGACTTAAGATTTGTTTCTCATTTTTAAGGAAAATATTTCTTTGACAAAGAATTTGAGTTTTCAGCAAATCACAAACAGAAAATGCTTAGCACTAGTAGAAGACAATAGTTTGGAATGAAGAATTAAGTAGGAAGAAAATAGCGTTTCTTCATGGTACATTTACTTTGCAGCTATTATAGAGCATTAAACCTATGGGGTCTTTAACATGGTAGGTAGTGAAACGGCTTGAGAAACTAAATAAATCAGATACTCGGCCATTCTTCATCACAAATGCTTTGGAGCAAGAATTGTTTTGGGCCATATCCAGGAAAACAAAAACACATCTAGGAAAACTTACCTTCTGATTATAAACCTAACTATGTATCAAACAAGGTTTAAAAAAATTAGGTAGAAAAAAATCCTAGAATTTGGCTACATTTCCAAAAACTTGAAAAACCTTAATAAAACCTTTATTTTTTTAATTGACAAATGGGATTTAACTAAAGAGCTTCTGCACAGCAAATGAAATTATCATCAGAGTAAACAGACATACTATAGGATGGGAGAAAATTTTTGTGATCTATCCATCTGACAAAGGGCTAAAATCCAGAATCTATAAGGAACTTAAGCAATTTTCCAAGACAAAAAACAACTTCATTAAAAAGTAGGCAAGGATATGAACAGACATTTATCAAAAAAAGACATATATGTGTATATGTGGCCAAGAAACATATGAAAAACAGCTCAACATCACTGATCATTAGAGAAATTCAAAACCATGAGATACCATCTCACGCCAATCAGAATGGCGATTACTTAAAGTCAAGAAATGCTGGAGAGGTTGCAGAGAAATAGGAAGGCTTTCACATTGTTGGTGTGAATGTAAATTAGTTCAACCATTGTGGAAAACAGTGTGGCGATTCCTCAAAGATTTAGAACCGGAAATACCATTTGACCCAGCAATCCCATTAGTGAGTATATACCCAAAGGAATATAAATCATTCTGTTATAAAAATACATGCATGTGTATGTTCACTGTAGCAGTATTCCCAATAACAAAGACATGAATCAACCCAAATGCCCATCAATAATAGATTGGATAAAGAAAATGTGGTACATATACGCCATGGAATACTATGCAGCCATAAAAAGGAATCAGTTGTTATTTGCAGGGACACAGATGAAACTGGAAGCTGGAAGATTATTCTCAGCAAACTAATGCAGGAACAGAAAACCAAACACCATATATTCTCACTTATAAGTAGGAGCTGAACAATAAGAACAGAAGGACACAGGGAGGGGAACACTTACTGGGGCCTGTTCAGGGAGGGTTGTGGGGAGAGCATTAGGGAAATAAGCTAATGCATGCTGGGCTTAATACTTAGGTGATGGGTTGATAGGTGCAGCAAACAACAATGGCACACGTTTACCTATGTAACAAACCTGCACATCCTGCATACGTACCCCGGAACTTAAAAATAATAGAAGTAAAATAATTATTTAAAAAAATCCCAGGGGCCAGGCGGGGTGGCTCACAACTATAATCCCAGCACTTTGGGAGGCCGAGGCGGGTGGATCACGAGGTCAAGAGATCGAGACCATCCTAGTCAACATGGTGAAACCCCGTCTCTACTGAAAATACAAAAAATTAGCTGGGCATGGTGGTGCGTGCCTGTAATCCCAGCTACTCAGGAGGCTGAGGCAGGAGAATTGCCTGAACCCAGGAGGCGGAGGTTGCGGTGAGCCGAGATCGCACCATTGCACTCCAGCCTGGGTAACAAGAGCCAAACTCCGTCTCAAAAATAAATAAATAAAAATAAAAAAACCCCTATAAAAATGTTTCACTAACCAAATCCTGTATCTTGAATATGCATGGAAGCTATACTTACAGAAACATTCCCTGAAGAGATGAATCTATTCTGGGGTTCATCTGAAAAGTTCACCAGCTGCCTTTAAGAATTCTCTATTCTATTCTATCTCCATTTTCCCCCTAAGTTTCTCGTATCTACATTAAATTGTGGTAAACTAAGAAGCGCAAGTTCAATACTTAATGCTATGAAATAGAATTTCCATTATTAATCTCACACTGGGCAAGAGACTGCTGAGCAATCAAATATTTTTTCTATTTCTAGAAACAATCACAGAAATTTAAAGAACTGTTGCCAGGCAAAATTATATATTCTCTGCTCTGTTAAGACTGCCAATTAGGGAGGATCCAAGATGGTCAAATAGGAACAGTTCCCAAGTGCAGTTCACAGCAAGAATAATGCAGAGGGTGAGTGCCCACCGCATTTCCACACATATTTTCACTGCCCACAGACCAAGAGATTCCTGGGCCGAAAAATGCCATGAGTTTTCAGCATGGAGGTTTCAGCCGGTGCCACACTGGTGCACAGAAACTCACACAAAACTGGGTGGCCATTTCAACTGGCGCCTGGAACACCTGGGAGACAGAGCTGCCCATTCAACTGAAAGGGAGGGGGCAGAGACAGGAAGCCGGGTGATCTGGCTCAGTGGGTACCACCACCACAAAACAAGCAATCTTGTTTTGAAACAAATCTGTGAAATGCTCTGGACTGCGAGTTTCACAGCAAGTGCAGCTGGACCCAGGACGGCCCAGCTCAGTGGGGGAAAGGGTGACCACTACTACCGAGGCAGTTCACAGAGCAGCTGGGTAGAGCCTGTGGCAGCTCAGCAACGCCTCTGCTGGCAGACTGTGACTAGACTACTCTGTGTAGGACAGGGCATCTATGAAAAAAAGGCAGCAGCATGACAGGAACTTCTAAATAAAGCCCCAACTTCCTAAGACAGAGCACCTGGGAAAAGAGGTGGTTAGGAGTACTGCTGCAGCAGACTAAAAGTCCCTGCCCAGCAGCTCTGCATGGAACAATGGGAAGAAACCAGTGCAAAATGGATGAAAACACCAAAAACTAGAACGCCTCTCCTCCTCCAAAGGATCACAACTCCTCACTAGCTCAGGATCAAAATGGATGGAGAATGAATCTGATGAATTGACAGAAACAGGCTTCAGAAGGTGGGTAATAACAAACTTCTCTGAGCTAAAAGAACATGTGCTAACCCAATGCAAAGAAATTAAGAACCTAGAAAAAAGATTAGATGAGATGCTACCTAGAATAAACAGCTTACAGAAGAATATAAACAACTTGATGGAGCTGAAAAACACAGCACAAGAACTTCGTGAAGCATACCCAAATTTCAATAGCCAAATCAACCAAGCAGAAGAAAGGATACCAGAGATTGAAGATCAACTCAATGAAATAAAATGAGAAGGCAAAAATAGAGAAATAATAGAGAAAAAAGAGTGAAAAGAAATGAACAAAGCCTCCAAGAAATACGGGATTATGTGAAAAGACCAAATCTATGTTTGATAGGTGTACCTGAATGTGATGGAGAAAGTGAATCCAAGCTGGAAAACACTCTTCAGGATATTATTGAGGAGAACTTCCCCAACCTAGCGAGATAGGCCAACATTAAAGTCCAGGAAATACAGAGAACACCACAAAGATATTCCTCAAGAAGGACAACTCCAAGGCACATAATTGTCAGATTCACCAGGGTTGAAATGAAGGAAAAAATGCTAAGGGCAGCCAGAGAGAAAGGTCGGGTTACCCACAAAGGGAAGACACACAGCAGATCTCTCTGCAGAAACCCTACAAGCCAGAGTAGAGTGGGGGCAATATTCAACATCCTTAAAGAAAAGAACTTTCAACCTAGAATTTCATATCAAGCCAAACTAAGCTTCATAAGTGAAGTAGAAAGAAAATCCTTTATGGAAAAGCAATTGCTGAGATATTTTGTCTCCATCAGGCCTGGCTTACAAGAGCTCCTGAAGGCCGGGCGTGGTGGCTCACGCCTGTAATCCCAGCACTTCGGGAGGCCGAGGCGGGTGGATCACGAGGTCAAGAGATCGAGACCATCCTGGTCACATGGTGAAACCCTGTCTCTACTAAAAATACAAAAACTTAGCTGGGCATGGTGGCGCGTGCCTTTAATCCCAGCTACTCCGGAGGCTGAGGCGGGAGAATTCCCTGAACCCAGGAGGCGGAGGTTGCGGTGAGCCGAGATCGCACCATTACACTGCAGCCTGGGTAACAAGAGCGAAACTCCATCTCAAAAAAAAAAGAGCTCCTGTCAAGGAAAGGAACAACCAGTACCAGCCACTCCAAAAATGTACCAAATGGTAAAGACCATCAACACAATGAAAAAAAAGTATCAACTAACAGGCAAAACATCCAGCTACCATCAAAATGGTGGGATCAAATTCACACATAATAATATTAACCTAAAACGTAAATGGGCTAAATGTCCCAATCAAAAGACAAAGATTGGCAAATTGGATAAAAAGGCAAGACCCATCGGTGTGCTGTATTCAGGAAAGCCATCTCACATGCAAGGACACACACAGGCTCAAAATAAAGGGATGGAGGAAGATTTACCAAGCAAATGGAGAGCAAAAAAAAAAAAAAGCAGGGGTTACAATCCTAGTCTCTGATAAAATGGACTTTAAACCAACAAAGATCAAAAGAGACAAAGAAGGGCATTACATAATGGTAAAAGAATCAATCCATCAAGAAGAGCTAACGATTCTAAATATATATGCACCCAATACAGAAGCACCCAGGTACATAAAGCAAGTTCCTAATGACCTATAAAGAGAGTTAGACTCCCACAATAATAGTGGCACACTTTAACACTCCACTGTCAATATTAGACAGATCAACCAGACAGAAAATTAACAAGGATATCCAGGACTTGAACTCAGATCTGAACCAAGCAAACCTAATAGACATCTACAGAACTTTCCACCCCAAATCCACAGAATATACATTCTTCTGCACTATACTGCACCGACTCTAAAACTGACCATATAATTGGAAGTAAATCACTCCTCAGTAAATGCAAAAGAACGGAAATCATAACGAACAGTCTCTCAGACCACAGGGCAATCAAATTAGAACTCAGAATTCAGAAACTAACTCAGAACTGCACAGCTTCATGGAAACTGAACAACTGGCTCCTGAATGTTGACTGGATAAACAATGAAATGAAAGCAGAAATAAAGATGTTCTTTGTAACCAATGAGAACGAAGACACAACATACCAGAATCTCTGGGACACATTTAAAGCAGTGTCTAGAGGGAAACTTATAGCAATAAATGCCCAAATAAGAAGTGAGGAAAGATCTAAACCTTAAACCCTATCACCAAAATTGAAAGAGCTAGAGGAGCAAGATCAAAAAAACTCAAAACTAGCACAAGACAAGAAATAACTAAGATCAGAACAGAACTGAAGGAGATAGAGTCAGAAAAAACCCTTCAAAAAAATCAATAAACCCAGGAGTTGGTTTTTTGAAAACATCAACAAAATAGACCGCTAGTCAGATTAATGAAAAAGAAAAGGGAGAAGAACCAAATAGATGCAATAAAAAACGATAAAGGGGACATCACCACAGATTCCACAGAAATACAAACTACAATCAGAGATTACTACAAACAACTCTATGCACATAAACCAGTAAACTCGGAAGAAATGGATACATTCTTGGACACTTGCATCCTCCCAAGCCTAAACCAGAAAGAAGTCGAAACCTTGAATAGACCAATAACAAGGGCTGAAGTTGAGGCAGCAATTAATAGCCTACCAACCAAAAGCCCAGGTCCAGATGGGTTCACAGCCAAATTCTAACAGACACACAAAGAGGAGCTGGTACCATTCCTTCTGAAACTATTCCAAACAATACTAAAAGATGGAATCCTTCCCAAATCATTTTATGAGACCGATATCATCCTGATACCAAAACCCAAGAGAGACTCAACGAAAAAAAGAAAACTTCAGGCCAATATCCATGATGAACATAGATTCAAAAATCTTCAATAAAATACTGGCAAACCAACTGAAACAGTACATCAAAAAGCTTATCCAGCATGATCAAGTAGGCTTCATCCCAAGGATGCAAGGCTGGTTCAACATACGCAAGTCTATAAATGTAATACATAAACAGAACCAAAGACAAAAACCACATGATTATCTCAATAGATACAGAGAAGGCCTTTGAAAAAATTCAACAGCCCTTTATGCTAAAAACTCTCAATGAACTAGGTATCAAAGGAATGTATCTCAAAACAATAAAAGCTATTTACAACAAACCTACAGCCAGTATCATACTGAATGGGCAAAAAGTGGAAGCATTCCCTTTGAAATCCGGCACTAGACAAGGATGCCCTCTCTCACCACTCCTATTAAATATAGTATTGGAAGTTCTAACCAGAGCAATCAGGCAAGAAGAAAAAAAATAAAGGGTATTCAATTAGAAAAAGAGAAAGTCAAATTGTCTCTATTTGCAGATGACATGATTGTATATTTAGAAGATCCTATCATCTCAGCCCCAAATCTCCTAAAACTGATAGGCAACTTCAGCAAAGTCTCAGAATACAAAATCAATGTGCAGAAATCATAAGCATTTCTATACAATAATAACAGACTAACAGAGAGCCAAATCATGAGCAAACTGCCATTCACAACTGCTACAAAGAGAATAAAATACCTAGAAATACAACTAACAAAGGATGTAAACGACCTCTTCAAGGAGAACTACAAACCACTGCTCAATGAAATAAGAGAGTACACAAACAGATGGAGAAACACTCCATGCTCATGCCTAGGAAGAATCAGTATCGTGAAAATGGCCATACTGCCCCAACTAATTTATAGATTCAATACTAACCCCATCAAGCTACCAGTGACCTTCTTCACAGAACTGAAAAAAAAAAAAAACATTTAAACTCATATGGAACCAAAAGAAAGCCTGCATAGCCAAGACAATCCTAAGCAAAAAGAACAAAGCCGGAGACATCATGCTACCTGATTTCAAACTATACTACAAGGCTACAGTGATCAAAACAGCTTGGTACTGGTACCAAAACAGAGATATAGACCAATGGAACAGAACAGAGGCCCTGGAGGCAATGCCACACACCTATAATCATCTGATCTTTGAGAAACCTGACAAAAACAAGCAATGGGGAACGGATTCCCTGTGTAATAAATGGTGTTGGGAAAACTGGCTAGCCATGTGCAGAAAGCAGAAACTGGACCCCTTCCTGACACCTTACCCTAAAATTAACTCGAGATGGATTAGAGACTTAAACAAAAGATCTAACACCACAAAAGCCACAGAAGAAAACTTAGGCAACACCATTCAGGACACAGGCATAGGCAAGGACTTCATGACTAAAACACCAAAAGCATTGGCAACAAAAGCCAAAATAGACAAATCGGACCTAATTAAACTCCAGAGCTTCTGCACAGCAAAAGAAACAATCATTAGAGTGAACTAGCAAGCAACAGAATGGGAAAAAATTTTTACAATCTACCCATCTGACAAAGTGTTAATATCCAGAATCTACAAAGAACTAAAACAGATTTACAAGATTTACTTTACCAAAAGTGGGCAAAGGATATGAACAGACACTTTTCAAAAGAAGACATATATGAGGCCAACAAACATGAAAAAAATGCTCATCATCAACTGATTATTAGAGAAATGCAAATCAAAACCACATTGAGATACCACCTCATACCAGTTAGAATGGCGATCATTAAAAAATCTGGAAACAATGGATGCTGGAGAGGATGTGGAGAAATAGGAACACTTTTACACTGTTGGTGGGAGTGTAAATTAGTTCAACCATTGTGGAAGACAGTGTGGCGCTTCTTCAAGGACCTAGAAATGGAAATTCCATTTGACCCAGCAATCCCACTACTGGGTATATACCCAAAGGATTATAAAGCATCCTATTATAAAGATGTATGCACACGTATGTTCATAGTGGCAATGTTTACAATAGCAAAGAGCTGGAACCAACCCAAATGCCCATCCATGATAGACTGGACAAGGAAAATGTGGCAGAAATACAGCATGGAATACTATGCAGCCATAAAAATGATGAATTTGTGTCCTTTGTAGGGAGATCGATGAATCTGGAAACCATCATTCTCAGCAAACTGACACAAGAACAGAAAATCAAACACTGCTTGTTCTCACTCACAGGCGGGTGTCGAACAATAAGAACACATGTACACAGGGAGGGGAGCATCACACACTGAGTCTGTTGCGGGGGGCAAGGGAGGGACAGTGTAGGGGGTGGAGAATTGGGGAAGGATAACATGGAGAGAAATGACAGATGTAGGTGACGGGGGGATAGAGGCAGCAAACTACATTGCCATGTGTGTACCTATGTAACAATCCTGCATGATCTGCACATTTACCCCAGAACCTAAAGCACAATTAAAAAAAGAAAAAGAAAAAGAATGCCAACTGGCTCGTTCTGAAATGGTCTCAGTATCATTGTTATCTAGATTAAAAAATATCTTCTGATTACCTTCAAAGGTCCCTTTTAATCCTATAAAATTTATGTTGCTATTTCAAGTCAAATAAATCCCAGAAAAACAGAAATCCACTGAAACTTGGGTTTCTATATTTTTTTAAGCAGATGCTAACCAACACCACTTCACTCCTTAACCAAATAAAGAACCTTCTATATGCAAGGCATAATTTGAACATGATCATGAAATTAACCAACTCTATACTCATTTCTTTTCTCTGATCATATTTTTAATTCTTCCTAACAAAGGAAAATGTTTCCTTACAAGGTAACCTGAAGCTACCTAGTGGTATCTCCATTTCAATGTCTGATGGGCACCTCAAACCTAATGTGTCACAAACTGAACAGAGCAGCTGTCCCTTCCCCCTAATATTTCAACCCTCTTCCTCTAAATTGCTTCTCTGCAGTGGTAGCAGCACCATCCACCAAGTCTCCCAAAGCAGAAACTTACTTTCTGCTTCATCCTTAGTGGCTACTCAGTCACCAAATGATATAAATTTTATTTCCTAAAATGTCTATTTGTAAATATCTCTAAAATCTTCAAATCCCTGCCACTGTCACTAACACTGCCCTAACAATACTGTCTCATTTCTCCTCCAGCCTTGATTAACAGACCTCATCTTTTCCCCCACGGAGTTACCCCTTCCTCTCTACTTATTCTCTATGCTGTTTCTATAGTCATTGTCTAAACAGGAATGTAATCGCAATTCTCCCTGCAGAACACTCTCCACTGACTACAAAGCCAAAGACCTGCAGCACTAATATGTCAAGTTACTGTATCCAGTGATGCGCTCTCTGCCCGCCCCTTCCACATCATCTCCTGATATGTTCTGCTATAGTTTGAGTATCTGACCTCTCAAACCTCATGTTGAAATTTGATCCCCTTGCTGGAGGTAGGGCCTAGTGGGAGGTGTTTGGGTGATGGGGGCAGATCCCTCATAAATATCTTGGTGCTGTCCTTGTGGTAATAAGTTCTCACTCTATTAATTTCTGTGAAAGCTTATTGTTAAAGAGGCTGGCACCCCTGCTTCCTTCTCTGTCTTGCTTTCTCTTTTGCCACATGATCTCTACACCCACCGGCCTCGGCTTCCCCTTCTACCATGAGTAGCAGCAGCCTGAATCCCTCATCTAAAGCAGATGCTGGTACAGCCTGCAGAAGTGTAAGCTGAATAAACCTCTTTTCTTTATAAATTACCTAGCCTCAGGTGTTCCTTAATGGCAACACAACAATGGATGAAGACAGACTGGTTTGAGGAGTGGGGTGTTGCTTTAAGGAGACCTGAAAATGTGGAAGCAGCTTTGGACTTGGCAATGGGCAGAAGTTGGAAGAGTTTGCAAGGCTTAGAAGACAACAGAAAGACTTAGGGAAAGTTTGAAACTTCTTAGAAATTGGTTAAGTGGTTGTGACCAAAAAAAAAAAAAATGCTGACAGAAATACAGACAGCAGAGGCCATGCAGTAAGGTCTCAGATGGATATGGGAAACTTAGGAATTAGAGCAAAGGTCACTCTTGTTACACCCTAGCAAAGAACTTGGCTGCATTGTGTCCATCCCCTATGGTTTTATGGAAGGCCAAACAATACTGGTACCCTATGGTATCTGGTGGAAGAAATTTCTAAGCAGCAAAGTATTCAAGAAGTACTGTGGTTTCCTTTAATAGCTTATGATCAGATATGAGAGCAAGTAAGTGACATAAAGTTGGAATTTATAATTAAAAAGGATGCAGAACATAATTATTTTAGAAACTCTCAGCATAGAAGGAAACATTTTCAAGAGAGGAATCTAAGGGTGCTGTGGAGCGACCAGTTGCTACAGAGATTAGCAAGGATAAATCTTTGAGGTAGCTCCTTGCATAACAGGCCCAGAGGACTAAAAGAACAGAATGGTTTGGTGGGACAAGGCTTTAACACTTCAGGATGCTGTTCTCTGCAACCCAGTCCCTCTGATTCCAGCGATGGCTCAAAGGGTCCCAGGTACTGCTTGGGCCACAGCTCTGGAGGGTACAAGCTCTACGCTTTGGTGGCTTCCATGAGGTGTTAAGTCTGCAGGCATGCAGAATGCAAGAGTGGTGGAGGCTTGGCAGCTTGGAACTAGATTTCAGAGAATATATTAGAAAGCCTGGGTTCCCAGGCAGAAGTCTGTGGCAGTGCAGGAGCAACTCCAGGCAGTCCTCACTAGGGCACTGCCTAGTGGAGCTATGGGGTTAGGTGGGTCCCATCCAGACCCCACAATCAGCCTAGAAAAACCTCTGGCATTCAACTTCAACCTGTGAGAGCAGCCATGTGGGCTGCAACCAGCAAAGCCATGGCCATGGGGTTGGGAATGCCCAAGGCCTTGGGAACCCACCCCTTGCACCAGTGTGCCCAGTATGCAGAACATGACGTCAAAGGAGATTTTGGAGATTTAAGATTTGATGTCTGCTCTGATAGGTTTTGGACTTGCAAGGGACTTTCTTTTGGCCTATTCCTCTTATTCCTTCCTTTTGGAATGGGAATGTTTACCCAGTGCCTATATAACCAATTTATCTTGAAAGCAAGTAACTGATTTTGATTTTACAGATTTACAATTGTGAGGAACTCAGATGAGACTGAATTTCTGAGTTGATGTTGGAACAAGTTAAGACTTTGGGACTACTGGGATGGAATGATTATATTTTGCATGTGAGAAGAACATGAGGTTTGGGTGGCTAGGGGCAAAAGGCTACACTTTAGATATCTGCCCTCTAAACCTCATGTTTTTTTTGTTTTTTTTTTGAGACGGAGTTTCGCTCTTGTTACCCAGGCTGGAGTGCAATGGCGCAATCTCAGCTCACTGCAACCTCCGCCTCCTGGGTTCAGGCAATTCTCCTGCCTCAGCCTCCTGAGTAGCTGGGATTACAGGCACGCGCCACCATGCCCAGCTAATTTTTTCTATTTTTAGTAGAGACGGGGTTTCACCATGTTGATGAGGATGGTCTCGATCTCTTGACCTCGTGATCCACCCGCCTCAGCCTCCCAAAGTGCTGGGATTACAGGCTTGAGCCACCGCACCCGGCCGTCTAAACCTCATGTTAATATCTGATCCCAGTGTTGGAGATGGGGTCTGATGCAAGGTGTTTGAGTCATGGGGTGGGGAGGATCTCTCATAAATGGCCTGATGCTATCCTTGTGGTAATGAGTAAGTCCTTGCTCTATTAGCTCCTGTGAAAGTTGGTTGTTAAAAAGACCCTGGCACCTCTCTTCCCTCTCTCTTGCTTCCCTTCCCACCATGTGATCTCTGCACATACTGGCTCCCTTTCCATTCTACCATGAGTGGAAGCAGCCTGAGTCCCTCACCGGAAGCAGAAGCTGGTGCCCTGCTTCTCATACAACCTGCAGAATCCTGAACCAAATAAATCTCTTCTATATAAATTACTTAGCCTTGGGTATTCCCTTATAGCAACAAAGAAATGGAGTAAGAAACCCTCTTTCGTGTCTTCCCCATTTTTCTGCCTCTCTTTGATCTAATAACTCAATTTTAGAAAGCTCTAGCATAAATACAGAGAGATGATCCAATGAGCCAAGTGTTAGATTATAAGTTAGTCTACTTAATTTTGACTAATTACATTATTATGCCTGTATTTATACAAAAATATAACAGCTAAAATAAACACCCAAACAAAACTAAAAAACAAAACCAAGCTTGAGCATGGAGGAGTTATAGCTGATATTTAATGAAAGCCTGGTTTATAGGCTCTTAAGTATATAGAAAATGCTTTGGCTTAAAATACAAGTCCTTTAGATTTTCTAATCAAACACCCAACTTGTACATATCTATCCCAGAAAATAAACAATAAATCCGGACACTGGCTGTGAACTGTCATTCCAAATTTTGAGTATAAAAATGTTTTTTAGTGCCTTTCACATTTTCTGCTATCCATTTCTTTTAAGCATTAAGATGAGTGATGTAGAGTTCAAAGGAAAACACTAAGATCATTCTCCACTCCAGCAATCTGCAGTTAACACAAACTAATGTATTCTTTTCTCTTCCCTATATTCAACAAGTTTTGTATCTACAATCCAGCTGCTCCAATTACAAATTCTCTCTGTACAACAGCCAAACATGAAATTTTATTAGCCATTAGATCACATTATACACTTTACTCTGCACATAAGGGAAAAAGAAATTATAGCTAAAGTTAGAGAAATGTTAGAGAGAAACTGTGTTGCAGAATTTTTATTTTACTGTATACACATTGCACAATAACTAGTGAATAATTCATTTCAAACTTAATATAAATTTCAAATATATCCCCCGGTTCATGCATAAAGATATGCAATCAGCAACAGTTAAACAATAAGCTTGATGAACTTTTGGCTAAGTGTGTTGCTTTTTTTTTTACCAAAAAATTACTAAGGTGATTCCATAAATAGACACAATAGAATAAACTTTGATGAAATTCACGAGTAGTCCTTTGCCTAGTGCTTATGTAAGGATCCATAAATGCATCTACAAATAATAACAATATCATCAGATGATGCTCTTAAAAATGTTATACAACTTTAAGAAAAATGAAACTTTTAGCAGGGTAAAGACTACTGAGATAGGCTACATGATTTACAATTAATCTGAAAAGCAGATGCCAATAAATTCTTCTGGCTCTGTGCAGATGGAAAGCCATTCAATCTTAAGAAAATTAGGCAGAGGTATCTGTTTTAAATATGGTAGAAAACGTATAATACAAACAAAAATTGGTTCCGAACTCACACAGAGAAATCTCCCACTGAAATGTTTATCTGGGGAAAACGTCTCTCTGGGGACAAACCCTTTTCCTAAAGTCATCATACGGAGAGTATGTTAAACGATATTATAAAGTTTACTAAGACCCACCAATTTATATTACTATCTGGTAATGACAGGAGGTTGTTCTCATAAGTGCTGCTCTATAGAACAGTTAATATACCATACCAGCAGAGGGAGAACTTCTGGTACTTCTTACCCTGGCATCATATTCAAGGACAAAGGGAGGAAAGTCGATCTGTTCTGGTGATATGGCAGAAAATAGCTGGTGGAGGCTGTCCACATGATGGATTTTGTCCTTCAGTCCTGAGACAGAAAAGGTGGTAAAAAACCATGTTGACACCTGATTAACAGAAGACAAAAAATTATTTAAGCTAGTTGCCACACTCAGAAACATAATCACAATTTGGAAAATTTGTAGTAGATAAAACTGTATTTCAAAATCTTAAAATAACTAGTATTTTTCAAAGTGCAATTTGAGTTGTCCAATCATCAGTTTAGTTGATTGTTAATAATATTAAAAAGAAGAAATGAGGATAACACTGACTAGAGACTATAACGAGTTTTGTTTCAGGAAGCTTTTGTTTCTGCTACATGTATAAATGTTCCCATGCGTGTAGTGTGTTAGTGATGCTCAACATGCTTCTTACTGTGGACTGTAGTCAAAACCACTGCATTATTTGATAGCATAACTAGTGTTCCAGTCTTCTGAAAATGGATATATTTCCAAATCTCACACTGTGAATTTTTCGAATGAGACTGAAAAGGAAGTTTGTGCCAATATTTGAAACTTATATATTTTCAGTTGACGGTTGGCATGAGTCTCTTTCTCAAAGTCCATCAAAGTGAATCACTTGTAGATGTGGTACCATCCTTGCTCATTTCACCTGACAGTATGTGATCCCTCTCTAAAAGCTAGTCTGCAAAATTTGTTGGTTTCCAAAAAAAGGATAAAAAAATTCTTGATAGCAAACAATACTGACAAACTGTAGGTAATGGCTAGAGATTAAAATTATTGTTTATCTATCAAAATTGGCAGTCACCAATCAGTCCATGTTTATCAACATACAATAGTCCTATGGGGCAGTATGATATTGCTGCTATCCCCATTTTACTTACAGAAGAAGGTAACGTATGCATATGAACTTTCAGTGTACTGGCATAATATACTCCAAATAGACACAAACTGGGTATGTTATAAATACAGGCCACTTTCGGTGCTTATCACAATTTCAATCATTTTGTTAATTTCTCTTTGGCACCCTATCATGTTCTTCAGTGCCTGTTCCAAACTTTCAACATATTCCAGACCCTTAATATGACATGCTTTCTATATACTTAGTCAGAAAAGACAGAATAACAGAGACAACACTGAACTAAGTTCTATCAGAATTTTGTTCAAACTTCCAGACTCAGAAGTGTCATTTTCACCACTATTTCTTCCTTACAGCTCCAAACAGACTATCTCTTTAACTAAATTCTTATAACCTTACTTAAATCTCATTAAAGCACCCATTCTTACCTCCTGGTATTTCTGTTACTTATACTGATTTCCCAAATCTCCCTAGTGCCTAGCATATAAACAGAATTATAGTCTCTACGGTATTATGAGGTACTAACAGAGCCATGAGTTCTCCAGTATTTGCTAAAGAATGAATGAATGAAGATAAGGTCTATTTTATAATGATTTTTATGGCTTGGGTCACTATTCTATGTTGATGACACTACCAACAATTGATTTAAGGCCTCAAACATTAACACCACCCTCTGTAGCTTCTCCCCTCCCATATTTACCAAGTTTATTTGGAGAGAGGAGGGGAGTGGGCAGGGGTAGAACTTGGCCTTCTAGAACCAAGTGAATTAATTTAAACAATCCTAGAATATACAACAAAATCAGTTTGTTTAAACACATACTATTATATACCCTATTGATACAAACTTCTACAAAAGAGATTAGTGAAAATGCCGGATTAAGAGCTCCACAACTAATCACAGAGGCAGCTAAAGTAATGAAAACTCTACAGACTATGGAGATTTTAGAGACTCTAGAAAGAACCTAAGAAAATCGATGAGATGGTAGAGGCAGAAAAAAGAAGAACCTTAAGGTTCTTTACTCAGCATAATTATTGAGATTCATCATGTCGCTGTATATGTCAATAGTTCATTCCTTTTTATTGTTGAGTCGTATTTTATTATATGGATATACCACAGTTTGGTTACCAATTCTCCCAGTGATTGGCAATTGGGGTTTCTAGGTTTTGCTATCACAAATAAAGCTGTGATAAGTATTTGTGTACAAGCTTTTATATGGATGTTTTCATTTATCTTGGGTAAATACTTAGGAATGAAATGGCTGTATCACAGAGTAGATGTAGACTTAACTTTTTAAATAAACTGCCAAATTGTTTTCCATACTTGCTCTAATAATTTGTGTTACGATTACCATATGAGATTTTCAATTCTTCCGCATTCTCACCAACATTACTTATGGTCAGTTTTTCAAATTTCAGAAATTCTAATAGGCCTGTAATGGTATCTCATTGTAGTTAAATCTGCACTTCCCTAATAACTAATTATGTTGAAAATCTTTTCATGGCCAGCTGCAGTGGCTCACGCCTCTAATACCAGCACTTTGGGAGGCCAAGGCGGGTGGATCTCGAGGTCAGGAGATCAGGACCATTCTAGCTAACATGGTGAAATCTCATCTCTACTAAATATACAAAAAATGAGCTGGGTGCTGTGACACATGCCTGTAGTCCCAGCTACTCGGGAGGCCAAGGCAGGAGAATCGCTTGAATCTGGGAGGCAGAGGTTGCAGTGAGCTGAGATGGTGTCATTGCACTCCAGACTGGCCAACAAAAGCAAAATGCTGTCTCAAGATTAAAAAAAAAAAATCTTTTCATGTGCTTAGTTGCCATCTGTACATCTTTCACTAAGTGTATGTGCAAAACTTCTTCCCATTTCTTTTTTTTTTTTTAATAATGTAGAGATGGTGGTCTCACCATGTTGCCTAGGCTGGTCTCAAACTCCTGGACTCAAGCCAGCCTTCCAACTCAGTCTCCCAAAGTGCTGGGATTATAGGCATGAGCCACTGTGCCCAGTCTGCAGTTTTTAAATTCTTGCTTGCATCCTTGCATCCTCAAAATACTTCATATAAATTTTAAAGATGGTATTTGAATGAGAAACTCAATCATTTTATAAATAATGAGAAATTATTTACAAAAATACAGTGAAAATCATTCTCACTGAAGTTTTCACTCATCTCTTAATTCGGGAATATAATGAGGACCTTTCAGTACTTATCATACATAATTTTCACACGATGATTAAAAAATGACTATTTCTACCATCTTTTACACTTTCCCCTCCACTGGCTCCTCCAGTATTAGTCTATCTTGGTTACTGTACTAATTTTTAGATTATTTCTTCTTGGTCTCCTTCCCTGATCTCAGCAATGTCTTAAGTTGTCCTCTTTGCTCTTAGTCTCTCTGCGGCTTTTTTCACTATTAAATAGGCTAAAACCCTATTTATGTCACTCTCAAATTTATATCCCAGTCCATATTCCCTACATCTCATGACACCTGGGATGACATAGTTCTTTCTCTCACCCTTACTCATCTAATATTTAAGACATCACTAAATCTGTTTTTTAATTCCCAAATAAGTAATTTTTTTCTAAACCAACTCACATGTTCCAATTTGTTTATGTTCTGTTTGTTGTTGCCTAGACCAGGAAAAAGCAAACTGTTTTGAAAAGGACCATTATAGTAAATATTGCAGGCTTCTTATAATAACTATAAGAAAATTGTTCACAAGGCATGCCTGAAAGGCTCTTGGAGCAGTACAGTACTGGAGAGGACATGAAAATTAATTAGAAGGCTGCTGTGTCATTTCAATAAAAGCTGATAGTGGGATGAACTAATGTAGAGGCAGTGGGAATAAAGACACAGGCATAAATTTGAGCAACAGTAAATACACAGAACTGATGCAACGTGCTAGGGGGTGAGACAGAGAAAGTGCTCCCGAATGCCTTTCTGGTTTCTGGCTTGGGCACTTGGGTCAGAAGTCATCCCATTTACTAACACAGGGAACACAAACAGCAGTTGGGGTATAGTGGAAGAGGAGTATATGAGGAGTTGTTTAAAAATGCTGAACTTCAGGGGCCTATAAGACACCTAAGCAAAGATATCTAATCGGTAGTTCAATACCAAGGTCTAAAGCCTAAGAACAATAATGATGGTGATAATGATGACAATGATGACAACAGCTTATATTTACTGAGTACTTATGTCAGGTAATGTTTTAAGTATTTCACATGTATTAACTCATTTCTTCTTATAATAACCCTAAAAGATAGGCACCATTATTATTCCCATTTTATAGGGTATAACATTAAAGTGCAGAGAAGTTATACTACTTGCCTGAGATGATAAATTGGTAATTGGTAGAGCTGGGATTAGAACTTAGGTCACCTGAATCTTGAAACCACAGTTCTAAACATTAGGCTTTATTGCCTCCCCAGATATGTTTGAAGACTGCATATATTTTGGAGGGTCACTGAAGCAATGGGAATAAAATGGTACAGAATTAAAGAGGAGGGCAGAGAAATACAGGAACACTAACACTCAAAGGATGCAAGCAGGAAGCCAGGTGCAGTGGCTCAGGCCAGTAATCCAGCACTTTGGGAGGCCAAGGAGAGAGGATCACTTGAGGCCAAAAGTTGGAGACCAGCCTTGGCAACATGGCAAGACCCCCTCTCTATAAAAATACACACACAAAAAATTAGCCAGGCATGATGGTGTGTGTCTGCAGTCCTAGCTACTCTGGAGGCCAAAGCAGGTGGATCCCTTGAGGCCAGGAGTTGTAGGTTACAGAGAGCTATAATCATACCACTGCACTCCAGTGTAGGTGACAGAGTGAGACCCTGTCTCTAAAGAGATGAGCAGAGAAAGACAGGTCAACAAGGAGACTGAGAAGCAGCAGCTAGAAGGATAAGATAAATCAGGCAAGGTAAGTTTCAAAGAAGCCAAGACAAAGTGTGTCAAGGAAGAAGTGATCAACTGTGTTTAAGACTATAATGCTGGTAACATAGAAAAGTATCTATTATTTTTAGTGGCCCAGAAATTTATGGATGATTTTGGTGTGAAAAGCTTCAGCTGACAGAGCAGGATCAGAACCACACTGGAGTAATTTAAAAGATGAGGAGCACAGAACAAAGATTATACTAAACAATTTTGATTGTAAAGTGGAGTAGAGAAAAACAGATGTCTTAGCATGCTTAAAAGTTGATAGATAATTTGGATGCAGCAAAGTAGGAGAGGAGAAAGACACTACCTGTCGAAGAGAGGTTCTTAAGGAAATGGAAATACACTCTGTAGTTTACAGTCTGGGATTAAAATGCCTAGATTCAAATCCAGCCTTTGCTACTAACTGTTACCTTGGTTCCTGAATCTCTCTAAGCATCATTTCCCTTACCTGAACAGTGGAGTACTAACGCTACCTATTTCACAGGTATACTGCAAGGCTTAAGCAAGATAATTCATGGGAAGAACTGGCAGATAGTAAGTTCTCAGAACTTTAGCTAATGTCATTACTATGGGATCCACAGCGCAGGGAAAGGGACTGTCCTTCATTAAGAAGCACATTAATAAACTGTGTTCATTAAGAAGGAACACATTTTTGTGACAGAGAAAAAAGAGGCAATGATATGAACAGATAAGTAGGTTTGGAGTGGGAAGGTAAAGAGCTCTTTGCTGATGGTTTCTATGAGTGAAGAAAGCAGTACAATGGGTTAAGTTTAGGTTTTGATGGGGAGGTATGATGAAAGAGTAAGACGTCATAGGTTAATTTACGCAATGACCAGAGTGGATGAAGTGATAAAATGTCAGTTTTAAGCTCAACAGAGAAGAAAATAAAGGTAAGAAAGATGGCATTTTTAGAAAGAGTAAAAATACCAAGGAACTACATATCTTGATGAAGTCAAGATACAGGCTTAGGAACTAGGACTATAATTGTGAGCAACATTGCTATATTCTAGCCCTCATGGATCTTGCTGGCTCATGTATAAGGCGGAAAATTAAACACACAATTAAATTAAAACATAACAATGAACTAAGACTATAGAATCTTAAGGGACTATAATGCAAGAACAGCTACTAGCTGCAGTATTAGTCAGGGAAGAATTTCTATAAAAAGTGGAGCTGAGAGCTGAAGACCAAGCAGGAGGTAGCCATGAGCAGAGGAGATAAGTGTACTCTGTACCAACAGCATAAGCAAGGCCCAGATGAGCAAAGAGCACGAAAAGAGGCAGGGACAGATGAGCTAACAGCTTATAAGGGTTGTCCAGAAAGGCACTAGAGTCACATACACCAAAACATGAGGACTACAGCTCAAGATCACTTAGCAACCAGGAAATTAGCAGTCACAATGGTGACAGCAACAATTAAGATGCTGAACTATATCTTAATACTCTGGGCATGTAGTACACATAAATTCTAGATTTAGCCAAAGAGAAAAATACTATACCTTTGAACGAAATGTGGGATGAACAAAATAAACAGCCTTCAAATTCCTCTTGTACCTGATTCAGAAATAAAATGACAAGAAAATCAGTATAAGTTCATGCCTAAAACCAATTACTATTATAGACAATCAGCTCTTTGCCTGAGTATATATATTCAAAGAAAAATAAAGGCAGCTATTATTTACAGGTGAATTTTAGGTGAATGTCAAAAACAATTCAGAGAACATTTCATTTTTTAAAGTATCTGTTTTATAGGAGATAATAAATGCTTCTGTCAGCTGAGCTAGAGCCGCCTATATGTAGGGTAACGTTTTTTCATATTTAACAAATAAATTTATTGTGTGTCATTTTTTAATATGATGTTAGAATCTCTGGAATCAGAGGTATGAATTAAACAGCAGCTAAACCACTTAAAATTGCAGCAAAATTTTAAACTGAAAGTTTCAATCGTCATATTACAACAACTAGCAGAATTTTCTGTGTTCCAGAAATTGTAAAGGCTTTCTACTCAAATTCTCCTAACAATGCTATGAGCCCAGTACTGTTACTGCAGCTATTTCAGCCCTCCCAAAGTCATCCAGCCATAAAGTGGCAGAGCCATGAACTGAACCCAGGCAATACAGCTCCAGAATCATACTCCTATCCACTATTCCATCTAGCCTCTCTACGTGTGTCTGAAATTATTTTTCAGCAGTCCAATAATCAACATTGGGTCATGTGAGGTTAATTGAAAAGGACTTCAGAGAAGTCGTGCAAACTATTTCATAGTTGAGGCCTGTTCCAAGTTAAAGAACTGGTTAGCGGTAGAAGCAGAACTACAGCGGAGTGGAGTTTCCTTTCACATACAACCCACATTCAGAGAAAGCTAAAAAGGTGTCTACTGGGTAATGAAAGCTTTAATATTCGTAATTAAGATGAGATTTAATGGGAGGAGTAAGATAGTCGGAAATTTAAGGTAATTTGCCTTCTTCGTACCCTAACTGAAAAACGAACTTCTCAATGCAATCCACAAAGACACTGTGATGCTACAAATAACAAAACAGCTAACAGGAGGGCTGAGTGCCAATTTTTATTAAAAAAAAATATTAGTAAGAAAAAATGTGAAACATTTCATCCTTGCTATGGTGCGGTGTCATATATTTTCTGGTTAAAATTTCCGTTATCATTTCAAGGCAAATATGCTTTAATGAAAATAATTTTCTAGTTCCAAGTCAGTAACCTGGGTTCAAGTCCAAATTCTGCATTTACTGTTGTGAGATTTTGGGCACATGCTTCACATTGTAGAATCTCAATATCCTCCATCTTTCAAACACAGATAATATCTCTCTAAACAACTCCTGGGTAAAAGGATCAAAGTAAATAATGTTTATAATTATATTTTGATAAGCATAATCATATAAATAGAAGATAATATTTTTGTTACTTTTATTTATTTATTTATTTTTTGAAGATGGGGTTTCACTATGTTGGTCAGGCTGGTCTTGAACTCCTGACCTCAGGTGATCCACCCGCCTTGGCCTCCAAAGTGCTTGGATTACAGGTGTGAGCCACTATGCCTGGCCTATTTTTGTTATTTTATACACAAATATTGGTAATGTAAAAAGTTTACATATGAATTTACTTTAATGGAAAATAAGTTTCAGTTAGGGAGGGTCTCCTATGATTGAAATCTCTATGTATGATAAAAATCTGTTACGTGAAATATCCTTTTACAGCATACAAAGCAATGTTTGCCACCACTTAATATTAGGAAAAAAGAAGCTATTTCCCCTTCATAATTTGCAAAAATAACTAACTTGACATCAACAACATCGTAGAGTTTCTTCAGGAAGTCAGAGTCCAGGTGATTGTATTCGCTGGTCAGTGTATGAAAGTACACTAATACATACTCCTTCACAGCAATGTGATCCATTACATGAATGAAATATAAGAGAGCCTAAAAGAAAAAAGGGGAATAATCATTTTGAACAATAGTCTATTTTACAGAGGCCTAGAGAAAAAAAAATAACAGAAAACTAACCTACTCTATGCCCTAGTCATCACAGATGGATAACTCAGAGTGATGAATATCAATTCTCTTCAAAAAGATCTCCAGGAAAGTGAATCATCCCAGTGTTTAATAATTCTCCCAAGTGCTACAGTACAATTCCTTTCTGTCTTGTTCTAAGTGATGAAGGAGAACAATCAGTCTCTATCCTCTAAAACTCTTCATATTCTGAAAAAAGTTCTTGGATCAACTACCAAGTTTTCCCTCTGTAGGATAATGATATAAAAATCATTAGTAGAATTTGTACACTTTCAATAATTTTTTAAGTTTCCACTTGAATTCAATCAAAGTCTTTGCAGTCTCTATACAGAACAGACTTATGGCCTGCACATAACCAAGAATTACTATAAAAAGACATGATATAAGTGCCTCACATGATTCACCTGAGCTAATTTTTTTAGATATTTAGCACTGATCTGAAAGAGGACATTGAAAGCAGGTTTCATCAGTAGATGGGCAATAGGTTGGGAAGCATTTCTAGAGCTCTGAAAGACTCAAATTTAATGTGATGCAAATTGGTTATAGAAATATTCCATTACAAAAATGACAAATTTGAAAGAAGCACTAAAAACAAAACAGAGATACAATATAGGTAGGGCCAGTATGACCCAGTGGTTTAGCTGTAAACAATCACATAGAAAAAGCTAAGAGGGAACAATCGAAGGATAACTATAAAACAAAGTGTTTACCAATTCCTCTTCAGGTGAGGCCTTGACATTAACATGGTTGGATTAACATGGATTAGGATCCAACTGCTGCCACAGCAGACAGAGGAGGGCATTAAGAAAACACGGTATCTTTCCACTCATTACTTGCTTTGGTAACAATTATTATTATCATCACCTATCTCAATATTTTACAGGAAATAATACATTGTGAATATCCAGAACACACCAAAATCAAATGCAAGGATTTATGGTTTTATTGGTAAAAATCACATTATTATAAAAATGAGTGTCATGCTGATTACTAATAACACAAATGATTACAAATAGAAACTTACTAATGGTATAATTTTTATCAATTTAGTTATTCCCGGTGTGTGTGTGTGTGTGTGTGTGTGTGTGTGTGTGTGTGTGTGTGTGTGTGTTGTTTGTCTGAGACAGGATCTCTCTCTGCCACCCAGGCTGGAGTGCAATGACGTGATCTTGGTTGCGGAGATCTTGCAACTTCTGCATTCCAGGCTCAAACGATCCTCCTGCCTCAGCCTCCAAAGTACCTGGGACTACAGGCATGTGCTACCATGCCTGGCTAATTTTTGTATTTTTCATACTGACAGGATTTTGCCGTGTTGCCCAGGCTGGTCTCGAACTCCTGGACTCAAGAAATCTGCCTGCCTGAGCCTCCCAAAGTGCTGGGATTACAGGCATGATCTACCACATATGACTCTATGTATATTTTCATTATTCTTTTTTCTCCTCTTACCAGATTGCTGCTTCATCCTCTTTCTGTCCATTCCCTACCCCCAACCCAGGGCAATTAGGATACTCTTTTTGGCTTCAAATTCAACTTAAGTTATTTTCACCATATAAAGGTATATTCACATGACCAAAAAATGTGAAAGACAAATTCTCCCCCAAACCATGAAATCCTTTTCCTTGAGATATTTTCCTTGCTTTTGTGTTTAAAAACAAAACAAAACAAAAAACAACTCAATTAAGGTCAATGTAAATACCATTTAATGTATCACTGTTTCTCTTATTAAATTATATTCTAAACATTTCTCTATAGTACGTACCTCTATAACCATAATTTATAAGGATCACAGAATATCCGATTTGAATGTACCACGATTATGTTAGGAATTAAGTTTTAACTTTTTGCTACAAATAACCCTGTGAATAATATGCCAGGTTCAGTGCTTTCGTAACTTTTTTTTTTACCAAAACACCAGCAACCATCAGAAGCAACCGTCAGAAGCAATTATCAGCTTTTGTACAACTGTTTTATCTTAAACGCTGTGTAGTTTTGCTTTTTTAGGTATATAGTTTTTTACTATGGTTAGTAATTACTGATCAGTTCAAGTTATTATTCTTTGAAGTCAGTTCCTAAAAAAACTGGTATTCCAGGATTCTCTATATATTTATCTTGTGGGCTCAATGTCCCCTTGTATGAGTACCCTGCTTTAAATAGTGTCAGGGCCTATAGCTACTTCCAGACTTCGGGTTATTTCCTTAGTACAAGTTTTCAGAAATGGAATTAATGTATCAATGGATGTGACTACTTTGATAGTTTCAATTCATCTTTGATGACAATAACTATTACTTAAGAGTTATGGCTAATTTTGAAGGTAAATAAAGGTATCTCATTCAAATTCATCTTTTTTGGGACTACTAATCAAGTTCAATATTTTCTTACTTTATCTGCCAGTTATAATAATTTTTCTTTTATGAATCATCCACTTTTGTTCTTTGACTCCAAATGAAGGGATTATAGAATCATGCTATCTTGGGTAAACTACATTTCTTTTTTTTTTCTCTTATACCAGATAATTAAACATTAATTTTTCTTTTTTCAAAAAAAGTCTGAATTTGATTACACAATTATAATACATATTCCAACCACTTACTAGTTACATCATATCCAAAACAAAGTAGCTGTGTTTCTGGAGATCATATGACCATATTCCAGTATTTTTATTTCTTGGGCAGAGGAAAAAAATCAGACCCCTAATCGACCTGAAATGATACAGGTCTACTCATAGAACCAAGTCTGCTGCTCTGTCAGTAATACACAATCCAGCCTTGATTCATATTGTAGGTGTTGATTCCAAATTCATATGCTATTTAATTTTTCAATCAACATTATTTGTAAAACAGAGCCTTTTCATGGCTTACCTTATCCATATCTATTAATGTTACGGGAATGTTTCTTCCAACTACCACCATCACTGTTCGACCACAGTTATCAACACCTATAAACAGGAAATGTAATCAGCACTCAGAAACTTCACTCCAAGAATATTATTTGTCTTGGGTTCTGACTTTATAAAATATTCTACATGGATTTAAAACATCGAAAACAAGAAGTTGCTCAAATTTCATCTTCAAATTTTTTTTTTACTCTGCAGATAACAACACCTTTTCTAAAAAAGCTTCATGAAGTTTTGATCATTGTCCTTTTAAGAGAAGACCTCTTAAACATTTTAAATCAAGAACAAACAGCCAAAGATCTTTTAAAATATTTTACTTTCTAGAGACAGGTACTTGCTCTGTGACCCAGGTTGGGACAGTGATCATAACTCACTGTAGCCTCCATTTCCAACTCCTGGGATGAAGCAATCTTCCCATCTTAGCCTCCAAAGTAGCTGGGACTACAGGCATGTATCACCATACCTGGCTAATTTTTTCACTTTTTTTTTGTAGAGATGGGGACTCACTATGTTGCCCAGTCTGGTATTGAACTCCAAGTCTCAAATGATCCTCCTGTCTCCACCTGCCAAAGTGCTGTGATTCCAGGTATGAGCCACCATGCCCAACCCCCTCAACTATTTTATAAATAGCTTTTTGCTTAAGCTCACTACAACTTATAATGACATTACTGATCCAGGAAAAACTAAGTAGCACTCAAATCTGAAAATTACTAAAAAGTACTATCTGAAAAAGAAATAGAATGGAGAAGGAGTGGGAATCTGGGAACTTTCACTGTCTCCATCATATATTTACATAAGGTTTGAATTTTGTAGTAGCAAGTATATGGTGTTTATAAAAGCAGAAACATTTTTTAAAAGAAGAGGGACACTATCATGAAAGAAAGTTGGCCAATGCTGAACTGTAAGCTGAAAATGTTATAGATGTGGATGTTATTTTTAACATCTTGATGACAGGCAAAACTACCTTCATTAGTATAAAACTATTTTGTTCATTTTATAGATACAATAAATGAAATCAGAGAAAAATAAATTCTCAAATAGCCATGCTTGGTAGGGGACCCTTGATTAGTGAAAGAATAAGTACCGTATATTTAAGCTCACCTGTTTGGTATAAGGCTTTTAGAGAAGCAATATCAGATAGATCCTCAGATCTTGCTTGACATAACCAGCGATTATAACTGGAGAAATAAACAATATAATCATTATAATAAACCCTTGGAAATTAAATTTATAAATGGGACCAATTTTTAATACCGTTCCCTGACCCTAAAAATTTTCAAATATGTTTCATTATAATGAGAAATGAGTTAAAGAAGCATTAAAACATGTAGACTCTCTACTACACGTTATTCACAAAATAAACACAGATGAATTACTGAGAAAGGAAGGTGTTCATTATTTTAAAAATCTTTATGATCAAATGAAGATTGTACAGGTAAATGGCTAAGATACCAAGTATTCAAACTAACCTTGTTTTAAAATACTATTAATTTCCTTTACTAAAAACATGCATAGAGAAAGCCTAAAGCAATGGCAGGTCTCCAAAACAGATGCTCACTCATTCGACAAAGATTTGCGTGCTTACTCTATGACAGTTACAGAGAATACTATCATGAAAGGACATGGTTCCTCCCTCAGGAAGTTCACTTTGCAGGGGAAAATCAGGCAAGTGCTGTACATATTATATGGGATCACAAAGGAGCTGGGTAAATTTAACTGGGAAGTCCTGGCATATTTAATCATCAGTTAAACTAGTTGTACTGATATCCCACAGACCAGATCATATGGACTGCAGTTTGGCTTTTGGCTAAGAGGATGCTAAAGCTGGAAGAGACAGTAAAGATTCTGCAGACGGCAATACATCCAAAAGATTAATGGTCAAGTTCATCTCAGACTTCCCAGCCTATTAAATGGTAGAGCTGAATCTGAAGTTGCACTCAGGTCTCTAGATTTCTGGAAAGGTCAGTGCTTTTTCTACTATATCATATTAATTTCTTGAAATTAAAAGTGCCACTTACTTGATAGTGAAAAAGCTTTTAAGATACCTAAATGTATGAAAAGCAACTCTGAAGTGTGTAAATCACATAGGGCAATATCCAGTAACAACAACAACAAAAAGCTTAACTAGGAGAGGGGAGATTTGGCTTCTAGTCCTACTGCTTTCAGTGCAAACTTATTAAGGTCTTTTTATCTTTATGGACTTCAGTTTCCTCACTTGCAAAATGGTGTTCATATGGGAGGAATATCTTTCAGTTATAAAGTACAATTATTCAACCAAAAATATTTAATGGGAATTCTATCACGTACAGACTGAAATCAACAAGCAACATGTCTGCTAGTTTCACAGAAACTGTTACTGCTTGTGAAAATAGTGGTACTGCATTAGTTCTGTAGACTGCCTTCTCAAACTTGTGACTTACCAATCCATGCAAATCGAAAAGTCAAAGACAGTAGCTTTTAATTTTGTTTTAAAATATAATTTCAAAGTCAAGAAAATGCCTATGTTTATTGTAGTTCTCCCTAAATCATATGCACTACTCCATATTTTCAGTCATTTCCTATTTACACTAAATCAAAATTCTTTTTTACTTAAAAAATTTTCTTTGACAGATAATGTACACGATGTACATTGTAAAATGGCTAAGCTCACATATTTATCATTTCTTTCGGTGAGAACACTTAAAATGTATTCTCTTAGCAAGTTTTGAGTATACAACACATTGTTATTAACTACAGTCACAATGTTGTATAGTAAATCTCTTATTCCTACTATCTAACTGAAATTTTGTATTATTTGACCAACATCTCCCTAGTCCCACCCTAATAGGTCCAGACCCCGATAACCACTTTATTCTCTGTTTCTCAGAGTTGTTTTTTTAGGTTCCACGATTAAGTGAGATCATGCTGTATTTGTTTTTCCGTGCTTGGCTGATTCCCCTTAACATACTCTCTTATATCTTCAGTATGAAGGTTAAAAGACAAAACTATTAAAAACAATAGCAACAATAATTTGTTAAAAGACAAAAATAATACAAAAGTGTAAATTATGACATCAAAAATGTGGGAGTGAAGGATAAAAATAGGAAGTTTGCTTTTTAAATCATTCTATATTTTCTAATTGTTGACGTCATCTCCATAGTGAGACTATACACTACATCTTATGAGTGCCACAGGTTGTAGCATAAAGCAATAAACAGGAATTGGATTAATACCTATTAACTTCTATACTCTGTTCATGTATCCATCGGGTAATTTTTCAAAGATTTATTGAATAAATGCAGTGTTTGCATCATCGTAGGTACTAAATTCTTCACTAAATTGAATAATCAACATGAGTATTATGCAAGATTTTGGGGCCTGAGAGGAATTTAAAAAATGCTCATGATTTCAAAGAGTTTAAAGTTGCATGTATGAGACAGACATATTATAGTACAAAGAAAATTAACTTTGTAATGCGATAGAACAAGACAGGCAACCCACCAGAAATCTAAATACTCTATCAGTCAAATATGTAGGCTGAGAAGGGAACTGTGGTGGGGCAGGAGGTGGGGAGAGAAGGAGTAGAGTGGAGGCAAATTCTAGATACGCTGTAGAAACAAATGCTCCCTTCTTTGTATCCCCAAAGACTTCCACCATGTTCAGTGCAGGACTTCATACACCGATTAGAATGGCTATTTCTATTACATTTTACCACCAAATAGAGACTATGTCATACTTGTCTCTGTATTTCCAGCCAATCCCTAGGGTAGTTCCTGACATTCAATATCTATATCTATCTATATTCGATGAACTCTGAAAATGTTTTTTATAAAACTGGAACTCAGGTGTACAAAGTGGAATAAATCATCCTTGATTTAAAACACTCACATAACTGGTATATGCATAGTCCACTCAGAAGACTAGTTATATAATTATTTATCTTTAATGAAGTAATAAGCACCCTAAAATCTACCACTATAACAAAAATTAGCACTTTCACAATAACCTTCATCTAATCACGTTACTTCTCACTGTTACCTGGAATTCCAAGTTAATCATTTATTGTTTTCCTTTTTATGTTGCTTTAAATTCATCTACATGTAGTCAATGTAAGACATTATTTTTTGGTTGTTTTTAACTATTAAAAAAAGCTTATCATGGTATATGTAATCTCTTGGGTCTTATGTTTTTGACTTAGCATATTGCTAACATTCACCCGTATCACTGGATTTCAACGTTGTTGACTGATTTGGACAATTACAGATTGAGCATCCCAAATTCAAAAATACAAAATCTGAAATGCTCCAAAATCCAAAACTTTGAGTGCCAAGATGACAAAAAAAAATGCTCCCTGGAACATTTTTGAGTTTGGATTTTTGGGATTTGGGGTGTTCAACTAGTAAGTATAATATAAATATTTTAAAATCCAAACAAATCAGAAATCTGAAACACTTCTGGTCCCAGGAATTTTGGATATGGCATACTTAATCTGTATATACCATGTACTCATACTAGATAAAAACTATAGATTTTTTTCACTCACTCTCTCACTGATGGGCATCTGGGCTGTTCCCAGGGTTTTGCTATTGTGAAGAGGGCTACGATCAGCTTGTTTTGCATGTCTCCTGGTATACATGTGCACAAGTTCTCTTGAGTAGATACCAATGAATGGAAATGCTAGGCTACAGGGAATGTTTAACTTTAGGAGATAAGGACAAACCTCTTTTCCAAAACATTGCACCAAATTATACTTGTATAAGCAGCGTATGAGATTCTGTGAATCCCTGTCCTCATCAACACTTGCTACTGTCAGATGTTTTAGTGTCTGTCAGTTGGATAGGTTAGAAATGGTAAAGCATTTCATAATCAGTAAGGAGTTTGAGATTCTGCTCATGTTGACTTGACTCTCTATGAGATGCCTGTTCCTATCATTTTTCCATATTTTATTGGGTTGTTTGATCGTTTCTCACCAAGTTGTAGGTCTTTACACATTCTTGATGCTAAGTTTCACATTAACTTAGCAACATAAACTTATTCACATAAACACACAACATCATTTGCCAGTTGTGTGTTTTGTTAATACCTGCTCCCATTTCATAACTTGCTTTTCACTTTGTTTATGCTTGGCTCTACTTTCTAAAGTTCTTAATTTTAACATAGTCAAAACTATTTTTTTCTTTAGTAGTCAGTGCTTTTTATGTCTTTAAAAATTTTCCCTTTCTCTAAGGTTTGAAGGATACTAACCTATAACTTCTTCCACAAGTTTCAAAATTTAAAAAAATTTAAGTCCTTAATCTATCTAAAATTGATTTGTCCATACTGTGAACATAGAAACAGTATAAACTCCAAAATGTTTTAAACCTTGATTGGTGATCAACAACTTGAGATCCAAAGATCGATTTTAGTTGACAAAATCTATCTGAACATATTTGTGGGGAGAAGGTTTATAGTTTACATCCGATTCTTAAAGGGTGATGACTTTTAAAAGGTTAGAATCACTGCTGAGACACTGGTCCTGTTCTGGTTTCTGAGGACCATGCAACAACTCATGATTGCAATATTCATCAGGTTTCTTCTTTATTCTAAATAAGTCTCTGCCATTCCCACTATAGATTGTGTAAGTTTGATTATTTAGTCATAATTTTAAAACATCAACCATTGGGAAGAAAGAGTAAAAGCACTCTTCTCACTCAGTAGACGATGCTTTCCTTCTTTTTTCTAAACTTCATTATTTAAAAAAAATTCATGTTTTCTATTACATTTCTTATAAACAGCACCTCGCTTTTTGCTATAGTGTTCTGTTTTGTATAAATAAAGACATGCAATCTTTTGTTTCAATCCAAAAATCAAAACAAAGCTAAAAGGAAAATATAAACTCGAAATCGTTTCTTGGTTTCCTACAGGATATTTCCTAAATATCCTATATAAAATATTTTCTTATTCCAAATAAACAAAATTCTATTACTTTATGGGTAAATATAATAATCATGGATAAATAAGCACACAAAATGTGACAAAATGGCAGAAAAAGAAGTCACTAGAATGCTCTAAAGGCAGAAATACTGGTTAGTTTTTCAATGGGTTGCAATCAACTGAGGTTGGACACTGTTTTCACAAAGCTAATATAAGCCAATTTCTTCCAGTTAATAAATTACCATCCACCTGTACAGCCAACAGCTGAATGACGAAGAAAATTTAAACTATACCACTCTTAAAAGACTAATAACTAACCCATCTGTGTAAAATCAATAGCACAGGGAAAATTCTGTCTTTGGAATTAACAGATGCTTTGCTGGATCTTATACAACTGACACATCCTAGATTTAGTTAAGATCCTTGTTGTACCGTTTTATTGCACCCTGTACTGTAATTTAAACAATTATTCATATACTAATTAATTTAACATTTTTCTCCTCTGAAAGACCCTAAGCTCCATGCAGGCGGGTGCTGTATCTGTCTTGTTTGCCACTTTATTACCAGTAGTATCCAGACAACATTTGGCACATTAGTAAAGGTCTAATAAATATTTAGTAATGAACAAGATAATGATTTTGTTGAGAAAAATGACCTAAGAGTCACAGGCAATTGAATCTTAAGCCAACCAAGTAACACTAATAAAAAAGGAAAGAAAATATCCCTGTAAAATAATGAAGAGTTTCAAAGCAGTATTTCTGAAAAAGAGTATCTAGTTTCCTAATATTTTAAGCAAACCAAGTTCTACCTCATGATTCACCCAAATCAGAATCACAACTAGAAAACAGATCTAGATTAGAAAACATGTCTAATTTTTCAAATATTAAAAACAATTATTTTGAAGAGATACTGAGGTGCTAAGGCAATGCTACAAAAGGAGTGACATAAAATTATTGCCAATCCATGTGACCTTCAGTTTTATTACTGATGGAAGAACTGATGGCTTTCAGAAAGACATTTACTAACTAAAAACCTACTTACTTCAAAAATGTTAAAAAAAATTTAACAGTTGTTCAACTAATCGACATAATCAACAGAAGCCAGACTCAATATGTGAAAATTAAAGCCTGATTTAGAAAGATCAAGAGAAAGAAATTTTTAAAACTACAACCTACAATCTCAAATATGGCTGAGCATGCAAACTGATGACTTACAGCTTAGTTATATCATAAACTCCTCAACAAACAGCCATCAATTCTAAAACTTTTTGGTCTCAGGACCAAAATATATCCATAAAAAATGTAGACATTTTTATGTTTTTATCAATCATTGAGGACCTTAAACATCTTCTGTGTGATTTGTATCTACCAGTTCTCATATTAAAAATAAAAAGAGAAATTTTTAAACTATTAATTTAAAAACAATAAAAAACCTATTTTGTGAACCTAACTTTTTTTTTAAAAAAAGACTTATTTGGAGAAAAGAGTTGTATTTTTTAACTTGCAAATCTCTTTACTTTCTGCTAGATTCTCATATGTGCACTCTTACTGTTTCTAATGTTGAAGGACTGATGATTCCACTTTGGAAAACTATTAACAAATGATCACCAAAGTTCCTTCCAACTATAAAGTACTGGTGAGAGACCACAGATCAGTGATTCCCAAAGTGTAGTCTGTAGGCTTCTAAAGAGTTCCTGAAATGCCTTCAGGAGGTTGTAAGTTCAAAATTATTTTTTAATAACATCATTTGCATTTTTCACTACATAGACATTTGTATTGATAGTGCAAAACCAACTGATGGGTAAAAACAGTTCATAATAGCCTTACCACAAATCAAGGCAGTGGCACCGATAAACAAAAAAGGCCAGTTGCATTTAAGAATGTCTTCAATGGAGAAGTAAAAATTCTTAATTTTATTAAATCAGCTTGAGAACCCATCTTTTTAAATTAATGCAAGACAAACTGGGAAGAACATATAAAGTACTTTGGCATACTGAAGTGTGAGGTTGCTGTTTTTCATGCAATACCATTTTTACTTCAAAGAATGACTAGCAGATAAAAAATAGTTATTCAACATGAAAATCTGGCAGGTGTTTTCCCAAAAATGAATAAAGTGACCCTGACATTTCAAAAAAACCAACAGTATTCGTTGCCAATTATAAAACTTAAGCTTTATATCTATATATATTTGAAACATTTTTATTGTCATCAGAAGCTTGATCCTTCCTAATATTAAAGACTTGTCCGATGAGATTGGTGATGCTATACAACTGATACTAACATATAATTTTTTGATACTGTATAAAGAAATGTGTCAATATTTGGAGCTCCAAATAATTCAATGAATCAACACTTTCCAAAAAGCCAATATATTATGTTACGAAGTCATGCTATAAATTCTTATTATCAAATTTGTTCAAAGTACGGGATAGAACAACACATTTTAATTTAATAGAATTCAAAAATTCATGGATGCAGCTTGAGATTCTACATGACAACTGTATTTTAAAACACTATCAAATTCTGGTATAGTGTCAAAGAAGAATATCCCAATTATTTTAAAAGGCTGTTAAAATGCTCCTCCATTTTCCAATTATAATCTCAGTGAGGTCAGGTTTTCTTCATATACTTTAGTCAAAACAACTTACTGCAGTAGAATGCTGATATGAGAATCCAGCTGTCTTCGATTAAGTCAAACACTAAACAATTTGCAAGATTTAAAAAAAATACAAAACACTACGATCTTTTTCATTAAATTTAAAAAGTTATTTAAAAATAAATACTTTCTCATGTGATAAGCATTAATAGATATAACCCATGGGAACAAAAGCTCTCCGGGGTCCTCAACAATTTTTAAGAGTGCTAAGGAGACTTGATACTTAAGAAGTCCCAGATCTCAGTCATGTGAGGAGCCCAGACACTGTAATTAATGAAAAACTCCATCCTATGAGTCTTACACACATGGCCAAGTTTAGAAACCACTGAAAGTAGTATTTGACTTTAGCTGTCTCACTTGGAAAAAGCTGTTCCTTGGAGCCCCCTAGTGGTTCATATGCTTTTGTTTTTTTAAATTAAAATCAGAATAAAGGAAGACCAGGGATTGAGGAGAAACAAAATACTAACTTTGTAAGGGACTCCATTGATCATGTAGTCCAACCCCCACTTTATCAGTGGAGACAGACATCATTACACTAGAGCACAAAAAATACTATGCTATGCTTTGGGTGAGTACAGGGTATGAAAAAAGCATACAGGAGGTGGCATCTGTTCCAGACTTGAAGTTAGGCCTCCAGAGACAATTGCTTTTGAAATCTGAATAGAAATTGAAGGATGAGAGTAGCCCATTCAAAAGGAATGGGAAGTACCAAAGCTCAAAGATAAAACAAGCCATGATTTGCTCAATACCACAGAGAACAATTTTAAGAGCTTGACAAGTACCAGGTGCTGTGCTAAAGCTCATTACATTATCTCATCTAATGCTCACAAAAACCCTATGAGGTACTACCCCTCAATCAACCCTATAAGGCAATGGATAGTAGACATTTACAGTTTTATTTATTTATTTTTAAAAATTTTCTATAGACTTTTTTGAAAAGCAGCTAGCTTTACAAAGACTTGATCTTTGGAAAAACTTACCCAAAAGCACAAAAGCTGCTTCTGTTTTTAAAAGGATTTCTTCAAAATTGCTTTAGGAGAATATGGAAGAACTGGTTTGGATGTCTTATGAGGTCCTTGAGATAAGTCAGGGAGAAATAAAGCTCTTTTAAATTTAATTAAACTGTAGATTATCCTTTAATTATAAAGTAGAGCTAAGTAAATGCTTTGTAACTGCCTTTCCCTTTTCCTAATTTCTCCTTTTAAAATGTAAACCTTGCATGGAGGCACTACAATTATAGTACACAGGGTAGGAGCTCTGAAATCAGACTTGTATCTGAATACCAGTTTCACCACATGTTAACTGTGGCCACTGATAACTTCCTTAACTTTGAGTGTGTGCACATCCAAAATGGGGACGGTATCTTCCTCACTGATTGTCATAAAAATAAATTGGAATGTATTATGTATACATGTAGCTGATGCATCAGATGTAAGGTCCCTTTCTTGTTTCTGATATTCTTATGTATCTAACAGCTCTGAAGGGTTGTCTTACTTTCTTTGATGCTGCTTCTGCAGAGCTGCCTCTGATAATTGTCCCTGAAGGATCAGTTTTCTTTGCTTGTCAATATCTCCTTCCATTCGAGCAAAAGCATGAGAGCCAATGAAAGACAGATCAACTCCCAAGCCTTCATCCTCCTCTTCTTGGTTATCTGTAACAAAAATGCTACTATCAATAGAGAGCTTATGCTAAAACTAGACAGTAAATGAAACACATTGTGAATGCTGCAGTAGGGATGACAGTGAGGTAACTCAAAAAAGTGGGGTTAAGGTTATTTTTGAGAACGCAATTGTAATCAGATTTAGGCATTTGTAAAACCAAAATAATGAAAGAAACTGCCTGTCCATGTGTGACAAAGGTTTTAGCAGTATGTGAAATCAAATCAGGGTGACCTGGGTCTTAGGAAGAGAAGAATAGAATGTGGTTACACACAAAAAGATGAAGTAATTAGACTGTATTCGGGCCTAAAGATGGCTCATTGCACAACATCTGACAAAAAATAAGTATAAAAAACAAGCATTTGGGAAGGTTTATTCAGCACTGTTGAAGGAGAAAGCATTTGATTGCATGAACCCCAGCCCTTCTGTCAGCTAACATCTCAAGATGAATGTACCAGGATCACAGAGTATAAACCACATTCCTTAAGAAATATTTCAGTTATAATTTAGCACCCTGGTTTTCTACACTGGTCATACCAACACAGTTATTTTGGTCCATAAGAGATTTAGTTCTCACTACAAACTAATATATTAGCTTTCTAATCTATTCATACAATCACTATGAGTTGGATTAGCAGAAATCAGTCCCTTGAGAACAGATTATCTCTTATGCCTTGGTAGATCTGTTAAGCAAAAACAAAATAAAACAAACCTTGTACCATGGGGAACCTCCCAAGGTAATGCCTGCACTTGAATTCCAACCCGGTGAACAATCAGCTGGAATTTCCCCATGTCTACTTCACTGCTCCTCAAACTGACAGGCCAATAGCTTGGAAGGGTCTGCTTTAATTAAAAACACCCCTCAGGTAAAGCTTGGTTATATATATTTTAACAGATTTAACATTCTATTTGAAAATATTTAAGAATACTAAGGCCTGTAACATAAAAGTATTTTCTGAGATATGAATGCAAATCAAACACTCTGGGAATGGTGGAGGGAAGAGAATCTTTTAGCAAATGAGTTAGTCTTATCTACTGTCCAGCGCTCAAAGAGGTTTTGCTGTTCATCATAATTATCACACTAAACGCATTTTATGAAAGAAAAATTTTATGGTAGTCACAGGCATGAGGATTTCTAAACAACTCTTGGCATAATTTCAAGGATATATCATACTGGAAGCTCACCCAAAGTACAAGGGTACCCCCACTTCAGCAAAGCTTGGTTTCCAGACATTTCATATTTTCTGATGCTAAACCACTTATAATTCACTCCACTTGATGAAAGTCCATGTACTGGTGATAAAAATCTTGAGTCACTTCCTAAAGATTTTGGCTTGATGCTCATTTTTAAAAGAATTGTTCACACTAGGAATTTCATAGCAATTCCTTAAGCTATTGGATGTCAAGATTCAGTCCCAGCACTGAAGCCTGTGAGGAACGTTTCTGCAGAAGGGACTTACAACCTTCAATATGTACACATGAACATCACTACAAGGTGTCACACAGAGCAGATACAGAAGGGCTACCATCCTAACACATTCTACATGCTATTCCAACCTACAACAGTATATAACCCGAGGAGACAAAATGAATGGTTCTAGTATTCTTGTCTTAGTAGTTAATGTTAAACATGATTTTTAGAGGAGATTGAAAGTCATTTAAAATGTCAGACAATAACGTACTTCACTATCTCAACAGTGTCCTGCATGAAACTATAAGCTACATTAGGGTGAGAATACTGTTATAGCCACTTCTCAATCCCCACTATCTAACACAGACTTGACATGTATCTATCCACCTATAATTTTATTTTTAATTTCAAGAATAAATTTCAAGAATAGAACTTGAAAACTTCTAAACTGGTCTTGACTGCAGTGTTATACTAATAGAGAACTTTCCAAAGGTTAAGCTGAACTTCTTACTTCTTTGGTGGTTGGCGCCTTATTTTCGCTTCTTAACAGGGAGATTTAAAAAGTTAGAACTCCAGAACTCACCTTCTGGAGCACCAGGTTTTTCACTTATTCTAATCTGTCGTTCAGGTACCACAGGCTCCCCTTCTGCATTTCCAATATCTGCAGGTAGGTACGGCAATGATCGATTCTCCTCCTTTAACGACCTTGGGAAGTACAGAGGTAGCAGCTTTTGGTAAGTAGCCTGTGTCAGAAAAGCAAGACATTCTGTGAAAAACAGGATACAAGAAAGAAAACCTCAGCAGTATTTAGTGCTGTTCATACACTGTGAAGATAATCTCCATTAAGAATAGACTTTACCACTCCTGAGCTCAGATTAGATAGTGTCTGGAACCCTCAATCAGCTTCTGCATTAAAGATAAGGATGTCGTTATTCAGTCAAGTTAAATGTCATGCCCATCCTAACAATTCCAGGTCACTAAACCTGGAATGCATAAGCCCTGCCACTCCTGTCCCCATCCCTGCCTTCACTTCCCAATGGTACAGTCCTTCAAGATCTAGCTCAAATGCTACTTCTTTAATCCTCAGTGTGCCGGCAGGGTCCATTCAACCCAGGTACTGTTTCTGAGTTGTTTCTGAAGGATTTCTCTTTCATGATGTTTATTCTTTTTTTAAAAAAATTTTTCAAAGGACAAAGATTAATTTTACTTCAAATAACGGAATAAAACTTATCTTGTAATTCACATATTGATTGGTCCGCAGACTAATAAATCTGCAATACATTGAAGACATATAGTGCTCTTATTTATCCTATATCTTGAAGCATGTTACTTTTTCGTCATCCTAGGAATTGTTTTCTCATTACGTAGAATTACTCATCAATTATTAAAAGCTATACTAAAAAAGACTAAATTAAAATAATTTAAAAATGATGGCATCATCTAGGACAATAAAATAATTCAAGAAATCATTATCTTTCATTTTCATATTGTGTTGCCCACAGCATTGCATCATCTTTTAAACATTTATATATATATAGAGATGGAAATACCATCTTTATAGCCTTTTTTTAAAAAACTGAGATAGAATTCACATACCATAAAAGCCACCCTTTTGAAGTATACAATTCAGTGGTTTTTTTTGTTGGTTTTTTTTTTCCTTTATTGAGATGGGGTATTGCTATGCTGCCCAGGCTGGTCTCAAACTTCTGGGCTCAAGCAATTTTCCCACCTCAATTTCCCCAGTAGCTGGGATTACAGGTGTACACTACCACACCCAGCTTCAGTGGTTTTTCATATACAGAATTCACAAAGGGGGTATAATCACCACCATTATTTAATTCCAGAACATTTTCACCACTCTAAAACCCACTAGCAGTCATTCACCATTCCTCCCTTTCCCATTTTGATTTGGTAATCCCAGCACTTTGGGAGACCAAGGCGGGCAGATGACAAGGTCAGGAGTTCAAGACCATCCTGGCCAACATGGTGAAACCCCGTCTCTACTAAAATACAAAAAATTAGCTGGGCGTGGTGGTGCACACCTGTAGTCCCAGCTACTCAGGAGGCTGAGGCAGGGGAATCCCTTGAGGCAGAGGTTGCAGTGAGCCGAGATTACACCACTCTACTCCAGCCTGCTAACAGAGTGAGACTCTGTCTCAAAAAAAAAAAAGGAATATAGTATGTGGCATATTGTGTCTGATTTCTTTCATTTAGCATGATGTTTTCAAGGTTAACCCACGTTGTAGCAGTTATCAGTACTTCATTCTTTTTTATGGCTGAATAATATTCTAACACATATGCACACACACACACACATAAACACACACACACATTTTGTCAGTTCATCAGATGATGACATTTCAGTTGTTTCTACTTTTTGGCTATTATGAATGATGCTACTACAAATATTTGTATACAAGTTTTTGTGTGGAAGTATTTTCAGTTCTCTTCTGTATATACCTATGAGTCAAATTGCTGCATTATATGGTATGTTTAACTTTTTCATTAACTGCCAGACTGTTTTCCAAAGTAGCTGCACCATTTTTACATTTCCAGTAACTATCTATGAGCGTTCCATTTTCTCCATATCCTCACCAACACTTGTTATTACTGTCTGCCTTCATAATTATAACCATGTTAGTGGGTGTAAGTGGTATCCATGGTGGTTTTGACTTGTCTGTTCCTAAAGGCTAATGGTGTGGAGCACCTTTTCAGTGCTTACTGGCCATCTGTATATCTTCTTCAAAGAAATGTATGTTAATTATGTTTAATTTTTCATTTTTTGTATTTTATAATGTTTTCACATCTTAAAAAGCTTTCTAGTCGGAGAAGACTCTCCCTGTAAGGGATCTCTTGCATATGCCAACCAACCAGTCCCAAATCTATAGCCCTAATCATTTCCTTACTAACTCTTACATACCAAGCAAATATTTCTCCTGGTTTAAATCATCCCAGGGTCAGGTATCAGGAATCTAGAGATTACTCCTATAGCCCAGAATAATGGAATTATTCAAACTAGCCAGTCCTAAACTGTAAGTCCTGCCCTGCCTTGCCTTTCCCAAGGAAAACACAATAAAGGCTCTGGTTCAGGATTTCCTCACACTCCTGCTTCTGCCTCCTGACTGAAACCTAGTGTTCCTCCTGTGGCCCTGCATAGCACCCACGCCTCTCTTTTATAGAGAAATTATACAAAACACTAAACTTTTCTTTCTTTCTTTTAAACAGTCTTTCTTGCCATAGACCTCTCTGCCTCCTCACCCAGTCACCTTTGTAAATTAAAACCTAGGCATGAAACAACACGTCTGTTCAAAACTTTCGTTCACTTTTAAATTTGCTTGTCTTTTGTTGAATTATAAGAGAACCTAATTTATCCATTTGTATTTTGGCTGTTTGGGCTTTTGGTGTCATATCTAATAAACCACTGCCTAACCCACAATCAAGAAGATTTATATCTACACTTTCTTCTAAGAGTTTTATAACTTTAGCTCTTACATTGAGGTCCTAGATTCCTTTTGAGCTAATTTTTGTATATGGTTTAAGGTAGGAATCCAACTTTGTTCTTTTGCATGTGGATATCCAGTAGTCCCAATACCATTTGTTGAAAAGACAATGCTTTTCCTCATTAAATTGTCTTGAAACCACTGTCAGAAATTAGATTCCACTGACCTATACATTTATCCGTAGGCCAGTACCACAGTCTTGATGATTATAGCTTTGCAGTGAGTTCTGAAATTGGTAAGTGTGAATCTGCCATTGTTTTTCTTTTTTTCCAAGACTGTTTTGACTATTCTGGGTCTCTTGCATATCATACATTTAGGATCAACTTGACAATTTCTGAAAAAATGAGTTGGGATTTTGATAGGGATTATGCTAAGTCTGTAATACAATGTAGGGAAAATGGTCAGTAAAGTCAACTTAACAACATTAAGTCTTTTAATCCGTGAACACAGATGTCTTTCCATTTATTTGTGTTTTTAAAATTTTCTTTCAAAGAGGTCTTACAGTTTTAAATGTACAAATCTTTAAGTTTAGTTCTAAATATTTCATAATGTTTTGATGTCACTATAAGTAGAATTGTTTTCTTAATTTTTGTTTCTGGATTGGTCATTGTTAGCGTGCAGAAATACAACTTATTTCTGTATATTGATCTTACATTCTGTAACCCCACTGGAACTCTGTTAGATCTAACAGTGTTTTATTGTGTGTGTGTGTGTGTGTGTGTGTGTGTGTGTGTGTACTCATCAGTATTTTTGGTAAGATCATGCTGTCTGCAAATAAAGGTACTTTTACTTTGTTCTTTCAGTTTGGGTGCTTTTTATTTCTTTCTCTTAGCCAAATGCCCTGGCTAGTAACTGTAGTAAAATATTGAATAGAACTGGCAAGAGCGAAAATCTTTGTCTTCTTCCTGATCTTAGGCAGAAAGCTTTCAGTATTTTACCATTAAGTATATGAACTAAGGATTCCCTTTTTCAAGTTGAAGAAGTTCTCTTTTATTCCTAGTTTGCTGACTGTTGTTATTAAGAAAGAATGTTGCATTTTTTCAATGTTCTTTTCTACATCTATTGAGACGGTCCTGTGGTTTTTATACTTTATTCTATTAAAGGTATATATACCATAATCTATGGTATATTACATTGATTCAAATTCTTGTATACTGAACCAACCCTGCATTCCTGAAATAAGTCCCACTTAGGGGTGGTATATAATTCTTTTATATGCTGTTAGATTTGGTTTGATAATTTTTGCATCTCTAGTCGTAAGAGATATTGCTCTATGGTTTTCTGGCATGTAGCATATTTTTAACTTTACTGGACAGAGTTGAGAATTCCAAATTTTTCATTTGCAGTTCATAATATTAAAGAGAAGACAATTAAAGAAGAAAACATTTTGGAATCGTTAAATAAATCAAAGATGAATGTATCGAGATAGACAGCAGCCCTCTTAATGATGATCGTAAGATTTACTGTATAAGGTGAAGTCTCAGACTCTGAGTCTTCAGACGACAATATTCCAGATTATCTCTTAAATTCAATAATCTGTGAGTTGATGATGTATTTTTTTCTTTTTTTGAGACATAATCTTGCTGTCACCCTGGCTGGAGTCAGTGGCAAAATCTCAACTCACTGTAACCTCTGCTCCCTGGGTTCAGGAAATTCTCATGTCTCAGCCTCCCTAACAGTTGGGAGTACAGGCGTCTGCCACCATATCCAGCTAATTTTTTTTTTTTTTTTAAATTTTTAGTGGAGACGGGGTTTCACCATGTTGGCCAGGCTGGTCTTGAACTACTGACCTCAGGTGATCCACCCACTTCAGCCTCCCCAAGTGCTGGGATTACAGGCATAAGCTACCATGTATTTCTAAGGACAAAAGGGAAATCTGGTATTCTCATTCAGTAAGTCATTCAACAAGAAGAACTTAATCACATACTAGTTTGTGATAGGAACCTGGACAATCTCATTTTACTAAAAGGATGTGTGACAGTATTCTTTCATCTTTTATGTTTGTGCAACAGTATTTAGTTGACACAAAGAGGTTATGTTTAAATTCTTACTAAAATGTCTAATAAACTTGTTTTTCATTATCCCTTTATTCTTCTATAAATTATTCACAAATAACTTTTGAGAAAAAGATGGTAAATGCTGATTACTTTCCCAGGTATACTGAAGGTAAAGACTTATTCTCTGTTCCTCTAAATCTGGGTCAGGTGTCATGATAAGGTGCCATGGTACTGTGGGGCATACCTTAGCAGAACATTTGCCACACTGTAGGGTGATCTTTGTTTACCTGGCTGTTTCAGCATTAGCTGCAAACTCCCTGAGATTAAGAGCCATATCTCATTTGTATCCTATCCTATGAAAATGGACAAATCTCTAAACTAGACTTCACCCCTCAGCTTCAAACTGATAAGCACAATGGTTTGCTGAGCCTCTGCTCCTGGTGATCCACTGATCCTCTAAGACAACGTGTTCAGAAAATAATTTGTCTTCATCCCATCTCCAAAACTGTTCCTGCTTTCTATTTCTATCTCAATGGTGGTATCACTATCTAGTAACTCAAGCCAAAAACCTAGAAGTCATGCTTAACTCTTTTTCCCACATGTATTTATTTATTAAATATCTAAAATTTTAACACTACCAGTACCCTTGTTCAGGCCTGATCATTTCTCATGTGGAGTACTGCTACTACCTGTTATCTTTTCCTGCCATTAGTCTTTCTCTTTCCAAATCATCCTCCACATAGCTGAAACAGAAATTAGATGACATCATTTGAGTACAGCTCTTTTGTTTCCCATTACTTAATTAATAAAGTCTAAATTTCACAGCTTGTGACACAGGCCTTGAATGATCCTACCCCTATCTAACTTTCATTATTGCTACTGTGAGCCTCACATTTTATGCAACAGCAATACTATACACTCTATGCTATATCTTATTTCTATGCCTTTGCTCAGGCTTGTGTGACTGTTATCACTTGCCTCTCTCCCTTGGCAAACCTTATGTACCTTTTACAATTATTTCAACTTATGTATCACTTCCTATGGGAGGCATTTCCTAACCTTATGCCAGGCTAAAGTTATGTCCTACCCTTCCCATACCTTCATTAAGGCCCTTATTAGAATTATCCTAACTTCTCTGAATTATCTATCTCCACTAAAGGATAAGGCTTCTTGAGGAAACGACCATTATTTTTTCACTGGCGTATTCCTAGTAAACCTGATATATGCTAAACACTCAGTAAAAGATCACTGGAAGACTCTATGTATAAATAAAGAAGATGAAACAAAGTAAATGTGCCTTTTTATCAGCAAATTCAAAAGTACATATATATTTTATATGTAGCTACATACGCTTTGAATAGATAGTTCACTAATAGATAGCTAATATGAAGTATTAACTCATTTAATAATCACAAAAAACTGGATACAAGTACTATTAGTATTTCAATCTCACTGAAGCAGAGATGTTAAGTAACTTGCTCAGTGATACAAAACTGGGAAACACTGTAAGCTGAATTAGACAAAGCACTCTAAACTTGAAGTGTAATGAGATAAGAATAAACTCTTTTCTAGAATGGCTTGAAATTAAATGGAAATATATTAAACCTAACTACACATAATCAAATATACAAATCTCAGTGCCAGCCACTAGGCTAGGCTGTCACTCCGTCAGCCAGACACCAAAGCTTTCCTGGCATGTTAGTTTTCCAGTTACGCTCCCCAAACATGCAGTGCTTAGCAGGTGATGCTTTGAGAGCTAACACAGGGGCCAAGCAGAACAACTCTACTTTTTAAGATTTCACTTAGTGACGACAGTTTAGTCATAAAAAATATGAATATAATGCTCCTTCTTGACTTATTTTTAATTTCCAATATAGTCTTTTTCAATGAATGATGGTAAGTCCACTGTCAAATATATACATAGATAATTAGGATTTGTCTGCTGGAAACTCAGTAAGTATATAGTGATAAGCCAAAGGCAAATGCTTAAAGGTAGAAATAAGATTTAAACAATGTAACAATTAGCAAAATACCTCTTCAAGATCAGAGACAGAAAATACTACTTTTTCAATGGTTTCCCCATGAATCTCTAGGAATCTCCTTACAGTGCCTAAAAAAAAGAACAGAAAGATTACTCAATAACTAAAAAATTACTTACACATAAAAATCAAGCTCTTCAACGTTTATTTTTGTAAGGGATCACTTCTCACTTCATTCAGGACTCTGCTTAGTAATACCTGTATAAAAACCCTTCTCTGATCTGCTTTCCTTCACAGCAACTGGGATAGACATTTTATGAAGTTACTTGCATACTGTTATCCTCCCTGTCTTCTCCTCATTCCCTAGAATGAAAGCGCCATTACAGAAGAAGCTTTCTTGGATTTACTGCTCTATTTCCAATGTCAAGAACAATGTCTGGCAAGAGAAGATACTGACTTCAGACAATTCTCTCTCATATAGTGTATTATTCTTATTTCTTTCTTTGGCCAGAATGATTTAGCACAAGTGTCTTTCCATTCATCCAGTTACAGTATAAGATATCTGACCCAGCCTTTCATCCCTTGACAGAACTCCACAAATGAAGCTCAATTATTTTTTCTTAATTTCTATGTTATTCTAATTCTTCTGTATCAACTTTCTAATAACAAGACCTACTGACCTTTACTTCAGTTCTTAACTCATTGGATGTCTCCCTAGCTTTAGTCCTTAACACACATGCCCTCACCTTTTAAAAATGTTGTCCTCCAGGGTTTTGTCTTCAATATTTTTTTAGATACACTTATTCTCCTTAGCTCACTAATTTGCTAGATAGGTATTACCTCAAATGTTGATGGCTCCCAAATCTTTATATTCTTTTATTCTGAGCAAAAGACCCCAATTCCCTGATGCCTATTGGGTGTACTTGCTCAGATAACTCACACAGACCTCAAATTCAATGTATCCAAACCCGACACTAACAGGTCCAAATCCTGACCACCATCTTTTTCCAAGAAACCTGCTCCTTTTAACCTCCATTACTTACCTTGGTTAAATATCAACATCCAACCATCATCCAAGCCAGAATCTTGAATTGTCTTTGATGCTTTCTTTACCTCTTTCTTCATATTGCATAGCCATAGTTCCCATGACTTTTAATTCTATTGCTAATATTTCTAACATTTATTCCTTTCTTTTGGCTGCTTTCAGATTCTCAAGGCTCATACAGACTTGGCAGTAAGCTCCTAACTGCTCTCCTGTGTCTTTTTTCCCCAAGTCTACATACTCACTGTTGGCTGACTTACATTCTCATGTTACCCTCCTTACTAAACACTGGTGATCACTCTGCACTGCTTACAGGTTAAGATTCAAAAACCCCAGCATGACTCTCTACACTCCAACCCCAACTATCCACTTTCCCCAGTCAGCTGTTTAGTCCTACTTCCAAATATTCTTCCCACATCTTACGCTTTAGCTAAATCTACTGTATTGTATTCAAAACATACCACTTACTTTTATGATGCCCTGCCTCTGCTTGCATGGTTACTTTTGACTAGAATATGACTCATCCACCATTCTCCTCTTGGTGAGCTCCTACTGATTTTTCAACACTCAGCCAAGAGCCATCCCCAACCTTCCTTGTTCCCCTCCTGGAATCTTTTGAACACCCTTCATTTAAAGAATTTCTCACCTTTTTATAGCTAGACTAAGCTTTTTGAAGACCAAGTAAATTTTATATTAATATTACTTTAATTTGGGGCCTAGCACACCTTATGATATGATATGCAATCATTCAAAAGTAACAATTTATGGCTCAGGTACATATTGCCTGCTTTGTTCAACATTATTATCTCCAGAACCTAACAGAGCAAACCCATTTGTTAAAAGACTAAACAAACACTCCTAACTCTCCTCCAGTTAGATAACAAATTTATTTTTTATTTCTCCCTCTATTCTGCTTCAATACTTTTTCAAAAATGAACTTTCAAAAAGATTTTCAGCAGAGTATGGGGCTCATGGCTATAATCCCAGCACTTTGTGGGGTGAGGACAAGAGGATTACTTGAGACTGAATTCGAGGCTAGCTTGAGCAACACATGAGACCCTGTGTTTCTACATTTTTTTTTAATTAGCTAGGTATGGTGGCATATAACTGTAGTCTTAGCTACCCGGGAGGCTGACAAGGGAGGACTGCTTGAGTCCAGGAGGCTGAGGCTGCAGCAAACTGTGATTGCCCCACTGCACTACAGCCTGGGCAACAGTGTATGACTCTCTCTCTCAAAAAACATACAAACAAACAAAAAACAAAAAGATTTTTGGTTTCCTATTTATTTTGACACCAAGTTTTAATGTTCATGCATATTGGTTTTCCAGAATATAATTATATTATTTCCTTTGGAAGATAAAATACAATGCTAAATAGCAACCAAACTGAAATTTCTCCGTGGAATTCATTTAGAAAATTAACTCTGCAAAAGCAGTGAAGACTGATGTCATGAATCTAAGGTTTTAGTACTAACGACCAGGCCACGCTGTCCCTTTCAAAGTTTCATCTGTGCACTATTATCTGCAACCAATCATGATGTCTTGTGCTTAAATATCTAATGAATACCCTTCAACTTGTAAGAATGACATCTAGGACATTACAATTCCCCATCTGGAACCACCACAAGAACAAACACCATCTTATTTCTCACCACTGTATTCTTTTGTATACAGCACATAGTAGTCACTCAAATTTTTGTTGGATGAATAAATAACCTCATAAATTTATTTCAATGCAGATGTTTCTTTAGGTTTTTTTCTGGTGAAGAACAAGCTGCATATGAACTAAGAAAAAAAACATAAGTCTTAATATATCTATCAAAAACACATTACTTAGGCTTCAAATGAAATAAATTTTGATAAGTTTAATAAGAAAGCTTTTGATACTAAGGACTTAGAGTTATATCATTAGATTTGTTCTTGGCCCATATATGCCTCAAAAGTATACAAGTCATTTGTCTTCCAAATGCTTGATAAAGTAACCAAACAAAGGGCATCGTCTTCTGTATATGTATTTGAATGAGATGCTACAGTTTTGCCACTAGATTTAAGGCATAAGTCAAATGTGCCTTACAAACTATGAGTTAATTTGCCCACTTTAAAAGTTGTACATTTCCTTTTTGCTAATTAAATTTCTAGAAATTGCTTCATCAAGGTCCCTTTTACTCACTATTAATCTTTATCTGCTGTTACTCTCAAAGTTGACCTCTCCTACAGTACTGCATCAAGTGATTTGTCTGGGGCCACAGAGCTAGAGTTGGCCTGGTAGAATTAGAGCTAAAAACTAGTCTTCTTACCTCCCTATTCAGAGCCTTTTCTAAAAAATCATGCTGCCTCTTTAATATATAATCCTTAAGATTACCTTAATAAAAATAAGATATATAAAAGAAGCTATGGGATGACAGGGCAAGGCCTAAGCAAAATCAGAGAATACTGAGACCAGCCAAAGCCTTGTCGGGAACAATGATATCAAGGCAGGAACTTTGCTTTGCTTAGGCGCCATTTAGGAAACAGGCAGGTCATAACACAGCAGTCTTCAGCTGAAGCAGTTCTAACTCAAACGTAACGAATCATCTAGTATAACAGACAGGTTACTAGACTTGGGAGTCAGAAGGTCTGGATATATGCTCCAACTCTGTATAACCCTGAGAACAGGAGAAATTTCTGAGCCTCTCTATCTGTATCATGGACACCATACTACCTAAAACACTGGGTTGTTAAGGAAACGAAGTGGAATTTACTTGTCTCTTTTTAAAATACGTATTTCTTAAGCAAGTACCACATGACAAGCATTCAAGAAAGAAAGATAAGATCCCTGCCCCTCAAGCTCAGTCTAATATAATGTATATAAACAATTATAAAATATAAAAATTTACTATAAAATCCTTGAGCAGTTAGAATATTGGATTTTAAAATAGCTTATAATTTAATAAGACTAAGACTGAACAGATCCTCACCCTAAATTCCAGGCTATATAATAATAATTTATATATTCAAATATCTTTGTGTTATTTGTGGAAATACGGCTTTCAGCTCTTCAACTTTAAATTCTAAAGATAAAAAGGGGTCTTAAACATCATTTAGTATAGTTTGTCTCCCAGATGAGAAGTGTTTTCTATAATAGCTGCAACAGATGGTCATGTAGTCTCTGCATGGATCTTCCTAGTGACAAGAAGTTCACTAAAATACTTTTCTGTTACAGATAGTATTATCTCAAGTGGGACCAATATTTTCTTCCTTATAACTTGGTCTTAGACTTAGCCTTGTACAGTTGAAGTTCTTATCTACAATCCTGATGAGGATCTGTAAACTTCCTGAAATAACATGGAAATTCTGTATTTATGCACATTTTTCTTGAGAAAAGGTCCACAGTATTCTTTCACCAGATGCTCATTGTAGTTTATGATAATACCCCAAAGAACTTCTGCTTGAAAAATGTAGCACAGAGTAAGTCCACAGTGAGACTCCTTCAGATATTTGAAGATGGACATCATATTTGCTATAAGCATGCTCTTCTTTAGGAGAAACACCACTAATGGTTGAAACTGTTTGTCCTCCTGTTTGTCAGTGTCTCATGCAATATGACACACACAAATATATACAAAACTTCAGATGTGGTCTAAACCTGCATACATACAGTGAGATCATGGACTCTCTTTAGCTGAATGCCATATTTTCATGTCGCATATATACATTTGGCTCATCTTAACTGAACAGAGTCTTTTTAAAACCTAAATGCAGAGTTTTACATTCAAAGAGCATGTGTGAAAGTTACTAAACTGCCAAGTGTTATACAAATATGACACCATGAAATCTGAGTGCAGACTGTTAAGATTATTCTCAAGTCTGATTTAATTACTCAATGCATTAGCCGTACTTTCTAACTTAGCATCACTTTCAAATTCAAGAGGCTAGCTGCTCTGAACCTACTCTGGTTTTGGGGGCTACCCAATTCAAGACTCGTTCTTTGCTCAATTAAATTCTGTTAAATTAAAAAAATGAATAGGCAAGTCTTCTAACCCTTTATTCAAATGGATAAAAATGTCAACCTGAAAAATTGAGAGCTCTGCAACTTGCCAATAAAAACTTTCCTCCAGAGTGCCAAAATCACTTAATTAATTTTCTTTGACTGTAACTATTTAACTAATGATAAAAAGAAATTTTTTGTTGCCTTTTTTTTTTTTTGAGATGAGGTCTCACTATATGTTGCTCAGGCTGGAGTGCAGTGGCTATTCATAGGTGCCATCATAGCTTGCTGCAGCCTTAAACTTCTGGCTTCAAGGGATCCTCCTGCCTCAGACTCCCAAGTTGCTGGAATTACAAGTGTAAGCAGCCATGTCCAGAATTTAAAAAAATTTTTTAAGATTCAATTCATGTACAGCATCTCCAATATTACTTACGAAGTGCTATGTGTGTTGCATCCTCTAAAGGATAACCACGTTTTGCAGAATTGATGACACAGAAGCCAACAGAAGACATTGACTGCTCTCTGCAATGAAACGGAAAACACAAAAACTGCACTTCAAACATTTGTAATACATACACAACAATATATAACTAATTTCAAATGCAGCTCAACTTCTCCTTGCCTCCCTCTTCTATAAAGCTATTATAATAGCTAACCCAATTGCACTACTCAATAATTATATTAATATACAATTTAACTGCACTCTTTTTTTTTTTTTTGAGACGGAGTTTCGCTCTTGTTACCCAGGCTGGAGTGCAATGGCGCGATCTCGGCTCACTGCAACCTCCGCCTCCTAGTTTCAGGCAATTCTCCTGCCTCAGCCTCCCGAGTAGCTGGGATTACAGGCACGCACCACCATGCCCAGATAATTTTTTGTATTTTTAGTAGAGACGGGGTTTCACCATGACCAGGTTGGTGTCGATCTCTCGACCTCGTGATCCACCCGCCTCGGCCTCCCAAAGTGCTGGGATTACAGGCGTGAGCCACCGTGCCGGGCCCTAACTGCACTCTTTGGAGGACATATATTACACATAAAAACTGAATAAAAATGGAAAAGGTTAAATTCTCAAGTCACTTAAATCTATCCCATTAACCTGCTAATTTGAAAGAATAATTATATCATCAGGGTCCTCCTAAATCACCTTAGTTCCTTAAAATTTGACTTCCATTGCTAGGTTTTTAATCTTTAAAAACTGGGGCCTTCATATTTAAAAACTAGGGCCTTTATCAACGTATGATATGCTATGTCCAGAAAATGAGTAGACCATACTTTGCCAGTTGAAGTACATTTCTGTAGCAGCTATAAAGGGAACTCTCGGCTGCTGTGCGATAGCGGCTTTTATATTTAGGTCCCACTGTGTGAATGATGAACCGGGCAGCTAGATTGAATCCTTTTGTCAATTTTGCTTCACCTGTTCGGCAACCTGGAAGCAATTGAAACATATATAAATTTGGAAGTATTGAAAAAACAAAAACAAAAAACAAATGAAAGCATGAAACAGAGAAAGTATTAAGAACTCTGAGAAATTTCTGTTAAAAATACAGACTGAATACAGGCATTTCTTTCTGTTCCTTCTGTTCCCAAAATGACAGTAAAGCAATACAATAGACATTAGCACAGACAGATAAAGAGAATGAGAACGAACAGATAAACATCATCAAAATTTTGGAAGGCAGGTCAACTGACTAGTAACTGACTCAACAGAGCAGAGAAATCTAATTGCTTGCAGAAATGAGTTAACTAATATGAAGTAAGCTGATTTGTACTGAAAAGCAGTGTGGGATATAAGACAGACTGCTTTGATTCAAATCCTGAGTTACCATGTTCCTGTTGAGACACTCTGGGCAGGGGCTTGGCCTTGATGTAACTCCACTTCCTATTTAAGAGTGATACTAGCAGTATGTACTTCACAGAATTAAATGTTATTACATGCAAAGTGTATACATGCATTAGCAATTACTGTTATTATAACTAGAGAACGCTAAAAAGGCTCAGAAATTGGAGCCCTAAGTACTTATAAAGGCTATGCTGTGAAGTGGGATGTGGGACTAAAAACAGGAGGCTTGGTTAAAAAGTTTATATAAAAACAGTCAAATCTACAACAAGCCCTCCCCCAGCCAGCACAGCAAGGTGATTTTATTTTATTTTTTAACCACCAGAGCAGCAGGGAGGAAGTTTATTTAATGGAGATGCTCAACTAGAGAGTTTCTGGATTCCAGAATCCCGGGCACAGCTGAAAAGAGGGGATTTAGTTAAAGTATTATACTTAACAGCAAAAGTCTAGCCCTCTGCCCCTAAATGGCTTTCAAAAGAGACACGTAGGCTTAAACCCCTGGAGGATTCCTTTGCAAAAAATTGAGAGGCCCAAACCAAAGGACCTACAGATTATGATAATTGGGGAATGTTCCCCAATAAAATAACAGGGCTCTTATTCTGTCATCTGCTTCAAGACCCACCAGGCCCATCTTTGTCCACTGTTAACGAACTGAACGCTTGGGTTCCCTCAAAATTCCTATGTTAAACTCTACCCGCTACTGTGATGGTGTTAGGAGGTAGGGTCTTTGGAAGGTAATTAGAATTAGATACGGTCATGAGGACAGAATCCTTATGAATGAGAGCTGAATCCTTATAAGAGTCTCCAGAGAGCTGCTCCCTCTCTCTGCCACGTGAAAATATAATGAAAACTCAGCAGTCTGCAGTCAGGAAGATAGCCCTTAGCTGAACCTGACCATGCTGGTACCCTCATCTCGGATTTCCAGTCTCCAGAAGTTTCTGTTCTTTATAAGCCACTCAGCCTATGATACTTTGTTATAACAGCCTGAACTTACTTATACACCCATGTGTACAAAGTTTCCCATGAACTTTTCAGTTCTTTCATCTTAAATCCAGCTAACACTTAAGGGTAACCAGAAAGCAACAAAAGCCTCTAACAAAAACTAAAAGGGGAGACACAGCACATGCTCAAGAAACAGATAACACAGGGAAGAAAACTGAAAACAAAATCAGAATGTCATAAAAATAGACTATTCAGAGAACAGGAAATGGCACTTATGTAACTGCTACAGCCAAGTGAAAAACATGACAGCAGAAATGAAAAATTCAATAGAAGGGTTAAAACTAAACTTGATGAAATCCCCCAGAAAATAAAACAAAAAGAAATGGAAAATAAGAGATAAAAGATAAGAAAACTGAAGAATTAAGCAAGAAAATACAACATCCAATAGGATTTCTTCAGAAAGAATGAAGAATACAGAGGAAGGAAATTATTAATGAAATAAAACAAAAAATTTCCCATAATGGAAAGACACAAGTTTCTAGAGTCAAATAACCCATAAAATGCTCAAACCATAGGAAGGCACATGGCTGTAAAATCTAAGAGCACTTAGAAACAAAGATGAGATCATAAACTTTCCAGAAAGAAACCAGTAACATACAATCAGGGATAAGACTAGCACAAAACTTCTCAACACCACTAATCAAAGTAGAAAACAAAGGAGTAATGCCTTCAAATTTCTGGAAAATGATTTCCAAACTAGAATTCTATCTCTGAGCACATTACAAATTAAGTATGATGGTAGAAGTAAAATCTCAGTAGTTTTGCCCTATTGCATCCTTCTTTAAAATCTCCTGGTAGCTTTACTCACAAAAACGAGAGATTCAATCCATCACACAGACAAAAAGATTTTCCAGGTTGATGTTCAAAAAAAGTTCAAGAACAATAACTGTGCAGCAGGAATACAGAACAGTCTAAAGAGGAAAGGGAGGATGGAGGGTTCCAGGAGGGACTGTGGCAAGAAAAAAATAGAATGGAAGGATCAAACTTTATCACTCCAATTAAGAGAGCCATCTTAATATGAGCAATGGCCCAGGTCTAACATGATACAACATTAAGTAGACAACACAACATCACCTATGAAATATTTCAGCCAAAACTTGACTCCATTAGACATAATGTCAAGTTTATAGGGAATGCAAACTAAATGGCACCTCAAATAAATCAAACAAATCTAGAAGGAGGGATATTATAAAACTAACTGGCCTTGTTCACTTAACAAGTCAGTGTCACAGACAGGGGACTGTGCTGGATTACAAAATACCACACACACGGCTGGATGCGGTGGCTCACGGTTGTATTCCCAGCACTTTGGGAGGCCGAGGAGGGCAGATCATGAGGTTGGGAGTTTGAGACCAGCCTGACCAACATGGTGAAACCCCATCTCTAAATACAAAAATGAGCTGGGTATGGTGGCAGACACCTGTAATCCCAAATACTCAGGAGGCTGAGGCAGGAGAATTGCTTGAACCCAGGAGGTGGAGGTTGTGGTGAGCTAAGATCACACCACTGTTCTCCAGCCTGGGCGACAGAGTGAGACTCCATCTCAGCAAACTGACACAATAACAGAAAACTAAACACCGTATGTTCTCACTCATAAGTGGGTGTTGAACAATGAGAACATATGGACACAGGAAGGGGAACATCATACACTGGGGCCTGTTGGGAGGTGCTGGGGTTAGGGGAGGGATAGCAGGGGGTGGGGGGGATTGGAGAGGGCTAACATTAGGAGAAATACCTAATGTAGATGATGGGAAGGATGGATGCAGCAAACCACCATGGCACGGGTATACCTATGTAACCTATCAAACCTGCATGTTCCGCGCATGTACCCGAGAACTTAAAGTATAATAATAAAAAAAGCAAAAAATAAAAATGAAAATAAAACCCCACAAACAGAGACAAATTAATAAACATAACAGAAAGATGCAATGTATGGTCCTGGATTGGATACTGGTTTGGATAAAACAGCTGCTGCAAAGGACATTTTTGGATCAGCTGGAAATTTTAAGTGTGGTCTGGGTAGTAGATGTATGTAATTTCTGAAATTAGAAGGTGGAATTCATTTGCTGAAGAAGGCAAATGGCAGAATATGTACATGATTATCTTATTTTGAGACTAGCATACACATAATTATTCCTTTTTTGGTAACAAACAATATAAGAATGTACGTATACACCCACACCCACATATGGGTTTAAACAATAAACAAACGTCATATAAGTTTAGTTTCATAAAATTTCTAAATTAACAAAGTGAATATAAGATTGACTTTTTTCAGGGAGGAAATTTGGGTACAATAAGCCAACACTGCCTGTTCTAATTTTAGTATCAATTCTTAGATGCTTAGATACTAACAACTGACATACAGTTTCATGTATCTTCTTATGAAGGATTCTATGAACACACCATGATTATCATTCTTCCTCTTCAATATGATCCTTTTTTAAGTATTTGAGAATAAGTAGTATGCTTCCCCCAAATATTCTGTTCTCTATGTTAACCCTAACTCTTTAAATTATTCCTTCAAATAATCTGGTTTTCACAATGTCAGTAATTTTCTGTTAGGTGTCCCCCGTTTATTACTTTTAAAAAGTAGTAATAAAAGACATACAGTTCTTGTCCATATGACAAGAGTTTATAGTTTAATGGGGATACAGTTATTATAAGACAATTTACAAGATTACAATTGTGATAAGCCAACAAGAGAGATGTACTGCAGGCTGGGAGCATATATTGTGGGTGGTCTGATCTATTATGAAGTAAAAAGAAACAGTGCTTTGAGGAAGAAATGTAAGCCAAGACTTAAGAAAAAGGGTTGACAACTGAGAGAAAGACCAACAGCAAGTGCAAAATTAGAAAGGAGCTTGGATGACAAAGCGGTGAGAAAAGGTCAGTTTGACTAAAGCATGGAAAGGAAGGGAAATGGGGGCATGGGCTAAGCCTGGAGAAAAGTGACTGAGCTCTTGCAAAGCCATGGGGATCAGTTTAAGGAGTTTAGATTTTTAAGTTTAATGGGAGGCCACTAAATGGTCTGAAGTAGGGGAACCGTAAGTAGGAGTTTACACTTACTGGTTGTGTGTGGACAATGGATTTAAGAAACGAAGAATGGATGTAGTGAGATCAGTTGGGAGAGAGGATATGGCTATAATGTAGACAGGGAATGATGGCTGTATAAGCTAGCTGCTGGAGACAATGGTGACAGAGAGAAATAGATTTAGGACTAATTTAGGGCATGCTGATAGACTTTATGTGAGGGATAAGAAAGAGGAAACTGTTAACCGTAAGGTTTCTTGAATGAAAAATGAAATGGGAGGCTGGGTGTGGTGGCTCATGCCCATAATTCCAATACTTTGGGAGGCCGAGGCAGGCAGATGAATTGAGGTCAGGAGTTCAAGACCAGGCTGGCCAGCATGGTGAAGCCCCATTGCCACTAAAAATATAAAAATCAGCCAGGCGTGGTGGCACATGCCTGTATTCCCAGCTACATGGGAGGCTGAGGCAGGAGAATTGCTGAAGCCTGGGAGATGGAGGTTGCAGTGAGGTACAGTACAAGACTGTACCATATCAAAAAAAAAAAAGAAAGAAAGAAAAAGAAAAATGGCATGGAAAATAATGCCATTTTCCTAAGACATGAAGTATTGTTAAGCTAATGATGTTTCTCCATCATTTTCAACTTATTATAAGACTTTAATATCCATCTGTTAATTTTTTCATTTTCTGGCTTATACTTCCAGTCACTTAAAAATCTTTAGTCTGTCAACCAGTATCTTCTCAGCTTTGTATCATCTACAAATCTGATAAGCCATGCTTGTTTTTATTGTCATTAATAAAAATGTATAGAGAGGAGAGGAGTAAGTATGCAGCCCTAAAGGTTGGCACTGATTCACTTCACACACAACTGGGGCCTAACAACTAACACTAGAATAATACTTGTTGAACACTTAGGGTGTGCTTAGCACCTAATGTCCATTATGTAATGTAGTCTTCAAGATATTAATTTTTCCCATCACCAAATATTTATTAAGTTTTTGCTATATGTCCGGAACTGAGGTTGGAACTACTATTACCATCTCCATTTTAGAGATGAGGAAACTCAGAGGTGAAGTAACTAGTCTTAAGTCACACAGTTAGTAAAGGGAAAGTTATAATATGAATCCCAGTTTGGAGATGCTCAGACACACCCAGTTTAATATTGAGGTTTTACTTGTACACTCCTGTTAAATTTTCTTCTTTTTTTTATTATCCATAAGTGTAGCTCTAAGGTATATGTAAGCATTCACACGCAAGCCATTAGGAATTCTTCCAGACCAGCTTCTCTTACTTTTACCAAAAAACTTGTGAGTATTATCTTTAATATCTTTCTAGTTTCTACATGTCCTTCATGGTCTCTTGTTTTGCAGCTTAGTTAAGACCATTTTCTCACACTGTCCTAACAGTCAAAATTCAGTTTCTGGATCAAAAAATGCAATTCTTCTCATTCTATCCCTTCTTTCACAGAGTCAGCACCGTAAGTATTCTTGTTCAAGTTCTATTACTTTTATTAGGTTAGAAACCAGTTGTTAGTGTTAAATGATAGAAGGCAAAGAAAGCAAGATTTTATACAGGTTAACTTTGCTGTTTACATTTTAAGAAACATCGCTATAGTTCATAAATACTTTCTATACAATGGGAAGACTGAATTTCACAGTATTTCATTTGAGCTCAAGTAACAAAGGGGTGCAAGGTTGGTAATTTAACAGTTTTTCAGTTCAAGAGGATAGTCATTTTACAACGCTTTTCTTGCATCTTTTGTGCAAGAAAATATGTAGCCACGAATATGCTACCAAAACTAACTAGTTACAATGATTGTCATTTAAAATTCAGGACGGGACAGAAAGTTTTATTGGTAGCAAATTCTCAGGACTCAGTTTTTAACACATTTCAAAATGTAATAAATTTTGTTAAAATGGAGCTTTCAAAAGTAGCTTTTATTTAGTTTCAATAAAAGAAAAATGGTTACATCTACATAATTTTCCCACAAAACATGCCTCTTCAAGGTAGAGGACATCAAAACACAAGTTTCCTAAGCAATAATATACCAAAGAAAATTCACTCACCTTTAAGTTTCTGGAGATCTTCCTTCAAATCAGGCCCCGCAAGCATGAAGATACTTTCTGACACAGGATTCTTATCTGTGAGACTTTCATTGCTAGTATTCACAATGGCTGTACAGTTCAGTAATGCCACATCTCCTTTCCTGAAGAAACAATAAAGAACAAACAAGTGTGGGGAAGAAGAAGAAATCTAGTTTCTAATTATTTCAAAACATTTTATCCTTGACTTTTTTCATAATGTTGGCTTTGCTAGCTCACGAGCTAAGCAATAGTAGAAAGGAAGTTTCTGACTATCTGGCATCTTAGATCTTTAATGCAATTGTTGTAACCACGAAACTCACAAAACCATCATGTTTAGAAATAGCAGCATTATTTATATAACAGCCAAAGAGTGGAAACAATCCAAATATCCATCAACTAATGAACTGATAAATGTGGTATACCCATACAATGGAATATTATTCAATCCTAAAAAAATAAAGTACTGATTTGTACTACAATGTGGATGAATCCCGAAAATATTACGAAAAACAAATTTTACTGTATTCATTCTATTTACGTGAAATGTTCAGAACTGGCAAATCTATAGAGACAAGAAAGCAGATTAGTGATTGCCTAGAGGGATTAAGGAAAAACGTGAGTGACTGCTAATGGGGCTTTGGGCTGATGAAAATGTTTTAAAACTGACTGTGGTGAGGGTTATGCAACTCTATGAATATACTAAAAATCACTAGATTGTGTAACTTGAATAGATGAATTATATTGTATCTCAACGCCCCAATAAAGCAGCTTTTTAGAGCAATGAACTACTACTGATACACACAATAACACAGATGAACTTAAATCATTCTGCTGAAAACAGACTAAAAGGCATACAATTCATTATATAAAACTCTAGAAAATACAAACTAACCTACAGTGACAAGAAGATCAGTGGTTGCTTAGGGATGGGGAGGCAGGGAAGGGCAGGAGGGAGGAATTACAAAGACACAGAAAAAAACTTTTGGAGGTGACAGATAAATTCACTATCTTGACTGTGGTGATGGCTTAGTAGATGTATTAACATAAGTCAAAACTTATATAGTTTATGTAGTTTATTAAATGTCAATTATACCTCAATAAAGCTGTATATGTATATGCAAAGCTATATTTCAACAATGCTAGGGCTTAAAGAGGTTACAAAAAATTAGGAGAAAATGTTGTCTTCTCATATGATGCAATCAAATAATTACCAAAGAACTACTTTTCCATTGATGTCCTTATTATAAAGAAAAGGTGATCGAACAGTGTCTTCCTGAAATATTTCAGCTGTGGTATCAGAGGAATTTAATTCATCTTCACATGAGTCACCCCAGATTGGTAGTATATCCACATCCACAAACTGGGAAGGTGCACCTAAGGGATCCATGGAATGAGAACTTTGATTTGTCTTTTCCCAAATTCCTCAGCAGTTCAATATTTACCGGAGACTTTAGCTTAAGAGAAAAGAAAGAATCATTTTAATAGAGAAGCACAGGTATTACTTGAATTCTATTAAAGCAGTAAACAAAATTCCACTGTGAAATACCCTAATAGTATATTGTGTGATTATAGTCACTTAAAAAGTCCATTAAAAACAATGGACAACAAAGAATTGCTACAATATTTCTAAAACAGGATTAAAGAGTGATTATTTAAGCATAAATTCTTTTTAAATAATTACAGCCATTAAAATAATCACATGGCCCATCAATTCTACTTTCCAGAAATAGGACTATTCATTCAACATTCACTGAGTGCCTACTATGGAAAAAACAAAAAGTGACAGATACTGCAAGAGATACAAATATAAATAGTATATAATTTAAAGTCTGATGATAATGTGGAAGATATACTAGGTAAGACAAAATGAGAAGCAGGAGGTTACTGCAACCGAGTAGTAAGAGATTATAAAGGTTTCAACTAGGAAAGGAGAAATAGAAACAGGCACACATTTAATAGGCAAAATACAAAGGAAGGAGGAACAGGAGTTGACAATCTATAGGATATGATGTGTAAGACAGTGATATGGTAGGTGGCTGGTTGTGCTGAAATACTGACATTAGAAGAGGAGGGTGTTGGAAGACATACTGTCAAGTACTAGACAGAAGTAATGGGAAATTCTTTGTTGCCAGAGAAAAGGAGAACCAATTTGCCTATGAGTCAAACAGCTATTTTGGTAAAATGGTATATTCATTCATCAAATAAATCTTTGTATCACGCCATTGCAATCCAGCCTGAGCAACAAGAGTAAAACTCCATCTCAGAAAAAAAAAATCTTTGCAAGCATCTATTATATGTTAGATACTATTGCAGGCACTGGGCATACACTGGTGAAAAGAGCAAGTCCCTGCCCTCAGGGAGCTTATGCTTCCATGGAGACAACAGAGAATGATAAATGATAAAGAAACAAGTAGGTATCTAACAGAATGACTAGAGGAAACAAGGATTATGAGAGAACAGGTCACATCTGAGTAGAAAGATACAATGAGAGAACAAGCCATATGAAGCTCTGAAGGATGTTTCAGGCAAAGGCCAAAAAGGCAGGAAGGATCTTGGTATATTACAGGACAAGCAACGAGTTCAGAGCAGAATAAGCCAGGTAATGAGTGGTAGATGATGAGGTTGGTACGAGAAGGAAAGGCCAGAGGATACATTGTAAGCCATGGTAAGAAGTTTAAATCTTATTCTAAATATTAGGGGATGCTATTAGAGGATCTTGTTCATGGCAATTATTAAACATAAATAATATCTGAAAAGAATACTCTAGCTACAATGAAACTGAGAAAGGGCAAGAGTAGGTGCAGAGACCAACAGAAAATGACTGCAGTAATTTAGGTGAGATGGTAGTGATAAGAAACATTAGATTTGAAAGTATTTTGAAGATGGAGTCAACAAGACTTAACCAATATAGACAGTAGGGAGAAAGAACAGAACCAAAGATAACTTCTGGATTACTTGCTTACACAATCGAGTAATGTTATGCTACTTACAGAGAATGGGGGAAATTAGAGTACGTTGTAGGGCAGAGTGATAACCAATGGTTTTTCTTTTTCTTATTTTTTTTGGGTGTGCTAAGTTTGAGATGCTCAATCGATGACCAAGTGTTTATGTCAAACATGCAAATTGGTTACATGAGGCTAGGGCTCACAGAAGATGGGGCTAAAGATATAAATTTGGAAGGCTTGGCATATGGCTGGTATTTACAGCTATTGGAGCTGGACAAGACAGCCTAGAGAGTAAATGCAACAGAGAAAAGAGATCCAAGGACTGAGTCCTACAACAAAACCTAGAGGTTGGAAAGAGGACAAGTCAGAAAGTAAAAGAGAGAAGGTCTGCTAAGAAAGGAAGGCAAACCAGGGAAGTGTGGTAGCCTAAAAACCAAGTGAAGAAAACATTTCAAGGAATACTTGAGATATCAGTTAAATGCTACTGAAAGGTTGAAAAACAGGACTAAGAACTGATTAACGGTTTAATAAGTTGGAGGTTGTTGGTAACATGAAATATATAAGGGCAGATAGATGATCAGGGAAAGAAAGTTGGCATGTGAACTTTTTTCCCTCCAAATAAATGTGCAGTTTAATGAGCTATTATAAAGGAAACCACCACCCAAGTCAGGAAATAGAATTGTGCAGGCACCCAGAGTATCTCCATGTGATCTATCATGATCTCAACCCCTTCCTGTCCCTCAAAGTAACTACTACCAGAACTTTTAATCACTTTCTTATATACTCATAAACTTTTTCACCTAAGAATGTATCCCCAGAAACCATAGTTTAATATTAGCCATTTAAAACATTTCAATGCATATATTATAGCTCTTTTAATCTACAAGTCCCCCATCCAACCTTTCCTTTTCTGTAAAATTTATTTGCTGAAACTATAGTGTCCACAGTCTGGATTTTGTTGATTGCATATTCATGCCTGTTTCAATAAGTTTCTCTGTTATTTGAAAATTTCTTGCTAGTAGTCAGTTCTGCCAAGATTATATGAGATGGTGTGTCTTTTATCAGGAGGCACATAATTTCAGATTCTCTCTTTTCCCTTAGTTCTTTCTTTTTCTAACTTTTAGGTTCACGGGTACATGTGCAGGTTAGTTATATAGGTGGATTGCATGTCAAAGGGGTCTGGTATACAGATTATTACATCTCCCAGGCAATAAGCCTGGTACCTGACAGGTAATTTTTGGATCCTCTCCCTATTCCCACCTTTCACCCTCAAGTAGGTCCAGTGTCTATTGTTCCCTCCTTTGTGTCCATGTGTTCTCACTGCATAGCTCCCACTTATAAGTGAGACTATGCAGTAGGTGGTTTACTGTTCCTGCATTAGTTTGCTTAGGATAATGGCCTCCAGTTCCATCTATGTTGCTGCAAAGGACATGATCTCCTGAAGTGTTTTGAGAAGTTTTCAGTATGGTTTTAATGTTTTTTATCAAAGAGAACAAGCGTGCCCTTCCATAATATGTTCCGTGATGTTTCCTGCTGAGAGACATGGGATACTAATTGGAACAAAACATGGATCTAGTGTAATATGCTAATTTCTGAATCAACACTGTGGAACAGGAAATGTGATCATTTATGTAACAATTTCAGAAAGGCCTTGTAGGGTATACAATGACAAATTTGTATGAGAAGACTATTCTTATTTGACACTAAATAACACCTCTGAAATTACTTTGAAATAAAGAAACTAACTTTACCTAGAAATTGGTGTTTAGTCCAACAAATTGGCTTTCCCACAAGTTTTGTTGATCTGTTCATAAGTATTCAGACTTGAAATAGACAAGCTGAACAGAGGACAAATGAAGACCATATTCATCTATCATTCTTAAGTTGCCTCATGCTCAATGCAATGACACTTGGCACAAGTTCATAATTTCAAAAAATTATCTGCAGATTTTTTATGACAATGACTCATACTGAAAGTTCTTAACTATAATCTTAAAAAAAAATCCATTAAACACAAACATAGTTTTCAGTTTCCAAACTTGAATGGCAACTTTCAGGACAAAATTGCTTTTTTAAGATAACTTTTCTTTCTGACTCTAAGTAATACATACTTACAGAATATTTGAAAAATACCAAATTGGCTGGACACAGTGGCTGACACCTGCAATCTCAGCACTTTGGGAGGCCGAGCCGGGCAGATCACTTGAGCCTGGGAGTTTGAGACCAGCCTGGGCAACTTAGTTAGATCCCATCTATACAACAATACAAAAAATTAGCCAGGTGTAGTGGCATGCATCAGCAGTCTCAGCTACTGAGGTGGCTGAGGCAGGAGAACTGCTTGAGCCCATGAGGTGGAGGTTGCAGTGAGCCAAGATTACACCACTGTACTCCAGCATGGGTGACAGAGCAAACCCTATCTCAAAAAAGAAAAGAAAAGAAAGAATTTTGGTTTCTTCTTTTGACAGGGAGGAAAAATTAAGGGGGAGTAAAAAATTCCTCAATTTTTGATGTAGTTACTACCTTTTTCTGTGACAGGTAAAAATCACACTGACACAATTTTGAATCCAGCTTCTTTAGTATTTTAAGGTAAATATTTCCACATGCAATTATGCAGTGAGGTGGAGACAGCAGGGTTCAAGGTGAGAGTTTGGACTGTTGTCACAGGGTCAGAGTTTGGATCCAGGACCATCACTTAATAGTCGTGTTATCCTTGACTCTAAACCAGTTTTTTTTTTTAAGTTTCTAAAATAAGGGTAATTCTCCTAAGATTATTGTGAGCATTAAATGAGATAACTAGTGTCAAAACTGCATAGGAGAGCAATTACCTTAACTTCTCTCCAATTCAAAATCATTCACTGTTTCCAACTTACAAGTGATTTGAGGGTATATTTCATACTTTAAAGCCTGCCAAATCACCTTAATTTAAGCAATTTCCTTCATTTGACCATTTATCCTTATAAGAGAGTGTTATAACACAAATTCTCGTTTTACAATTTCATCTTGCTTTTTCCTTTCTCTCCATTCTCCTGTTCTCAAAAAAGTTCTCCTCCTTTCTTTTACTTCATTTCTTCTTCAGCATATTAAACTCCTCTTTCTTTTTTTTTTTTTTTTTTTGAGACAGAGTTTCGCTCTCGTTACCCAGGCTAGAATGCAATGGCGCAATCTCGGCTCACCTCAATCTCTGCCTCCTGGGTTCAGGCAATTCTCCTGCCTCAGCCTCCTGAGTAGCTGGGATTACAGGCACGCGCCACCATGCCCAGCTAATTTTTTGTATTTTTAGTAGAGACTGGGTTTCACCATGTTGACCAGGGTGGTCTCGATCTCTTGACCTCGTGATCCACCCACCTTGGCCTCCCAAAGTGCTGGGATTACAGGCGTGAGCCACCACGCCCGGCCCCTAAACTCCTCTTTCTTTTACTACTTAACTTTTTAAGGGTAATTTGTTTTGCAGCTCTGCTTCCTCTTCACACATTTGCTCAACCTATTGCAGTTTTGCTTCCGCTCTATAGGTATGCTAAAATTGCTCTTCCAAAGGTCAGCAGTAACTTCTCAAATGTCAAATCCAAGAATTAATCCAATTTCATCCACGTTTATCACTGACCACTTCCTTCTCAAAACTCTATTATCTTCTTTGACAGCACACCCTGGTGGTTCTCCTATATCCCTGATCATACCTGGTCAGTAGAATTTGTTGGATCTTTTTCCCAGCTTTTAAGTAATTGTGACCCACAAGATATTAGATGTTAAATAAGTAAAAGTAATGCTCATAGCTCTTATTGTAGGACAAAATTAAATGGCATTTTATGGAAAGTGTCACAGTATTTAACAAAAGTTGGAGTTCCATCTCTAAACAGAAATGGATGTTTCTCAACAAAAAGGTTTGAATTCCCCCCTCCCCTAAACACACACACACCTTGGTAATAAGTAAATGGAGCCGCAAACCCAAGTGAGGCAGGAAAACCTGATCCCTTAGAGAACAGTGGTTTTTAACATTCTCAAGGTCACAGGCCCCTGTGAGAATCACATGAAAGATACAGATTCTTTCACTCCCCATAACGTTAGTGTATGAGCTCATACAAGCAGATCTGTAAATAAGTTTCAGTTAAGAATCTCAGTGATAGAATGCAAACATGCTCAAGTGACAGAGAGGAGATGGCTCCTCTACCCAGTAATTTATAGCCACAGCCAGAATTTTTGGTGACATTAAAGGAGAGCAAGACTGTCCACTGAAAATCAGTTGATCAGCTCTTTACTCTGAATGAGTTCATAAACAAACACTAAGCCCTAGTTTAAAAAAAAGTCTCTTGAAGCAAGATATTAATTTCCTAGGATTAAAGTCTATATGGGACAAACAGAAGATTCCATAATGAGTCAGATATATTTCGGTAGTCATATGATCTTCGGTACTTTAGTGGAGGACCTAAAGACAAAGATAACCCACTATGTATCCTTTATAATTCAAACAGCACAGTGTAAACAGCTCTCATTACACTATAACTTGTCTCTTTTTCCTCAAATGCTGTCATCTTACAGTTTAAGAAGTCCTTTAAATACTGCTTAATATGAATAATTGGATTGGCTAGAGAGATCAGATTTTATTGTTCAAAACTGGGCAAAACTGCATAATACCTTGGATCACTGTCTCCAAAATCCTTTTCGTCTGAATAAAAATAAAATGATATAATTTAAGAGAGAAAAATGGTAACTTTTAACCTGTTTACCTTTCAAAATGCTTACATTGGTCAGACCAGTATGAATAACAACCGTACAAAGAGAGCTGCTGCATGCACTTGACCACCATTAATTACCAGGTTTACCATTCTTTATGTCTTTGTATTTCAGTATTTAACAGTTCAGAGTACATTATGTGTGTACATTATGTGTGCACACCATACTTAAGACTCGCTTTGTCCCATCATCCAACACCGTACTTAACAACCATTTTATGCCGTCAGAAAGAATGACATTTATAAGGTTGGGCAAGGTGGCTCATGCTTGTAAATCAGCACTTTGGGAGGCCGAGGTGGGTGGATCCCCTGAGGTCAGGAGTTCAAGACCAGCCTGACCAACACAGTGAAACCTTGTCTCTACTAAAAACACAAAAATTAGCTGGGCATGCCTGTAATCTCAGGTGCTCGGGAGGCTGAGGCAGGAGAGTCTCTTGAACCAGGGAGTTGGAAACTGTAGTGAGCCGAGATCGCGCCACTGCACTCCAGCCTGGCGACAGAGTGAGACTCTATCTCATTAAAAAGAAAAAAAAAAGTCTCTTTAAAAAAAGATTTTCGATTGGAAGACTAACTCAAGTAGTCAAATATGTCAACAATAAATACAGTGTAAGAACATTCCTAAGCTTGTCAATGGCCTGGGTCAAATTTAACATCACCATTCAAAAGCACCCAAAGAACATGTTCTAACAGTGAATTAGTAGTATCCCTTCATATTAAATGAACTGCATTATGCTTTAATTGTTAAGTATTGATATACTGAGCATTCTGAAACTAAAATAAGGAGACAGTTATAACTTTGAAATATCGTATAAGGAATTTTAATAAGATGCATTATCTTAGCACTCACAGTTACTCTGATACTCTTATTAAAATCATTTTTTCCATCTGTGGTTGTCCCATCCCATAATATTTAATTATGTTAAGAAAAATTTTTAAGAAAAGGTAAAATCATGACTCATTCAAATATAAAACCAAACCCATGTTCAATATTTTATTGAATTCGAAAGGTAACCAGGCAGAAGATAAAGCACATCCCACAATTAGACACCTTAGAGCAGGAATATCGAAATAAATGTGTAAAAGGAGGCAAAACTTCCACTGAATCTCTAAAAGAGAGAGAAGAGAATCTGCAGCTCTTGACAAAAATTATTTAGCTTTGATGTCAGTTATCTACAGTTTACATAACTGAAAAATAGTTTTTTAGAATTAATCTAAGGGGAGCCGTTTTCTACTGAAGCACACACTTTACCCCCATAATAATATAATGCACAACACCTGTGAAGGATATTAACCATACACACCCACTCAAATGCTCCCTTTCCCACCAAACTTCTTAAAATAATAGTTTGTGGTCACAATTTCTTCCTTTCTCATTCATCCAATCCACAGCAATCTTGTTTCAAAACACCTACGCTGCTACAGCTGTCCAGTCTCATCACACGCATTCTTTGCTGTTGCAATTTTCTTGAATACGGAAGATTAGCTGAACACACGCCTTAAGCTCAAGAAACTCTGAAGAAAATCAGATAATGTAGGCCAAAGTCTAATTTCTAGGCTGGCTGCAGAAAACTTGTCCAAGAAGCGCTGGCAGGATCTTCTTTTGTACAGCTATGTTAGCCTTAATTTTGCACAGCTCTAGACATGTGAACTCATTTCTAAACACTTCTTTGCAGCTCAAGAATAAAAGTAGCAGAACTGCAAGACAGAAAAGCTAATTCCCCACCTGGTGACAGAGCACTTAAGTCTCGGTCAGCAAACAAGGAGTCGGCCCCGGTCACTTCCCCTCAAGCGGCCAGAGAGCAAAAGCCAGGCCAGTGTCCCTCTAAGGATTGCGAAACCCAGACAACGCACCATCCTGGGCTCAGCGTCTACCCACCCCTTACCTGGGGTGCTCTCGGTTCCTGGAATGTCCAGTCCACAGGAGCGGCAACAGGGACTCGTCTTTGGGGCTACAACCAGCAAGGGCTCCCGCCTCCCCTATTTCACCTGCACCCTAGGGCGCGCGCCTCCTCGGCTACAGCACCTCTGTCCCTAGGGCCTGCTGACTGCCTCCCCTTTCACTAGTCGTCGACACGGCGACCCCGACAACGCTCGACAAGAACCTAACCAACAGACGAGGAAGTGGCGCCAGGCTCATTCTTCCAGAGAAGCGGCAGAACTAACCCTCAGCCCGCACTCCCGACTAGGGCCGAGTCCCGTGCGCCTGGGGCCGCGCCCCCGGCCCTCTCCGCCCCGCCTTCCCTCCCCCTCCCGGCCTCCGTCCCGCCTCTCACAGCACTCCGGCGGTCCCATCCGGTCGGCGGGCGGGACGGATCAAGCTCCTGGTAGAAGGCGGCCGAGCGACATCTCCGGCGACCCTCAGCAGGAGCGCACCCGATAGGGCGAGGCAAAGTCCCTGGAGGCTGGAGTGACCAGCTACAAATGCTCTGGGCTACCAAACACCGGCTTCCGCTCCCGGCCAGGGCTCACCAATCAGCGCCCGGCTTTTTCCGTCATTTCCTCCTAGGAGGCAAATGGAACGTCTGGCGGAACAGGCTTCCGGAACGGACCCGGAAGGGGCAGGTCTCGTGGGGTCCAATCGGCTGGGAGCCTCGTGGAAACTGAGGTGAGTCTTGGAGGTGCTTGGCTGGGGCTGAGAGCCTTTTCTCTGCGGTTTGGACTTTGAAGATTCTGGCTGAGGCATTCGTGATGTCGGAAGCAGCCGAGACGGGCATATTTAGGGCCGGTTGCTAGGGTTGGGGGAACTCAGGTGACTACGGGCGTCACCACAGCAGTACTTAGAAGCCCCTTGGCTACTCGGCGGGGGTGGAGGGTGCTGAGTAGAACTGCCTTACCGTGCGTGTGCACGAGCTTGCCCGAGGGTGATCTGACCGTGTGTTCGGTGTCTGGAACCCTCCGTCACCCGCTCCTGACCGAAGACGCGTTTTGGAATGTGTGTCAAGTCTGTCCAGGCCTTCAGTGCATCATAGAAACATCGTTTTGGGGGGGCTGTGGGTTAGTAAGGGGAGGTGATGGGGCCTCAGTCTACGAAGGTTTGGTGGTGAGCTGTTGGAAACGAGGCGAAAGCTGTGCACGTGGAGCAAAGTGAACAGTGCGAGTTGTATGAAACGAAGTTTAAATATCGAGGCGATGAAAAAAGGCTTCGAGAATTGGGTTTACTCCAGAGGAAGTGGGCTTCAGAGAATAACACTGATTAAAATAAGTAGGGGAGAAAATGCATGTTATTTTAAGTAGAACGAATAATGTGAAGACAGCGAGGTCTCAGGACGAGGAAGGAAACTAGCCAGCCTTACAGGAAGGTTTATTCCAGAAATACGGAGGATAGATAGGATGAGTTTTTGGAAACTGGCAAACGATTTAGCCTTTTCAAGTCTTTGGGATAGGGAAAGCTCATTTGAAAAGATTACTCAGTAGTATTATGACTTTTAGATGAAAACAGTGAAAAACATGGAGGCGGAGGTGCTAGGTGAAAAATCAGTGCAGTAACCCAGTGATAAAGAGCTGGAACTGAAAGTACTGGAGAAAAAGGGATCTTTTTTAGAGTAATAATCAGGTGGAGTTGACTAAAGAGGCAAAAAGAAGCAGTTTAGCATAGTGGTTAAAAGCAGAAATTTTGAAATTAGACTGGCTGGATTGGGATCTGGCTTTGGCAATTAGCTGCTAAATGACTTTGGGTTAGCAGTTTACCATCTCTGGGTCTGAGTTCCTTGTCTGTAAAATAGAGATAGAAAGAGTGACCTCCCTTGTAGTGTTATTGTGGAGAATTGGTTTATTTATTTTTAGAGACAGAGTCTCAGTGTCACCCAGGCTGGAGTGCAGTTGCGTGGTCATAGGTCACTGCAACCTCAAACTTCTGGATTCAAGTGATCATTCTGCCTCAGCCTCCTGAGTTTGCCACCATGCCTGCTTAATTTTTTCAAAAAGTATTTTGTAGAGATAGGGTCTTGCTATGTTTCCCATGTTGGTCTGAAACTCTTAACTCAAGCCATCAGCCTGCCTCAGCCTCCCAAAATGATGGCATTACAGGCATAAGCCACCATACCAGGTCCTTATGGGTATTTTTTATAGTTATATTACAGTGAGTTAGAGGCTTTTCTAAGTGCTTTGCATATATTAGCTCATTTCATTAATTGCTATATGTAATTAAATGATTGCCTATGTTTACTAAGTTATATACATTTAATGTTATTAGTTACTATAGCACAAGCACTCTGTAAGTCTTGGCTGCTATAATACTATTTTTTATTTTTATTTAGTTTTTTGAGACAGAGTCTTAGTCCGTCATCAGGCACCAGGCTGGAGTGCAGTGGCGCGATCTCGGCTCACCACAACCTCCACCTCCTGGGTTCAGGCAATTCTTCTGCCTCAGTCTCCCACGTAGCTGGGACTACAGGAGTGTGTCACCATGCCCAGCTAATTTTTGTATTTTAGTAGAGACGGGGTTTCACTATGTTGGCCAGGATGGTCTCGATCTCTTGACCTCATGATCTGCCTGCCTCGGCCTCCCAAGGAATATTTTTTGAATCATTAATTCAAAGGTTATTAAGTGGTTTTGAGCCCAAGTAGGTAGGAAAAGTGTGTCGTTGTGTCAAACAAAAAGAGAGGAGTACCAGAAGTGAGGTAGGCTTGCTTATAGACATGTTAAATGTGATACTATAAGGTACCAAATGGAGATGTTCAGTAAATATTTGAAACTCTATAATTAGTATTCATGTAGGTGGACAGGACTGGAAATAGACAGATGGGAGTCCCTGGACCTACTCATGCTATCTGTATTCTCCAAGGAAAATACTATAGAAGGAGGTGGAAGATGCCCAAAGACAAACATGAAGAATAACTACAGAGTCTGGAGGAATAAAAGGAATTGGGAAACAATTCGCATTCCATTTGAAACAATTAATCAAATGGCCTAGGCTAAGAACATTATCACCATGTTAATACTATCTTTCCGTAGACAGTTGGGATTGAAAATTTTTTTGTCAAAGTAGACTGAAACAGCATTTGATAATTAGAAAGACCCTGTAGAGTTAAAGCAGCCAACCACCAAAGACAACAGCAAAAAGAAACAGCTCCTCATACAAGGCTGTAACTTCTTTATTTTTGTGTGTTTTAAGTTGCATGGTGTTTTGGAGGCTACTTTTTACTCTTCCACGTAAAGAACAGACAGGACTGATTTGTTATATCCTTGATTTGCCTCTTGTCCCTTTTATCCATAACCAGTGTTTTCAGTGAATTTAATAAAAGTGCAGAAATTATGGCATCTTTCCAAAAAGAGTATGCCAAGTTGCTCAGCCACTTTCTGTGCCAAGGGTAAGTGGCTGCTCTGATTTTGAAATGAAGGACAGACTTTCATGGACTAGAACAGTAGTTCTCAAAGTTTGGTCCAGGAACCGCAACAGCAGCATCACTTGGAAACTTGTTAGAAATGAAAAATCTAGTCCCTGCCCCAGACTTATGAAATCAGAAACAGGTACTGGCAGAAGAGATGAGATGGTATTTTCTAGCAATGTTGTCATAAGCCCACTAGGTGATTTGGATATATACTAGAGTTAGAGAACCACTACCTGAGAAGTTAAGTACCATGCGATTAGGGATTACCTTATTAATAGTGTATTTCCAGTGTCTAGAACAGCGCCTAAATGGTAGGTTCTCAATAATGTTCATTGAAAAATATGTTCAGTTTCAGGCTGCCAATCTCTGTATAAAAGCTTTGATGCCATTTGAATGGGCAGAAGTGAATTAGCTTAGTTGCATTGAGTCTATAGTGTCAGATATGCATGAGGTAGGCATGACAATGAGACTAATTTGGAAGTTAAGGAATGAGGGATTATATTGAGTCCATGTGAATAAAAAATGAAGATGTCCAGGTATTTTACATCAGTGATTTATTTAGAGTAAATAAAGATTAAGAAGTTACAAGTTACATGCTTTTATTAACATGATAAACGGTTGGTGTTGTTCAAATGTGGTGGTTAATGCTTGTAATCCCAGCACTTTGGAGGGCTGAGGTGGCTGGATCACTTGAGGTCAGGAGTTTGGGACCAGCCTGGCCAACATGGTGAAACCCCATCACTACAAAAAACAAAACAAAACAAAACAAAACAAACTAGCCAGGTGTGGTGGTGCATGCCTGTAGTCCCAGCTACTTGGGAGGCTGAGGCAGGTGAATCGCTTGAACCTGGGAGGTAGAGTCTGCCGTGAGCTGAGATCCCGTCACTGCAACCCAGCCTAGGCAACAGAGTGAGTCTCTGTCTCAAAACAAACAAAAAAAAAGAGTTGGTGTTTACTAACCTAGTAAAACCAAGGCACCCAAGGAACTGAGTTTTCTTTGTTTATATGCACAGATTGCCTCAGCTGTGGTATCAGACATCATAACATGGGGCTCACCAAGCAGTACCTGCGCTATGTTGCTAGTGCAGTCTTTGGCCTGATTGGCAGCCAAAAAGGTAATATTGTCTTTGTGACACTTCGTGGTGAGAAAGGACGCTATGTGGCAGTGCCAGCTTGTGAACACGTTTTCATCTGGGACTTAAGGAAAGGAGAGAAGGTGAGCCCAAATGACCAGTTTGATACTGACTTATCCATACTTGAGGGTAGAGAGGTAGTAGAGGTTGGGGAGCTCTTATTTATTTATCATGGCGTTTTTTGTGTGTGTGCCCTTAGAACAGAAATCTTTTCCCTTTAGGTCTAGCTAACCAAGCATCAAGTTCCTTTATGTTCTTCTCCACTAAATTCTGAAAACTGCAGTGAAAAAGGAGCTGATTCCTTAGATGTCTATTTGTTGGAATATTTACAGGTCATTATTTGTAGTAATTATTTATTCCTGATGTATTCTCTACCAATTCTATTTTTCAAGTTCGACTTATGCATATAACTGATTATAAAATATTAGGCATGTAAAAGGAAGGTTACTCTATGTTAACAGAATCTTTTTCTAATGTGGATAAGGCCCAAATCTTGTTGAACTAGACTTTAATACTTTGTATGACTGAATTCCCTAAGCCTACCACTTTTGCCAAACAAAATATAGGCATTTTTATATTGTTGGTTTATTTTGTGATTCCCAAGAGGTTAATACTTCAATTCTTGTTGCCACCCTGAGTCCTTTGTGGTTAAAACCCCCATAGTACTCTGTTGCCATGCAGATTGTTTTCCTACAAAATGGGTCTCACTCAGTTAAAGGAAGGATGGGTTTATAACCCTTTATTGAAAATCACTTAGCGTTCTAGGGTTAAGACGTAGATTAAAGGGATTAAATTTATTTTATTGCCTAGGGAATGTTTGTATGTATTACACCAATGTACAGCTTTGGAGAAAATAAGCCTTTTCTTAAATATCTCATTGTCTAGTACAGATAATAATTTCTATATTAAAAATGGATTAATTGAAATGGATTGTGGAGTTTCATTTTTATTCATAAGAGTAATTGGGAATTATTGGTGCTCTTAATTTTACTGTGCCTAAGTATTCCTATGCTTTTCCCTTGATTTCATGTTTAACTCTTCTACATTGTTTTTAACTTTTATGATTTCAGATTCTTATCCTTCAGGGGCTTAAACAAGAAGTTACTTGCTTGTGCCCCTCCCCAGATGGGCTACACTTAGCTGTTGGGTATGATGATGGGTCCATCCGAATCTTCAGTCTCCTGAGTGGGGAAGGAAATGTGACCTTCAATGGTCACAAAGCAGGGATCACTATCTTGAAGTATGATCAGCTAGGAGGCAGACTGGCATCTGGGTCCAAGGTGAGCCTTTGAATCAGCCCAGACTTTGATATGTTAAAGGGAAGTAAGGCTTATGCTGAAGCAAGTCGTTGACAAAAGTTGTCAGGTAAAACAATGGGCTGTCAATGTTCAAAGCATATAATGGTAGAAATAGAGTGAGGGGGATGGGTGTGAATTGGGAGGTTCATTTTGTTTCCTTTTGTTCATTTTATCATATTATCCGATAAAAGCCTATGAAGTGTAGGAGCAAGATAAAGAGACCCATTATAACTATTACTGTGGAAGTGCTACCCAAGACAGTAACAAAGAGAGAAAACAAAGACTGGAAGAGAAGAGACAATATAATTATTATTTGCCATTGAATTCTGTAAAATCAGTAGATTTCTTGTCTCAAAAGTCATGAGTTAGAAAATATAAAAGATTGCATTCACAATAGATTAAGTAACAGACATAAAAATACTGTGAAACTTTACTGAAGAATAGAAGACTTTCTAGAGATAAGTTCCTTGTTCTTGAATGGGAAAACAAGGTATTGAGAAGATACTGGTGTTTTATAATTGGTTTATATAGCTAAAGCTATGTTTAAATAGATACATGTTTATATATAGACATAGATATATTTAAATAGATATCTTAAGGGTTTTAGTTGGTACTTAGAACTTGACCTAATATGGAAAAGCGAAGGAATTGGAAACACCAAAATCTGAGGAGAAAAGAATAAAAAAATGGGGGGTTTAGATAGTAAAATGTAGTATAAACCCATAATTTAAGAAGCATCATACTGATACATCAGTGCAAGTATCAATGCAAAATAGATTATTGCAACCAAATGGAAATCTCAGAAACACATCCATGGTTACATTCCTAATTAGCATATTTTAAAGATGACATTTTTAATAAGCAGAAAAATGATAAATTGCTTATAAAACAATACTTAGACAATTGTCTATTTTGGGGAAATTTTTAAATTAAATCTTTGCCTCATACTCTATACCAAAGTGAATCAAAGGTTAAAGACATAACTATTAAAAAATAGCATTTTAAAGTAAACTAGAAAATATGTAAGTAAATATCTGATAGCAAGGTAGAAAAGGACTTACAGTGTGTTAGCCAAAGAAATAAATTAAAAAGGAAACTGTTAGTAGATTGGAATACTTGAAACATTTGTACATTAAAAACAAGTCAAAGGGCCGGGCGTGGTGGCTCAAGCCTGTAATCCCAGCACTTTGGGAGGCTGAGGCGGGTGGATCACCTGGTCAAGAGATCGAGACCATCCTGGTCAACATGGTGAAACCCCATCTCTACTAAAAATACAAAAAATCAGATGGGCGTGGTGGCGCGTGCCTATAATCCCAACTACTCGGGAGGCTGAGGCAGGAGAATTGCCTGAACCCAGGAGGCGGAGGTTGCGGTGAGCCGAGGTTGCGCCATTGCACTCCAGCCTGGGTAACAAGAGGGAAACTCCGTCTCAAAAAAAAAAAAAAACAAGTCAAAGGACATTGAAAAAAGTAAAGTATTTAACATTTTCAATATTAAAAGATAGGATTAGTGTCATTAATTTATTAATAACTTACAGTCAAGTAAGAGATGACACCTGAAGAATGATAGACAGAAGACATGAATTGGCAATTCAAAAGAGATACTGATGGCCAATAATCACTATAAAGCATGTAAATTATGTCTCGTATTCATAAATGTAAATTAAAATAAATATTAAGACTGAACATTTTTTACTTATGAGATTGGTAGTAAATTTTGAGAAAACTGGTAATATAGTTAAGCGAATGGGGAACAGGCCTTGTCATACATATCCCTGCTGGTTTACCCAACCTGGATATCATTTTGATGGTATAAATCCAAAACTTTTAAAATAAACATATCATATAACCCAAGAACTTTTCAGTTTAGTTATTTCTAATCAGAGATATGTACAAAGATTTGTATATAAGATGTTCATTTCTGCATATTTTATAACAGCAGAAAGTTGGAAACTAAATGTCTAAAACAGAAAAAATTTTAAATAAGTTACGGCATCGCTTTAGAATTGATTATTATGTGAGCATTAAAAATGTAAACACTGGAATAACATGGAAAAATGGAAATAATATTTAATCAAAAAAGAAAAGGTTATAAAATGATGTGAATAGCATGATCTCAGTTTTCTAATTGGAAAATAACAACCTGAATTATACATAAAGACTAGAGCAGTAACAATATCTGGGGATTATTTCTGGGTGGTGGGAATAAGGCTGGTGTTTATTACTTCCTTCATGCTCTCCAAATTTTCTTCAAGGACTGTGTATTGCCTTTGTAATAATTAAGTCCAGTTGTTTGTCAAGTTAGGTCATATATGGTAAAGAAAATTACTTGTCTTCTGTATTGCTTGATTTAGGACACAGATATTATTGTATGGGATGTAATCAATGAAAGTGGCCTCTACCGTCTAAAGGGACACAAGGACGCCATCACACAAGCGTTGTTTCTACGAGAAAAGAACCTGCTAGTTACTAGGTAAAGAAATAATGGTTTAGTTTCAAATTCTTTTCTAGGAAGAGAGAATTTGCTTTATTCCTTACTCATTTCTCATGAGCACTGTGCTCATGCTTATAAGTTTCCTCTCCTTTCTTTTGCTTTTCTTCTTTCTGCTTCTTGTAAGTAGTATCGTAGAGCTATCCAAAGTTATATCATTTAAAAAATCACTTTTCTAATTTGTCATTCTTTTCTTTTAATATCAGCTTTTCCATGTTTCTTAACCTTTTGAAACTCATTATAGAATGAGCTTTGTCTACCTTCTAGATCTCAAGAAAGCCAGGAAAGCAGAATATGGAGCAGAGGGAAGATGTGAATACCAGGTGTTAAATTCAGCTTACCTTTTGAGGAGAGATGTACTGTACTTCATAGGCCTTCTGAATACCTATTAGGTTGAACCGTTTGAAATTTTTGTATACATAAAAAACGATTAAACATCAGCAATTTTATATGTTTCAACCTAATAATGAATATTCCTAAAGAATGGCTACCTAGGAAAGGCTGGGATCTCAAGATTTGCCAGACATCAATTAGAGGAATCATAGTAATGATTCGGAAAAAAGCTGTGAGCACTAAAATTGTTTGCCAACGGTGGATTTGTTTCTGTGGGATAGGATACAGGTAAATTAGTATCTTGTTCAGATAACACAGTTTCTGTAAGAGAACGATCCTATAGTTCTAATAGAAAATGTGTATATTACAGCTTAGGGAATTTAAGAAAAAGAAACAGCACTGTAAGGTGGGGTTATACGGGATGGACTTTCTTTTTTTTTTTTGGAGACGGAGTTTCGCTCTTGTTACTCAGGCTGGAGTGCAATGGCGTGATCTCGGGTCTCCGCAACCTCCGCCTCCTGGGTTCAGGCAATTCTCCTGTCTCAGCCTCCCGAGTAGCTGGGACTACAGGCACGCACCACCATGCCCAGCTAATTTTTTGTATTTTTAGTAGAGATGGGGTTTCACCATGTTGACCAGGATGGTCTTGATCTCTTGACCTCGTGATCCACCCACCTCGGCCTCCCAAAGTGCTGGGATTACAGGCGTGAGCCACCGCGCCCTGCCCGGGATGGACTTTCTAAATCAGGTTTTTGAGGTGTTTTTTTTTTCTTTTTTCCAGTTTGCACATGAGGGAGGATTATATAGATATATATAGTGAAGAGGTAGGGAAGAGGTGTTTGAGCAGGAGTAGTAGAGGCCATTGACTAGGAGGGATTTTATTTAGGGGATTAAGAATCAATAAATGGGAAATTTTAAGAATGCTGCTAAAGAGGCTGATTTTGATTCTACAAGGGAACATTGAACCTAGTGCAAATATTAAAAATTAAGGTTATCTGACAGTTGCACATTAGATGGGAAGAGAGAACAGCAATGGACAAAGAGACCAGATGAGAAGCTGTTAAAATCCGCGTAGTAGGACTTAAATTCAGATTAGTGTATAGAAATGGACTAGAAGGAGTTAATACTTAGGAACTTCACAGAGGAGGCATCTTCAGGGCACGAGACTAGCTGGACAGGAAAACAAGGGATTAGGAGAGGTCTAAGATGTTTCCATGGTAGACTGAGAGAAGGCCAGTGCTGTGATGATGGAAACAATAGGAGCAAGGCATGATGGATCAAGTTCTGTATTCTTTGGTATTCTGCATCTAAAGTCATTCTTGTGCTTATAGGTGGAAAATTTTATTTTCTGCACCGGAATAACTATAAGGAAAGTTAGGATTCTTTGCTTTTCAAAACAAAGATCAGAGAGAAAAGGAGCTTTAGACATTATTGAAGTATATGTTCCTTTTAAAGCAACAGTGAGTTCTAAATCTATTAGTTGAATGAGGTTTCCTAAACAGGATTTTTTTTTCCCTATTTTTCCTTTTAGTGGGAAAGATACCGTGGTGAAATGGTGGGACCTTGATACTCAGCACTGCTTTAAAACAATGGTTGGCCACCGGACTGAGGTACATGTAGGGTCATGGGTGTGGGGAAATAATGGCAAGGCAAAAGGGAAAAGATGATTATCTTCTCTTCCTCTTCAAGGCTCTTTGTTTTTACTGCACACAATAATCATCATACACTGTCTTGAGAGACAGTGAGGTTGGTTTGATGGAAGCAATGCCAGCCACTGGAGCAGATACTGTAAAAACTGGCCTTGGATAGTTTTTAATTCCTGAGTTTCATCATTTCTAAATAATAAGTGCCCACTTTTATGAATGTAGGGAAGCTGAATGATATGTGTGTAGCACCTAGCTTACTGACAGGCAAGCAGTGCATGGTAGCTGTTAGAATAGTTACTTGAACACAGATCTATTCACTTGAGTTCAGGGACTGTATTTTATACATCTTTGCATCCTGTGCTTCCTTCATATCAGGCATTCAGGAAGGTAATACCTAGAATTAATGACAAGAACATTAAATTCTTTGTTGATTTGTAGCAATACTGTTATTTTCATTATTTAATTTCTGGATAGTTGAAGCTGAAAGTTATGGAATGGACATTAATGGGGCACCTTTTATTTGCTATACACTGCTGAAAGCAAAGAAATAAAAGACTTAAAATTATCATTTGAGTGGATTCTAGTTAAGATTTACACTAAACAGCCATTATCTTAATTTGATTATAGGAGGTAAAAGAGAAACTCCTAGTGTCACAAAAGTAATTTCACCACAGGCCATTTTTTTCTCTGTAAAAGTGAGATTTTTCTTGGTGCATTTTGAACGGGTTCTTAGTATGCCTTTTCTTTGCCTTTACGTTACTAAAGACATTTTACTACAGTGTACTCAGACTTTTGGAACATCTTATGCTACCTGGAGTCTCTTGAAAATCATATTACTCAAATCCTTTTATATTCTATAGGTATGGGGGTTGGTTCTGGTGTCAGAAGAAAAGCGACTCATCACTGGGGCCTCAGACAGTGAACTGAGGGCATGGGACATAACTTATCTGCAAGAGGTAATCAATTTTTTAAATCATGGGCAATGTCATGTTTAGAAGTTTCATAAGCACCTTGGATTTAGAATCAGATGTAATTATTGAGTACTTCACGTAGTATTATAAAGAATTCTATCACACTGATAACCTGCAACACCTAAACAAAGAAGTTTTTCTTCCTTATATGCTCATTGTCCTCATTTATTTGAGCTCATAAGGTAGCTTTAGGCGTACAGCTTCTGGTAATACTAATGTTTTAGTTTGTGGCATGCTTAATCAGATGTTCTTGACCTTTGGGTGTCCATGGATGGCCTTCAGAGTATCTGTGAACCTTTCTCCTCAAACATATATGTAGAATTTTATGTTTATAAATATGCATATTCTGAAAAGGTCTATAACTTTTTCTTAGACATTCAAAGAATTTACATAGAAAAAAAGCTTATCGATCTTAGGTTTAGCTAGATTTAAGTATGTGCTGTGTCCAGCAGCCATTTCAGTAGTAGTCTAGGGGTTATCTTTTCTTTATTTAAGGAGAAAATGTATCAACCTGTCTTGCAATGCCTTTGCAATTCCTAATACCCATTTGAATCTGCCATTCTAGAATATGGTCAACCTTTCACCTAAATACAGAGAAAATTGTGAAGTTGGTGAAGAGTGGGTCATTATTTTTTCACTGTTGTCACTAAACAGTAGTCCTTATGCTATAGAAAGTTTCTGGAGATAGTACCGAGTAATATTTTGTTTGTATATTATGTAGTCAGTTTTTAATACGTTCTGATACCTGTCCTGCTACTGAAGAGTTTTGATCAGGGAGATCACTGATTAGAAGCTAATACTGGTCATAAGAAAGATTTCTAAGTCTTCAGGATTAAGAGTCACCTCCTGGGCCAGGCACAGTGGCTCATGCCTATAATCCCAGCACTTCAGGAGGCTGGGACAGGAGGATCAGTTGAGTCCACACATGAGTTTGAGACCAGCCTGGGCAATATGGCAAGAACCTGTCTCTATAAAAAATTTAAAAATTAGTGCATGCCTGTGCTTTCAGCTATTTGGGGGCTTAGGTGGGAGGATGGCTTGAGCCTAGAAGATCAAGGATGCAGTGAGATATGGTCATACTGTTGCACTCCAGCCTGAGTGACAGAGTAAGACTTTGTCAACAACAACAACAACAACAACAAAATGCTTCCTGAAACATTATTTCAGCTTTTATTTTTCCATTTTTAAAAAAACAGATTGAAGACCTGGAAGAACCCAAGCCCAAGAAAATCAAAGGGTCTTCTCCTGGAGTACAAGATACTCTTGAGACAGAGGATGGTACCCTTGAGATGGATGAAGCCCCTGAGGATGTAATTCATTTCTGTTTCTTACGTTTTATTGTGTTGAATAGTGGGAAAGTGAGATTTGCAGATTTTTAGGGAATTAGCACTTTAGGGCATATTTTTGTTACTTGTGCTTATTAGAATTACATTTTTTTCAGAAGTTCAGCAGAACTTACATCTAACCTTCATGTGCTCTTGCTTCTTCTGTAGCGAATCCTTTCATGTAGAAAAGCTGGTTCCATAATGCGGGAAGGAAGAGACAGAGTTGTAAACCTTGCCGTCGACAAGACAGGCAGGATTCTGGCTTGCCATGTGAGTTCCAAACTTAGGAGAAATAATAAGGACTGGGTTGTTCCTTTCAAACACTCATTCTTTCACAGTCAATGTAAAGATGAATGTTTCTTTACTCGTGTTAATAATTCATTACATGGTACTGCGTGGATCTATAATCTCTAGCTTTATTAGCATAAAACAAAAAATAATTACTAGTAGGTTGGTGCAAAAGTAATTTCGGTTTTTGCCATTTAATAAGTAATGGCAAAAACCGAAATTACTTTTGCATCAATATTATTATTATTAGCAACCATTTATTAAATGCTGACTTTTCTAAGCAATTTAAAAGCATTTAATTTCTTATTTAGTCTTCAGAGCAATGCTACAATTAGGAAGTAGCATCCTCATTTTACAGATGAGATAGCAAACCCAGAGAGATTAAGTTGTCCAAGGTAATACAACTAGTAAGGGAAGAAAAATAAATATTGTTTGGTTTTTACTGAAAATTAGGTAAATTACAGATTGTCTCTCCTTGACTCACATTAACCTTTTGCCTTTCTAGGGAACTGATTCTGTGCTAGAATTGTTTTGTATCCTTTCCAAAGAGGAAATTCACAAGAAAATGGATAAGAAGATGAAGAAAGCTAGAAAGAAAGCAAAGTTTGTTGTTTTAATACTTACATTAATAATGAAGTATCCTAGGTGGGCCCCATGTTACTGAAAAACACTGGCTTCTTTAATATTTACTCTGTTATCAATTACCATGAAAAGATTGAGAAGAATTAGGTACCGATAATCCAATTTTATCAAGTCTCAGAGAGAGAGAAAATAGCACCTGAGTTCACAAATCTTTTGAGACCTATTCTGGTTTATTTAACATGGTTGGGTTATTAAGTGCGGGGGAATGAGTTTTCTGAAAAGTTCTGAAATTAGAAAAATAACCAGAGACATTTCAGTGGGGATCGTTTGAATTAAAAGGACTTGTTCCAGGAAATTTTATGGGCTGTTACATTCAGAATCCATTTCTTAAGGGTATCTATTAAGTGAAATAATACTTTTTGACACTGTAGTGTACAAAGTGTTTCCAAATATACTGCATTGTTTAATTCTCATGGTAATCTGTGTGGTTAAGTGACTTTTCCAGAACCATAGTTGGTTGAGGGACCAGATTTTGAACGCAAGTAAGAGCAAAGCTGCTTCTAGAAAAGTAAGAACATGATATACTTTTCTTCTTCTCTAGGTTAAATTCTTGCAAAGGGGAGGAAGAAGATCCTGAAATTAATGTTGAAATGACTCTGCAAGATGAAATCCAACGGGTGACTAATATCAAAACTTCTGCCAAAATCAAGTGAGTAAAAAATAAATTATCTTAAGTTATCATAGTAGTAAACTCCCAAGCATTGCTGGCTTTTTCATGCTATTTGTAAGCTGTCTGTTTGAATTATATATTTAGAGATAGTGGTCATGAGACAACTGTCACACTCTGCTCCTGTTGCTCTCACCGTGGGCCCACCTACTGTCTCGTATTTGGATTATTATAGTACCCATTTAGCTAGTCATTTGCTGTCTTTTCCTGCCGCTAATTAAAAAAAAAGTATGTCCCACGTTCAGAAAGGATATAAGTTCACTTATAAAGAATACATACGTAAAAACAAGGTATGTGTCAGAACCAGGATGTGAGCCTAGATTTTTTTTTTTAAACTTAAAAGCTACTCACCTACTACTCCATATTTGGAGCACTCTTTTTGAGGTGGAGTCTTGTTCTGTGGCCCAGGCTGGAATGCAGTGGCATGATCTCAGCTCACTGCGACCTCCGTCTCCCAGGTTCAAGCGATTCTCCTGCCTCAGCCTTTCCATAGCTGCAGTTAGAGGTGTGTGCCACCACACTTGGCTAATTTTTGTATTTTTAGTTGCGACAGGGTTTTGCCATGTTGGCTAAGCTCAAAATCCTGATCTCAAGTGATCTGTCTGCCTCAGCCTCCCAAAGTGCTGGGATTATAAGCGTGTGCCACCGAACCTGGCCTCAGAGCACTCCTATTTGAAGAATTTATAGTTATTCAAACTTTATATGGCTAGAGGACATCGTGAGCTAAGGCGGTAGATAGAACATTTATGATTATTTTCTCATGCAGATCTTTTGACTTGATTCATTCACCTCAAGGAGAGTTAAAGGCTGTCTTCCTGCTGCAGAACAACCTGGTGGAGTTATATTCATTTAATCCATCCTTGCCTACTCCTCAGCCTGTCAGAACAAGCAGAATTACCATTGGGGGTCATCGCAGTGATGTGCGGACTTTGTCATTCAGCTCAGACAATATAGCTGTTCTTTCAGCATCAGCTGATTCTGTTAAAATATGGAACAGGTTCGTGAAATAATTTTTCATATAGCTGTATTCAGTAGTATTTCTTTACTTTTAATTTTTTTGTTACTCTTAGTCATTAACTTCTTAAGGTCCTCAATAAAATTCTTTTTAGTGCATTTGGGCCATTGAACTATGGAGCTTAGAGAAGAAAAGTTGCCTTTTAAAATGTAGTACAAAAAAGAAAAAAAAGCAAGTGTGCTCCATGTCTAGAGCTTATAGCTGTACTTGGCTAGAGAAAAACATACAACCATACTACCTACTCTTTAAATTTAATAAAAAGTGGGCTGTTCGTGCTGCCCAGTAATTGTACCGTAATTTCTCATCATTATTTTACTTTCCTAGATGAGTTACACCATCCTTCTGTTGTCAGACCAAATATCTCCAAAACCTTTAAGCTAATGATTATATCTCCCATCTTAAAGGAAATAATAATCCTCTCTCACCCCTGCTTTGCTCTCCCATTACTACCTCATTCTCTGATTCCCTTTTCTCCATTCTGTCTTCATCTGTCTCCATCAAGCTTTCGTCCCACCATTTCTCAAAACAGTCATTATCATCTGTGATCATGTTTCCAAATCCAGTGAGCTAAAAGCTTTCTTTTATGCTCTCCCCTTTAATTGGTAACTTTCTCTCTTTGAAACACTTTGTCTGACTTTCATTATTTCCCCTTCCCTTGTTGTCTGTTTATTCTCAGTCCTTCCTCCATCCTTCTTATCTTTATGACCTCTAAGTGTTAGAGTGCTTTAGGGCAGTCTTTGGACCTTTTGTCTATCTAAACTCACTCCCTTATGTAATCTGTCACGTAGCTTTCTCTGTGTGATGACACATAAATTTACATCTAGCTTTAGCCTCCTCCCTAAACCTCAAACTCATATATACAAATACTTTGTATCACCACTTGGATGTCTAATTAAGTATTTCAAATTTTAATGTGTCTCAGACCAAACTTAAGATGCTAATTCTCCAAAAATTTTCCCACCTGCTATTCTTTCAGACTTCCCTACCTTAATAAATAATTACTTGATACCGGTTGTTTTAGTCCAAAACCTTATAGCCATTCTTGAATTTCTATTATTTATTTTGAGATAGTCTCGCTCTGTCACCCAGGCTGGAGTGCAGTGATGTGATCTTGGCTCACTGCAACTTCCACCTCCCGGGTTCAAGTGATTTTCCTGTTTCAGCCTCCCGAGTAGCTGGGATTACAGGCATGTGCTACCACACCTGGCTAATTTTTGTATTTTTAGTAGAGAAGGGGTTTCACCATATTGGCCAGGCTAGTCTCAAACTCCTGACCTCAAGTGATCAACGCACCTTGGTCTCCCAAAGTGCTGGGATTATAGGCATGAGTCACCATGCCCGGCCCGTTATTTTCATGTCCTGTATCCATCCAATCTATTAGCAAATCCTATCAGCTCTACCTTTAAAACTTATCCCAAATCCAGCCTCATGTTACCACCTGCACTGCCACTGTCCCATTCAAACCACTGTCATTTCTCACGTGGGTTATTGTAATAGCCCCCTGACTGGTGTCCCTGTGTTCTTGCTTGCTCCTCTGTAGTCTTCTGAACACAGTAACCAGTGTAATCTTTCAAGAGTAGAAGTTAGAGCACTTTGAATATTTCCTTCTCACTCTACCTACTTTACAGACCTTATCTCTTACTGCTTTCCTCTTCTCCTTCACTAGAGCCACACTGGCCTTGCTGTTCCTTCAACAGAACAAGAACGTGCCTTCCTTATAGCTGTTGTGCTCCCTGTTCTTTTTGCCTGGCTCTGTCTTCCCCATTTATCCATATGCTTTTTTCGTGTCTTATCAGATGACAGTCCTATCATTCTTACCCTACTCCTTGCACTCTTCATCCTCTTCTCCCAGCATTATGTTTCTCTGTAGTACCTATCATCTGACATACCAAATGTTTATATATTTATTATTCCTGAAGACTGTTAACCTTTATGAGGTTAGGAACCTCTGCTGTTTCGTCCACTGTTTTATCTCCAGCATCTAGAACAGTAGGCATTCAGTAAATGTTTGTTAAGTGGACGTTTGAGATATTTTAATCAGTGAATGTTTGTGGTCCTATAAAAAATGCAGGGATATGGAATGATGTACTGATTTGACTTGCAGTCCTTCAGACTCACTCACTTCTTGGTAATGGCAGATTGGGTTCTGTGGAGCCCAGCAGACACTTTTTTTCTACCTGCTTTTGTGTGATTTCTGTTCCTTAGGATTTGGAGGCCCTACAAAGTAAACAAAGTTTGATACTCTTTAGCATTTTCTCCCATGACTATAATTGTATGTGAGTCAAGGGTTTTTAAGACTTTTATCTTCTTTTATGTTCATCTGAGTAAGTGTATTGAAACATACAGACTGACCTCTAAAATGGGGAAACAGATTCTCTTAACATGAGTTCTTTATGTTTTCTTTTTCATAGGTCTACGCTACAGTGTATTCGCACCATGACCTGTGAATATGCACTTTGCTCATTCTTTGTACCTGGTGATAGACAGGTGATCATAGGAACAAAGGTAAATGGAGACCTTTTCTGGGATATCTGGAGCTTTTCTACTCCAAATTCATAAAGTTAAGAAATCTGGTTCCTGTTTTTAGCATATTAGAGATGTACTAGAGCTAAGTAATCTGGGAGGATGTTAGTTTATTGCATTTTTTGTTTACTGAAGTTTTATTTGTTAAAAATTATGAAGAAGAAAATTAAAATCATGACTCTGAGATAACTACCATTAACATTCATGTGTCTTTTTCTGAGCACATATGAAATTGTGGTTTTTTTTGTTTGTTTTTTTTTTGTTTTTTTTGAGACGGAGTTTCGCTCTTGTTACCCAGGCTGGAGTGCAATGGCGCCATCTCGGCTCACCGCAACCTCCGCCTCCTGGGTTCAGGCAATTCTCCCGCCTCAGCCTCCCGAGTAGCTGGGATTACAGGCACGCGCCACCGGGCCCAGCTAATTTTTTTATCTTTAGTAGAGACGGGGTTTCACTATGTTGAC
>CM052659.1:108750294-108855547 GCA_028533165.1 Leontopithecus rosalia
GAAATTCTGTTTTAATTAATTATAAAACATATTAAGGGTAGTAATAAAATAAAAGTACCTAGTGTGCTTGGCAGATAGAAGCATTCAGTAAAGACAAACTGATCAAGTCCTCATTCCTAGGGATAGTCAGACTGGGGGACAACCATGTGGTAATAAGCACACATGGATTTATATTTAGTTTCTGCCCTTTAGAAATGGGTAATTTGGAGCAAGTCACATAACTGCTCATAGTGTGTTTCTTTATATTATGGGATGGTGACACTTGCTTTATGACAGCAGCTTTCCTACCAGGCTCTGGCACTTACTAGCTATATGACCTTAACACTGGTGTTAGCATTGCTGTTCTCATGGAAAATGATGTTAATGACCTATTTCACAGAGATAAAGTATGAGATGGAGTCTTGCTGTGTTGCCCAGGCTGAAGTATAGTGGCATGGTCTCAGCTTACCACAACCTCTGCCTCCCGGGTTCAAGGGATTCTCTTGCCTCAGCCTCCTGAGTAGCTGGGATTATAGGCACACACCACCACACCCAGCTAATTTTTATATTTTTAGTAGAGACTGGGTTTCACCATGTTGATCAGGCTGGTATTGAACTGATCTCGTGATCTGCCTGCCTCAGCCTCCCAAAGCGCTGGGATTACAGGCGTGAGCCACCACGCCCAGCCTGAAGTATGCAAAACTCTTAGCAGAGAAACTAGCTTGCAGCATATACCTAATGGATAATAGAGCTGATAGCAGAAATAGCAGTAGTGGTTGTACCAGTGGTGACAATAAAATGGAACCAGTTCTATGGAGTGTTTTGAAAAGTGCTTTGCAAGTATTTGTCATTACTGTTCCCATAAAACAAAGGCATATGTACATGAGTTCTTTATAAAATATGGATTACAGTGGATATTTTTTGCTCAACAAAAAAATATAATATGGGCTGGTGCGATTTTAGGAACAATGCCAGGAAACGTATTCACATTTCAAAAATTTCCTTCTTTCTTCATTCATTCTTGCAACAAACATCCATCTCCGATTTGCTGTTGGGAAAGTGTTTTTTGAATTGCTTAAGACTACCCATGTGACTAAAATGCAATCTCTGGCTTACTGGCTGCTAGGCAGTTAATATATTATTATCTTATTTAATCCTGACAATATCTTTGAAACATTGGTGCTCTAAATTTCATTTTACAGATGAAAAGCTAGGTTCATGGGGATGAATTTGCCGGTGGGCACAAAGCAGACCTAGTTTCTAGCTTATACTCTCTGTACCACATTGTGCAGAAGCTCATCATAAAGCAGGCCTTGCCTGTGTGTGTGTGTTACATGCTGGCACCATGACTATGGCTTATATAAACCTCTAAACAGGAATTGTAGTGTTTGCTTTCTATGCCGTTAGGATTTTTTTTTTTAATTCATTGTCTTCCTTAGTGTTATAGGTAGATCCCGTTTCTTATTGTCAGTGTATTGTAGAGGAGAAAACCAAAAGCAGATGGAAAAGAGTTGGTTAAGCCAATAACTATAGAGGATTGTCCCCTTAAAGGATTGGCTAAATGTTAAAGGCTTTTAGGTTTGCATTTACTATTTGTTTATTCTGATTTGCCTAATGGTCATGATGTTTCCCTTTTGAAGTTGTGGAACCAATGAAAGTAATGCGTCCAGTACCACACAGTGGTTAGTCCACACTTGTACACCATGGCAGCCCTGCCAAGGTTAACTCAGCACGTTAGTAGGGGATTTAATAGCATTTAATTAGATAGGAAATACAAAACATGGAATGTGGAATCCATTTCCTAAGCAATCAATCACATTTTTGCAGCTCGGTTATGAAGTCTTTCTAAATAGTGCAGGCATGAATCATGGAGGTTGTAGGTATGTTCACTGGAGCTATGCTCATTTTGTGTCTTCCCAGACAGGGAAGCTGCAGCTTTATGACTTGGCCTCAGGAAATCTGCTGGAGACAATAGACGCACATGATGGAGCTTTATGGTCTATGTCCCTCTCTCCAGATCAGGTAACTAAACCGTATTTTAAAGCTCTGGACTTCAGCGCTCTGGCTATAGTTCTCAATTCTTGTATCAAGTTTTACTGCTGCTAAGAAACATTTCTCTCAGGGTTTCTCTAAAAAAGCCTGCGGGTTTTTTTGGTCTAATCTTTACTCTTCATATATGATGCCTTCTTATATACCTGGTAAGTGACTAGCTGTCATTATGAAATGTATTCATGATTGGCTACGTTGGCTCATCGGCAACATGACATCAAATTGCTTACCCTCATGATTTTTTTGCCAGTGTTCATAATACTTCTTAAGGGGGAATATGCTCTTGGGCAACATGATGCAGAGAACTGAGTAGACTTTGCTGCCCCCCTTTTTTCCCAAACATCTATGACTGTATAAGCTTAGTAGTTTTAGCAAGTATGTCACCCTTTACAAGTCAATAAAAATATGCTCACCTTCAAAGCAGTTCCTGGCAAACTGCTTATTCTAGTAATGGTGCTGTTGGTTAGAAAATCTTGAGATACTTTTTTGACAATACCTTAAGAAATTTTGGCCCATTTATTTAAATAGTCTCAATGGTAGAAAATTTTCATCCATTGAAAATAGATCTTAGTTTTGGGAAAAAACTATGAAGTTTAGAGTGGTTAATACCATTTGGGGTCCAAACCAAACAGCTGTGAGTCCAAAGTAGTAATCAGTCTTGCATTTGTAGAGTGTTCTCTTTTCCATAAACTGTGTGGTCTTTTTTTCAACAAAACTAGGGATCATGGAAAGGTTGTTTTCTGTGTGATAAATCTGTGAGGTGGCAGAACAGACACTTGAGATTCTGTTTTCTGACTCCATGTTCTATGTGCTTTACACTAACACCACCATGTAATGAGACTAATTTTCTTGATAATGGAAAACAGCTTCAAAAATGGTTTAAGCAGGGACATTGCAGGCCTAAATGTATATCCTTCTGAGGTAAATACTTCAAACAAATCTAGATTATCCGTTCTATGTATATTCAAACTAGTTTACTGAGAGTTTTTGTTTCTTCTTGATGCTAGATAATAGTATAACTAGAGCTTTTCATTCATTATTATCTCTGCCTATGTTAGTCAATGGTAGGAATTTTCACGTAAGGTTTGCGGCAGTAGATGCAAAAGAGCAGTGAAAGGGGCTAGAGAGAACCGCATTTTTCTTAATTTTTATCCATGCCATTAAATAAAAATATTTTCTTAGACTTCTAAAATGTATCTTCTTAGCAAAGTTTTTATACTAAAATAGTTTTTAATTGAAATTTCATTTGCTTTTCAGCGTGGCTTTGTGACAGGTGGTGCAGATAAATCTGTCAAATTCTGGGATTTTGAGTTAGTGAAAGATGAAAATAGTACCCAAAAGAGGTGAGTAGACATTTTTTGTGTCCCTTTTTTGGACTGAAAATGGGGAACCATTGAATGTCAAACGTATGCGTTGTTTGTCATTAGAGTTAGGATTTATCAGAATTTGTGTTCTCATTCATTTTTTTCTTGATGTTTTTTGTGGTGCTAGACTTTCGGTGAAGCAAACTCGAACCTTGCAACTAGATGAAGATGTTCTATATGTCAGTTACTCTCCCAATCAAAAGCTATTGGCTGTGTCTTTGCTGGACTGTACCGTGAAAATTTTCTATGTTGATACTTTAAAGGTATAGTGGTTATGCCTGGGGATATTTTCCCTTTCTGACTGACCTTAAGAATTTGGATTGAGACTATAAAGAAGTGGCCGTGACTGTGCTTAGCAGTAGTAGTACAGTTCTAAAAATGTGTGTGTGTCAATCAAAGCAATGTAAGTATACTAGAGAAGCTAGCATTTTAAAATAATTCTATGGTTCATAAATTTTGTTTAAAGCAAGTTAAATTGTATATGTTCAAAAAATCTTGAGGACAGAAAATTCTGTCATGCTAAGTAGTAGTAGGAACATTGCTAGGTGTCCTAGGCAGTGATTTCACACTTAGCTCTATATTAGGATCCGATCATTTGGGTTGCTTTTAAAATTTAGATTACTACACCCAGAGAGTTGATAGGAATGGGTTGAGCCTGGGAATTTTTTTGTGGAACAGGTGCTCTGAAATCTTTTCCGTGAAGCGATCCAGAGATCTGACTGAGGCAGTATGCTTCTGGGGGCCTCCTTGCCTCCACTATACTGCAGTATTCTTGGCATGTGCATGGAGGATCTGTGTATTGGACACAGCTACTCTTGCCAAGCTGTCTTTTATTGCTTTTCTTTGAAAATATACATGTAAAGCAATTTTAAAATGTACTTATTATTGTATTTTAAAGTCATATTTTAGACCTACATGTAATAAATTATACCTATATTTTATAGACAGACATGAATTATTATTATTTTTTTTAATGTTTAGTTTTTTCTCTCACTGTATGGACACAAACTGCCTGTTATCTGCATGGACATCTCTTATGTAAGTGAAGTTTAAATAGTGTCTCAGTAATATGTTACCTTTTCTAAAGCAGATACTTTCTTATTTCTGGCTTGATGTCTTCATTTTAGATTATTTGCTTTTATCACTCTGTTATATATTTTTCTCTAAAAAGTCTCAATTTAATATATTCTATCTCGTATGTATTACTTTAATATTTTCAGAATAATTTTGTATTATCTTAGTCAATCCTTATAAATATTGTCTTAATCCCTCTTATAGATCTCCCAAATAGTATTTTGTTATTTAAAATACTATATTTGGTAGAATCCACTAAAATATGAAAGACTTTTAAAAAGGCATTTCTTTTTGTTCTGAAGGGTAATGGTGCTGAGGAGCTTGGATTTGTATTTGGATAGTTACGGTATTTTATACTATGTAGACTTTTAGTCTGTTGACCAAAATCATTTATTTCCCAATATCTAGTTTTGATTAGGAGTAGCAGTGTATATTTAAAAACAATGTCTATTCTGTGTGAAAGGAGTTGACCTCATAGCTGTCTGATCAGTGCACTAACAAAGTTAAGTTACAGTGTTAAATGTATTTTCTATTTTTTTTATGTTGACAACCATTTAAACCAGGCATTGAAATAGGAGAGAGAAGAGAAATAGTGATAGGGAGCATGGGATACATGAACATTCTAGTAGAGTCTTTCTCAGCTTCTCTTCTCTTTCTCCTTTCCACTTTCTCTCCAAATCCCATGCCAGAGATTAGAGAGTCTTTTTGCCATCTAACAAGTAAATAAATAATCTAACATTAAGGCACAGCACTGCCCTATGACAGTACGAAAGTATTTAAGCCACAAGGTTCATGCTTTTACTTAACAAGCTTTTAAAGTACCTCTGTAGGTAAGAGCAAAGAATTCAGCGTTTTTAGTAGAGAAATGAAATCAGTTTTTTGGCTTCATTTTAATGTTTTTGAAAGAAATGGGTTAAATATTCTGGTTAGCTTTTTATTCATATCCAGAATTCAAAAATCAAGGTAATGTTTGACTTTGGTTTCTCATAGGATGGAGCACTCATAGCAACTGGCTCCGCTGATAGGAATGTGAAAATCTGGGGTTTGGACTTTGGGGACTGCCACAAGTCTCTCTTTGCACATGATGACAGGTACGTATAGTCTTTTCAGAGGCCTCCCTTTAACTCATCTGTAGGTATCGCTTTCCTTGAGCATCTGCGTCTATTTTTCAGTGTTCTCTGGCAGTGATATAAGTTCTAAAATATAGTCCAACACTCTAGAACTAGCTAGTCAAATGCTATTTATGTGTATAAAACTCTTTTTGCTAACTTGAAATTTTATGACATTTGAATATTTCTGTCACTTTTCAGCGTGATGTACCTACAGTTTGTACCCAAGTCTCACCTCTTCTTCACTGCTGGGAAAGACCATAAGATTAAACAGTGGGATGCAGACAGATTTGAACACATACAGACTCTGGAGGTAACCACATGCCTGCTTTGCTTGCTTGGTACTTAAGAAATACTTTTAACGATATTTAATTACCCACTAAGTAGTGGTCTGTGAATGATGAGATATTCTTACTTGAGTTTTTTTTTCCCCCTCTAGGGGCATCACCAGGAAATATGGTGTTTGGCCGTAAGCCCCAATGGAGACTATGTTGTTTCATCGTCCCATGACAAATCTCTGAGACTTTGGGAGAGAACAAGGGAGCCTCTTATTCTTGAGGAAGAAAGGGAGATGGTAAGAACGTTAGGCTTGGGTACAGATGTGCCAGTAGGTGTCTGACAGGCTGTCCTAGTTGAAGTTTTCTGTCTCGTGCAGCTACACCTCATTCATTCCAAGTCCAAGAACCTTCAGGAGATCTGTTCAAGACTATTGTCACCCATTTCAGAAGCTAAGCAGAGATAAAGATGCCATTAGGGGTTATGCTATCAAAGAAGCAGCTTCTTGCTGCCTCATTTCTCTTTATGTACAGATCATGTTTTATTCTCTCAAATTAATGTATGTCTATCTCATGGCAGGAAAGAGAAGCAGAATATGAGGAGAGTGTGGCCAAAGAAGACCAACCAGCAGTAAGTAAATTTTGGGGACCCTGAGATTATGCCCTATATATAGTTATCTTACTGAAATTGACTATAATATCCAGAATTTCTAACAGAATTAAAATTGAGGCTAGAAATTGAAGGTATAACCAGCTGATAAGGGAAAGAATCTGCATAATTATTTTTGTTTAACTGTATATCTTAATTTTGTGGTTCAAGTGATTGACCAAATTTGCTGTTGAGTAACTGGCAGTTGAGGCTTTAGGGAATCATTTTACTCGCTGTAGAGCAAAAATAAAAATTCGAAAATTTGGATATTCTCTTTTTAAACATTTGCAGAATATTCTTAGGATAATACGTATGCTTAAGTGTCTGGCACTTACTAAGTACTGTTAATGCTAGTTGATAACACTGTTAGTATTTTCATAAAATGATGGCTATTCTTATATGGATGTAAGATTAATTTATCAGCTAACTCCTGTCAACACTATCCTTCAAGGATTTCTTTGTTTCTGGCAGGTTCCTGGAGAGACTCAAGGTGACAGTTACTTCGCTGGAAAGAAAACTATTGAAACAGTGAAAGCAGTAAGTTGATATAGAATGTAGTATCTCATTTTTTAATAAGATCCCAACTTTTTAGTAAAAGTTTTATTCTGTATCAACCAGAAAGCCATTCTTTGGCAAAAAGTTGATGAGATTTAAAGGTGGGGATTACAGCCTCTGTTTTCTTCTCTTGTAACCAAAGATGGGAGTAGTCCTGAATCTCTTTGATCAGTATGTGCTTTTTTTCAGGTGTTCCTGCTACCTGCCCTATTCAGAGTGTCTCGATATTATCCCACCTGAGTCCATAACACTTAGTCTCCTCCCCGTGAATTAAAAAAATAAGAAAACCAAAAATGTCTTTACATGCTTTTTGGCACTCTATTCACACATCTTTATTAAATGGATTGAAGCTATTTCATTTGGCAAATTTCTGGTCAGCTTTTCCAGTTTCGGTGTCCTGGGATGGAGTATTTTGTAATGATTTCTTTGCTTTGTTATCATCTGTAGGCTGAGAGGATCATGGAGGCTATTGAGTTGTACCGAGAAGAAACTACAAAAATGAAGGAACACAAAGCCATTTGTAAAGCTGCCGGGAAAGAGGTAAGAGAGTACAGTAAGTTGCAGTATCAATAGAGGGAATTCCTGTGGAGAAAACCATTATTCTGGGATCTATTATCTAAGCTCAGGGTATGCAATAAATGCAGTAGAACCTTTCCAACTCACTATATTAGAAGAAATTGAGGAACTGCGGGAGGAAGGGAACTTGGTCTTAATGAAAGTGAAGGAAAGGAATTTGCAGATTGAGGTGATTATTGTCTGGAGTAGAAATTCACATTCCTACTTTGGTTTCAGAGGCAGGGTAACCATTTCAGATTTCTAGATAAAACGCATTGTCCAAGCTCATTCATGAGTACTATAGAAACTAACAGGCTTGATAATTCTTTTATACTCTGTCAGTTTTTTAGGGTCTCTCTTCAAAATTATAAAATAGAGTTACTATTCTGTCTGTAACAAGCGCTATGTAAGTCTCAGTTTTTTGAATGATTTTATTTAATAATTTCTTCATAGGTTCCTCTTCCCACCAACCCCATCCTGATGGCTTATGGCAGTATCTCAGTGAGTAAAATGTGTAATAGTTTTTCCTTGGTTATTCAAAGGTTACTTACAAGGACGAGAAAGGAAGTAAAGAGGCATTATGATTTGGGGATGGATTATTGGGAATACTTTTTCTTTAAAAGTCTCTTTTGAATCTTGGCATTCTGTAGGATAGTTTACATTTCAAAAGGACCACTTCAGTGTGACTTTCCAAGCTAGCCTTTTTGGTTGTACTCGACTGCCATTCTTCTGTTTTCTAGTGCCTGTTTATGTTCAAGGTCCAAAGCCCCCTGAAGACTCTAGAAGTTCATCTAAATGAACTTTTGAATCAGCCTTCCAAGGAAAAGTTGACAGAAATCAGTCTGATACGATAAAGAAGAGAGAGAGGAAAAGTAATGGGGGAGTATATGTTTATCTAGGAATCTCTAATTAGTATTTTCCTTGCATGTCTCATCACTAATTTTGTGAGTCAGGGCATCTTCACCTTACAGATTAGTAATCTGGCTTGACTTGTAGCATAGTTGCTAAGGGACAGAGTTCGACTGCAAACCCAGATCTGGCTGACTCTAAACTCTTACAGATCTTGCCATTTTAGAACACTTTTTCTGAAGAAAGGAGGAGAGGTTCCTGTTTTATAGGAGAGAGAAATTAGAGAACTTCAGTAGAAACCAACCAAGAGTATTGCTAATGGTGTTAATGCTTCCTTTACAGCCTTCAGCTTATGTATTAGAGGTTTTTAAAGGTATCAGGTCAAGGTGAGTGAGTCCTTGTACACAGTTACTATAATCTGTCAGCGAACATTTATGAAGTGCTTATTTGAATAGGAAATAAATAGAAATTATTTATTGATGTCTTTCTTTTAGGTTTAACAATGTCAAAGTTTTAATGGAAAATAATTTATAATGTTTGAAGTGCTAGAACTAGGAAGTTCCTTCTAAAGTATGAAAAGAGATGCTTTTAAGGACAAATGAAGGGGAGTGATTTATGTTGGAGGCAATGAAATAATATATAATTAAATCAGAAGCACCAACTGTTAATATTTTTTTATATGTTTGGCTTCTTTTCTGTGTACATACACAATTGGAATATTATATAAAGTTTTATATTCTGTTCTTTTTTCACATATTTCCTGAATATTTGTTTGTTCATATTAAAAAAAAAATCACTGGATTCAGAATTACTTTATCAGTAATTACTGGATGTTGCCTTTGTTTCTCCTGTTAAGGGCTTCACTGAATATGTTTACATCTTTGTCATCGTTATTGATTATTTTTCTTAAGAGTCCTAGCAGCCTAATAACTGACCAGTAGGCCTGAAGTTTTTTTATATTGCCAAATTACTTTCCAGGGTGATTATACTGATTTTGGCAGGCTTTTACATATTTGTTGCCAGTGTGAGAGTCAGAAGGTAATACTGTATTATGTTCATTTCTTTTGACTATTAATGAAGTTAAAAATTTCAGCACGTTTGTTGACCATTTGTATTTTTTCTTGTGAATTTTTAGTTATCTTTTTCTGCTCTTAAGTAGCCTTTTACTGTTTTTTAAAGAATTCTTTCTGGGCACAGTGGCATGCCAACATTTTGAGATGCTTGAGACCAGAAGTTTGAGACCAGCCTGGCACCATACTTTATTTTCTTTATCATAAATTTTTACAATAACTGTTACATTATTTGTGATTTTCCTTTTGATTTTATCAATGAGTTTGTAATACTAAAGGCTATCATTTTCATAGTGAACCACAGTATCTACATATATTCTTTACAAGAAACAACACCTGTCTTAGGATAAAGATGAAGCTTCACTACAGAAATGTAAAAGAAAATTGATTAATGTGGAGGTTACAATACATTTCAAGATAGAAGATTCTGTGTTTTAAAGATTTAATTTTTTCCTAATTAATAGGTTTTTAATCCCATTTGATATCCTGAGATTTTAAATTAGAATTCATGAAATAATAATGCTTGAGCTAGTTCTAGAGGGAACTATTTTCCCAGATTAAAAGGCTATAAAATTAGCAAAATTAAAATATGTAGGATTGGTGTCAGGATCAATCATCAAAATAGACTCTAAAGCCCTGAAACACACTCTGTCCTATATAAGGACTCAATATATGGTAAAAGAATGTCATATGAAGATGGAGTATTCAACAAAAGGCCTTGGAGGAATTGTTATCTGGAGGAAAAAAATGTTAGATTTTTCCCATCATGCCATTGACCAGAATACATTCTAAACAGATTAAGATATTAAATATAAAACAATTAAAAAGGGAGATTCATCTAGCATATAAATGAATATTTAACTGTAGGCAGGATGTATTCAAGTAGAAAATGAGTAGAAAAATAAGGGAAAGATTTAAAAATTGTGTTAATAAATGTGGTATTTTTATATGTCTGTTTTCTTTTTCAGTGAGCTGGAAGAATCTCTACTTGTGCTGCCTTTCTCTTATGTCCCAGACATTCTTAAACTCTTTAACGAATTCATGCAGCTGGGCTCTGATGTTGAACTCATATGTAGGTGCCTCTTCTTCCTCCTCAGGTAACATCGTTTTCCAAAGAATACCATGTCTGTTTAGCACAGCTGCTTCAGTAGAACCTTAACTGAAGCTGTCAACACTTTGGGATTAAGAATTATGCCAAACTCGGTGACTCATACCTGTAATTCTCAGCACTTTGGGAGGCTGAAGTGGGTGGATTGCTTGAGCCCAGGAGTTTGAGACCAGCCTGAGCAACGTGGTGAAACCCTGTCTCTAGCAAAAATACAAAAATTAGCTGGGAGTGGTGGAGCACACCTGTGGTCCCAGCCACGTGGGAGGCTGAGGTGGGAGAATTGCTTGAGCCGGGAGGCAAAGGCTGCAATGAGCCCCAGATCATGCCACTGCACTCCAGACTGGGCAACAGAGCAAGACTCTGTCTGCCAAAAAAGAAAAAGAAATATTGTTTCCGAAAGTGAATTTCAGTGCTAGCTGACATAAAATATTTCTTATCCTTTGGAATCAGTCTTTGCTTTAAAATAAGGACCACGTCTTTGAGTAAGAAGTCATGGTGCTACATTGCTGAGGAATGCTTACTCAGTCATAGGCCTCCATGTTACCATCTAAGATAGCTCTAGTTCTAGTCAGTTTGCCAAGAGCCAATTATGATTGGCCAATTTGCCTCATTTGTTGTTTCTTTTAAATCAAGCTTGTCCAGCCTGTGGCCTGTGGGCCCCATGTGGGCCAGCACAGCTTTGAATGTGGTCTGACACAAATTTGTAAACTTTAGTAAAACATAGAGATTTTTTTGTTGTTGTTCATCAGCTATCATTAGGGTGTTTTCTGTGTGGCCTGAGACAGGTCTTCCAATGTGGCCCAGTGGAGCCAAAAAGGTGGACATTACTGTTTTAAAGTGTTTAGTATTAAGCTAACAGGTTTTGTTTTGTCCTTATACCAACATTTTAAGGAAATCAGTTTATTTCTCATAGTCTCTAAAGGTGCAAATGGAAATGTAGGGGCATATATAGAGGTAAACTAAGGAAAACAAAGCAAATATGTTCATTAGGCTATATTCTTAAATATGAAGAATTCTGTTAATAGGTAGTTGAGAAGAATATATATACAGAGGCTTAATATATTCTTAATATATTCTCATCTCTCACTCTCTGACTCTCACTTTCAAGCTGTTACAGCAGAGAACAGGAATAGAGACAATTTGAACATTCCTTCAAATACTGTTATGAAGACAAAAACTGGCCAGCCAATGCCAAATAGTTAAACAGGTGTATGTAGTGAATTGACCAAATAGGCATTCGGTGAATTGGCCTGTTTTTATGATTCTTAACCCTTCATTACTTTTATCCTATCCAGGATAGTAGCAAGAGAAGAAGAAGAATATGTTCTGTTGCCATACTGATAATTTGGGGCAAGTTGTAAAGACATAAATTCATATTTAACAGTATTACTAATAATTTTGATGGCATACGTGCTATTGAATCAGGGTTACTGGTTCTACGAGAAACACTGAATATATAAAGTGTATCAGAGGGTTATAGATGGGTACGACCTGACAGGTATGACAGGGTCTTCAAGGATATCTTGGTACTCTAGGTCAGAGTTTGAATCTCTGATGAATGTCTCTATCTCTTTTTTGCTGTAGCTTTATTAGAAGGAATAATGCATCTTCGTTGAGTTGGCATTTCTTAGAGAGTTCATTCTGTCTTTGAGTTTTCCACAAAGTACCACTGTCAAAATCTGTAACCACTGGCAGGTTGCTAGGAAAGAGTTAGCCTTTGCAAATGAGTTGAATGTGTTATAAAGTTGAGGATAGTATTTTTTAAGTTGTCACCAAATTGAACTGAATAGTAGAGAAAGAAACTTCTTTGGCTTTTTTTTGCCCAAAACATGTCTATACTGTATTTTTTGTTGTTCCTTTGATATTGTGTCTGTTTACTGTTTCTAGAAGGGTTAGGTAGGGCTAGAGCCTCTCTGCAACATGGCTCTGTTTTGTTTTTCTATTAGGATTCACTTTGGACAGATCACTAGCAATCAAATGCTTGTGCCAGTGATAGAAAAATTAAGGGAAACAACTATTTCAAAAGTCAGCGAAGTCCGGGTAAGTATCTTTGCATAGAGATAAAATGATGAGGCGAATTCCTAGTGTGATTAGAAGTAGTACACTGTGTTGTGCTTTGTCTTCAGCAGTACCCACCACCGATAAATCCATATTGAGATCATTTTTGTTGGAATTAGTAGGAATTAAAAAAAATCAAGCAAAGTTCTTAATGAGGGAAAGATAAGTAACAACACCTGAAGCTTTGGTTCTCATATGCTGCTATAATGAAGTGAAGTGGGAGAACATGTTTTAATATTTATTGTCTTGCATTCCAGGATGTTATCGGCTTCAATATGGCTGGTCTTGATTATCTCAAGAGGGAATGCGAGGCAAAAAGTGAAGTTATGTTTTTTGCTGATGCTACTAGCCACTTGGAAGAGAAGAAGAGGAAGAGAAAAAAGAGGGAAAAGCTGATTCTAACGTTGACTTAGAACTGAAATGTGTCTTTTTTTAACTTTTTCCTTAAAAGGACTCCTAAACTAAGCACAGTAGAGTTGGCGTCATCTTAAAAATACCAAATAGCGGAAGATCACACTGCAGAAGATCTCAGTATGTGGTTCATAGCTTTGCCTGAGGGAATTCCAACATGAGATTATGGGTTGGCTCCATTTCTTGGACTTAAAATGCATGATTAGTTTTAAAATCTCTATGTGCTCTCAAAGCTTGAGGCTTGCAGTTATTGTTCCCTTTATATTCTAGCAGGGAATAAATAATTGTTTTAATTAGGTATTTCTTTTTACTAGAATTGAAATTAACATTTGAAAAGTTTTTCATATTTTTTATGGCAGATGATTTGTCATTTATTTATATTAGGTTTTACTACCTATTGAGATAATTAGGTGCATAATTGATTGCCCTCTGGCCATAAAAATACAGTATCATGGACTCTAAAAGGACCATAAAAATTAACCAGAAAAGCCTCCCCAGACTTAACCTTTTATAAGTTATGTCTGTATATAAGAAGATTCTAATTGCTGTTTATACTTTTCTGAATAAAATAGTTGTTTCTAATTAAAGAGTAGCCAAGCTAAGATGCCTGGCTGGGCTTCTGAGTAATTAATACATTTGTGCGTGTGTGTTTGTGTGTGTGTGTGCATGTGTGTGTGTAGATACATATACAGTTGATGCTTGAACAATGCAGATGGTAGTGGCACTGACTCCCCTTCACAGTCAAAAATCTGCATATAACTTGATTCCCCACAGTCTTAAGTACTAGTAGCCTGTTACTGACTGGGAGCCTTACTGCTATACTATATATATTGTATACTGTATTCTTAATGTGAGCTAGAGAAAAGAAAATGTTACTTACAAAATGATAAGGAAGAGAAAATACATTTGCCGTATTTATCAATACTATAAGTGTATATCATCTGTTTATAAAACGAATTGTCTGTGTGGAGTGGCAGGCAACCGCAGCGCAACTTCAATCTGTGGTACCTATCAAGCAATTATGTCATGACTCTTCTGCTTTTTGGGAGCACTGTGGTATGCAGTTTACTGCGGAGATGAATTGTTCAGGCACAGGTGATTAGTGTCACACAGCGTTTTAAATGCATACTCACATTTGAGCTCACTGCAATAGCAACAGCAGGTGGCTGTGAAATTACTTCAGTAATATACTGTGTATTACAGCTAATTTTATGCAGTTATGATTTAATACTGCATCCTTTTTTTACATCTCTCAACTGAATTGTACCATGTATTATCTGTATTTATTTTGATAAAATAATAGATTTGCATGTATTTTATAACAGTAAATGATAAAATAGTCTAGTATCTACATATATTTTATGCATTTGTGATAAATTTTTTTTATATTCAATAAACAAAAGTATTTTTTCAAACTTTTTTTCATCTGCAACTATTCTCATTGTTTCAAATCTCCAAAAATTGTTTCAATATATTTATTGAAAGAAATCTGTATATAAGTGGAGCCACGTGGTTCAAACCCGTGTTCAAGGGTTTGTCTTCTGTATATCTTCATGGTAGGGATTGGGGAAGTAGGAGTGTTCTAGGAAAAGAGATTGGCAGATACCTCTGGGTCTGGGCTTTGGGGGAAGTTCATAAATTACTACATCATACTCCTTGTTACAGGCCTGTTTAGACTTTCTGTATCTTCCTGAGACAGTTTTGGTTTTTATCTTTTTTGTTGTTAATCCCAAAGCCTTAAAACTAAGGTTTCTATCTATTTATTAATTTGATCATTTCAACCAAGTTACTGTGTTGTGGGGCCACCATTTGCTTCCCAGACTCAGAGCTGCAGTTCTTGTGGCTTGGCGATTTGTGTCCCAAACCACAAGTCTTAATGTTCTTGAGCATAACACAATCACTGAAATGAGGTAAGGAATGCAGTGCTGTTATTTGTTGGGCAGAATAAATAAATTTTGGCACAGAGTTTCTGAAGGCATAACTATGAAAGGCAAGAGAATAGGCCGGCAGGATAATGCATTCTAGGTGCTTTCCAAGGAGTCAATGTGCCACCAGGGAGAGGGGTTAGTTCTTGAAAAATAACTATTTTTGATGAGAACAGGTTGAGTCAATATCCTTAGAGTTGTTCATCAGAATGTAAATGTTATTTTCTAGGACCATTTTTGATGGTTTCCAAACCAAAACAAGTTCCAGGAGGGCATTCTAGATGTATACGTTACTAACAATTACTCTTACCTTATAAGTTGCTGTTTTCCCATAGCTTTGCTACCGTTTATAATTAAAAAGCCTGATAGTGGTAGGGAATGTAAAGCTGTTTCTGTCTAAGTATTATACTAACCAAAGAGAAGGGGAACTTTTATGATAAAGTGACATGTACTTTTGGTCAAAATACTTGAAACTCTTTAACCCTAATAGTTTAAGGTCAACAGTTGCATTAAAAACCATTCAATAACTAATGTGTCTTGCATATTGTGAAGTAAGTTACCTATAGAAATTCTGTAATACTATAAAGAAAAGCTTCTTGAGTTTGCAGTGAGCCGAGGTCGCACCACTGCACTCCAGTCTGGGCAACAGAGTGAGACTTGGTTAAAAAAAAAAAAAGCCTTTTGAATAGTTTATTGGGAGTAAAATACTTAAGCTTGTTTTTAAAAAATATGTATGTATATATCCATCCACTTAGAGAAAATATGCTTAACAATTTTGAAATTCTCTGGCTGGAAGCTAGATGCTTTGTATATTTGGTATTAAATTGTTTCTCAACGGCAAGTGTCTTAAATCATATCTCATTCTGAAGAAATCTAGCAAACCTCTAGCAGAGAATCTAGGACAGTACCCAGGAAAGCAATGGTATCTGTTGGTAGGTTCAGGACTGTATATGGGACTCTATTCACCTATCAGTTACAAATGAGCCTGCTCAACACAGCCTTTTCAGGCCACATTAGCCTTCAGAAGAGAGGGAGATTGTGAGCAGGAGCTTAGGAAGAAACCACATGGGGTTACACGTACCATCTGCAATCTACCCACTTTCCTCACAATTTAGGACCCTAAGTTTGAGATGGGGCTAAGGTGCTTAAAGGTAACATCCCCATGTATTCAAGTCTTTTCACTTTATTTCTGAGGTTTTTGGGATCCAAGCAGGCCTGGTATGTTTTTAGAACACAGTACATGTGTAGCAGTCACTGTGCCCAACCCTGGTAGTGGTTGCCCTTGTGTATCCTTTCCCCTTGAAGATGGGTTTGGACCCAGTGACAGGCTTCTAGTGAATGGAATACAGCAAATGTAATGGGTTGTCTCTTCCAAGATTAGCTTATGAAGCACCGAATTCTACCTTGCTCACATTCTGGCTCTTCATGCTTCCTTGCTTGCTTGTTCTGATGAACCAAGCTGCCATGTTGCGAGATTCCCTAAAGAGAGACCTACATGGCAAGCAACTGAGTGGCAGTCGCCAGACAAGAGCCAGTGAGGAGCTATGGCCTTCAGTTTAACAGCATGCAAGAAACTGAATCCTGCCGACCGCTGCTTGAGTGAGCTTGAAAGCAGATTCACTCCCAGTTGAACCAGAGGACCCCACTGAGCTGTGCCCGATTCCTGACTCACACAAGCTATGAGATCATAAATATTTATTGTTTTAAGCCACTGTTTTGGGGTGGTTTGTGACATAGCAACACAGAACTAATACAGCTTCTATAGAGCAAATTACCTAACCTTTTCCTCATTTATAAAATGGGTAGAATAGCACCTATCCACACAGAGTTATTGTGAAGTGTTGAAAGCTACTACTGTTACTGCATCTTTTTAATCTTACCAAGTCTGCACTAATATGCACAAAGAGGCATAAAGATATTATTTAAGACATTTCATCTATTAGGCAGATTAATGAATTACTTTTGATAGATTGGTGCCAACAGGAATTATGAATCTTTGAGAGCCAATCCATAGTTTTCAGAATCGTCCATCTAGAGATGCAGACTGTACCACTTCTCATTTTGGGGTAACTTCTGAATGTCACTAATGAGAACTGAAATAAACTATGTCCTAATTTAGTGGTTCCCAACGGTAGTCCAAAACTGTAATATTAAGATACGTACTGGGTTGATGACTGCTCTCTGAAAATTCATGTCCACTTGGATTCTGTGAATGTGACCTTATTTGGAAATAGAGTCTTTACAAATGTGGTTAGTTAAGATGAGGTTAGATTAGGGAGGGTGAGAATGTTACATCAGCAGAGACACTGCCAGCTTGGAGTGAAGGAGAGAGAGACAGTACAAAATGAAGAAAGGCTGTCAGATTTCTGGAATTCTGTACGCAGGAAACGGGCTGACCAGAGGGTAAGACTGTTGCAAGAGGGCCAAGGCTGAGTGCTCAGAGGGTGGGGCCAGTGGAGTCTGAGGGCCTAGAGGCTGGGATTGGTGGAGTCTCCATGTGTATACAGGGCAGATGGAGCCACAGATTCTGTTCTTGAAACCTAATGGGATTTGCTCTGCTGGGTTACAAAGTTGCTATAGACAGTGACTTCTTTATTCTTCCATTTTCTCCCTTTCAGCATGGGAATTTGTATCCTGTGGTGGTCCCACCATTGCATTTTAGAAGCTGGTGACTTGTTTTTCAGTTTTATAGGTCTGTAGATGGAAAGAAGGTCAGGACAGTTCATCCTCAGAGTCTCACCCATACCTGATTTAGATGATGAGCTTTGAGACTTTTGGAGCTGGTGACCTTTAGATGAGACTTTAGAATTAATGCAGGAATGGATTAAGTCTTTTGGGAATATTGGGATGGAGGACTGTATTTTGCACGTGGGATGAACATGAATTTTGAGGCACCAGAGGGGCAGGCTGCACTGGGTTTGGCCATGTCCGGTGGAAATTCATGTCTACTAGAACCTGTCTGTAAATAGTCTTTACAAGTGTAATCAAGTTAAGATGAGGTCATTCAGGATTAGAGTGGCCTCTAAATCCAATGAGAGAGGCACACAGATACATACACAGGGAAGAATGCCATGTGAAGACAGAGGTAGATGCTGGAGTGATGCCACTACAAGCCAAGGAATGCCAAGGATTGCTGGCGTATCTCCCACCAGAAGTTGGGAGATAACGCATAGAGCAGATTTTTCCTCCAGAAGGAACCAACTCTGCTAACACCCTGATTTTGGACCTCTCTCCCTCTGAACGGTGAGAGAATAAATTCTGCTGCTTTAAGCTACCTGGCTTGTGGTACTTTGTTGGGCAGCCCAAGGAAACTAATACAAGATGTTATTTGCATTTTTCTCTTATTCTCATGTAGACATAGGGTGGAGTTTTCCAGAGGGTATATGACGGGCGAATGATAACCGTTTGAATACAGAGCAGATGTGAGACTCCAGCTGTGTTCTATTAACTCAGACATTAAAGAGATTTGCAAAAATATAAAACAATGCTACCCTTATTACATTTTTATTATCAAAAATAGTTATTTTTCATTTCATTTCAAAATAACATTTTAAAATGTTATTTATGTTAGTAAACTGGGTTTATTATTTTTAAATAAATTTTAAAATTTTCCCAGTTTTACTTCTTATTTGGTAAATATTGATATCACCCACATAAACAAAAGCTCTTTGGGATCCTCAATAATTTTTAAGACTATAAAAGGAGCCTTGAGTCTAAATAGTTCGAAAAAACACTGGTTTGATTATAAATTCTCAAGTTCTAAGGGCACCTTGCTGTTTGTTTGTGCTGCTGCTTTTTAGAGGGTAAGATCAACTTTATCTGCACAATGAAATCAGTGCTTAAAGAATGGACTTTAGAATCACATTGAAGTAGTTTAGATTTTTACTTCTTCCATTTAAGAAGTATCTGAGCCTCTGTTTTCTTATTTATAAAGTGGGAAAAACTACCTTCTAGACAGCATGAGGGTTAGATTTTATAATATTTATAAAGGAGTAACTAGTATAGTTACTGAAACAGATATTTTCATTGATTCAGGCTAGGTGGCTTATGGGTTTCTGACTGTAAGAAGAGGGGGAGAAACCTGGGGTCTAATACCTCGAACTTGAATGTTTGACAATGAAATTCCCATTTATTACTTACTGTTCCTAATGTGGGGAAACTTCACGAGACACGAGGACTCCAAGTGCAGAGGAAGAAATTGTAGAAGTTCTCCAGACCATGGGATTTTCTTTTCCCTGGGGAAAGTCTTTTGGTCGCTTATCATAGTTGCTGCTTGTTAAAACTGGTAAAATACTCGTTAAGGGCTATGATTTTCATGACTAAATGATTTGCGTATGTAAACCCAAATAATGTTTTCAATTCATAGAATTTCTTATCTAGCAAAATTAGTTCAATTTTAGGTACTCGTCTATACTGAGTTCAACTTGACTGTTGAGACCCCCTCCCCCAACCCAGGTGGTCCTGAGTCATTAAGGAGCAGACACCCAGACAGAACAGCAAAGTGGGACTATCAGGGGGCTAACAGCCTTACCAGCTGAAAGCCTCAGGGGACTGACAGCATTCTGAACTGAGGGCCTTGAGCAGACTCTGACCCACATATTTAGTCTCTCTGAACAAGTGATATTGTTAACAAACAGGTGTTCGGTGTTTTCTCATGGAACAAAAATAAACTAGGCAGGCACCTGGTGCCTGCTTACCACTGGTCAAAGACAAACTAGAAAGTATTCTCCATGAGGGAGCCATGGGGTCAGGGTCACGTATCCCATGCTTAAAGAATTGTTTTAACTGGTGTATGATACACATATACTGTCTTGCTACTTTAAAATGCCCCAGGTAGTTTTCTACTTGGTGGAGGTGGGTGCTAGGTTTTCTTTGCTGTCGTTCTTCTTAACAAACAGTATAATTTTATCATACACTCAGCATTTCTCAACACGTCTATCCAATGCGAATTCTACATGCTCAGGCTTAGGTGTTAGAAGATGGATATGTCAATGTCTAGAATGTCTTCTGTTCTCCCTAGTGTACATTTCTCTCCTAACTGTCACTGGCTTTCTATAAAAAGCCATCAGCATGGTCAATCCCCAAACCATATCTATGACAGATTTTACGCTTTTTTTTTGGTGGGGAGAGGGACAGATTTTGGGAAATTGGCTATGAACTATCATTGTCGACATTGGAAGTAAGTAGATAAAAGCTCTGGTAAGGTTCTTTTTGCCCTTTATCTATCTGTGTTTGACAGGTTCTCTCTAATCGATAAGCAGGGAAATAGAAAATTTATTATAAATTCAAATGATTTCATTCCCATGATCAGCAGCAGTGATTCAGGTAACCACATCTAATAAACTGTGTGGGGAGGGCCAGGGCACTTGATTTAATTCCCAGAGGAAAAAACTAGTTCTTTGGCTACTTTCCTTCTGTCACAATGGAGAAACCCTGTCATCATTACTCAAAAACAGGAAAGGAAGGAAGGAGGGAAGGAAGGTGAGAGGGAGGGAGAGACTTTCCCAGTGAGGACTTTCCTTCCCTCCTTTACATTTTGCTCCATTGTACTTACTGCCATTGTTTATGGTTTACTTACTTTGTGTATCGTCTGTCCTCCCACTGAATGTACGCTACATAAAGGCAGGGCTTTCTGCATCTTTGAAAACATAGATGAACCAATGAACTCAACTTCATTTACTGACATCAGTGTCATCTGACACAAGTTCTTTTAACTTTCTCCTTCACCTCAGAATATCTGAATCCTCAGCTATCTTCAGGTTCTTTCTCGCCAAGACTAACCCTTCAGCTCTGTTTTTTGTTATCTTTTTGCCCTATTTTGGATATTGCAGTTTCAATTACTTCTACTCATTCATATTTTTGATATATCTCCTGTTTTACGCTCGTCAGCCTACAATCATACATCGTATACACTAAACTGAAAATCCTTCCTATATTCTGTTACATGCTTGAGGCACCATATTCTCTTGCTATTTTCTAATTTTCTTGAAGGAATATCCATAACTAATGTTTCTGCTTTCTTAATATAGTCATGCTTTACTTCTTGCAATTTGGTTTTTGTCCCAACCAAATGTAACACCTTAAATCTGAATTTTCTTTGACATCTCAATAGCATCTGTTAATTGTGTCTATCCTTTCCTTGAAATCCTTCCTAAGGCTTCTCAAGTATTTCATGCTCTTCTAATTGCTGCTTTTGTCTCCACTGACCCCTCTTCCTCCTGCTCCCTAAACAGACTCAAAATTGCTGCTCCTTGCCCTTACCTTCAGTCATCACCTCTGTGTAAATGATGTTTAAAATTATTACGTCTTCAGTTCTGGCTTCTCAGTTGAGATCTACTATTTCATAGCCATGATTCATTACCTCAGCCCAAAACTTTGTGGTTGAACTCTTTGTCCTCTTTCTTGCCTCCATCAATGGCTTCTACCTCAGATTTTGCAGTTTCCTTCCCCCACCATGTCTTTCATTCATGTCCCTCTTTTATGTTGACTCTTGCCCTCCCCGCACCCCACCGTGGCTCTTGTTCTTATGCATGGTCCATTTAGGAAGACTTTTAATGGTTCTTTTACACATCCAGTTGCTCTCCTTCGACATGTCCTGCGTAATAACACTGGATTCATCTTAATAAAGTTATGCTGATCCTATCACCCATAGGGTCGGGACTCTGCAGTGGTTCACTGCTGCTTAAATAGTAAAATAGAAGCCAAGGATTTAAGATCTTCACAACTTGACACCAACCTACTTTCCCACTACATTCCTAATACTCAAGCTCTTGGCATGTTGAACTCCCTGCCAATCATTCCAAACACCTGGAGCTTTCCTGTTGCCATGGTTTTGTTCATTCTTTGTACTTAAAGTTCCCTTCAATCAAGTTATCACATTCCATAAGACCCAGCTCAGATATCAAATAAATACAGAACTATAACACAAGCAGTACACAGTTCATGCCACTGGAGAAGTACAAAATAGGAGTAAGATGTGAATACTTTATTTATGCTACTAGATTATATAATATCTTTTCAGACAGAGCCCAATTATCCATTTTTATATACGATAAACTATTTCATACAGTACCTTGGAGGCAATAGGTACTTGGTATCTATCTAATAGCCGTGTGGCTGGAGCACTGATATGGAGGAATGTATGCATAATTCAGTGAATGCCCAACTTCTTATTATAAAGATAATAAGGTATCTCCTATCTTTCCAAAAATTTATAATATTTTTGTGATAGAGACTTGCTCTTTTACTATCTGTCTGATATTCCATAGATAGCCAATAACATTTATATTTATCAACTTGAAGTTACTGAACATATACTATATGTCAGGTATTTTTTAGATTTGGCTAGGTGCTTTCAAAGATGAAGATAGTCTTTGTCTTAATTTTTTTTCTTTCTTTCTGTTTTACTCACAACATAGCTGCTTACTTACAGAAATTAATTTAACTTTATGATTCTGAACAGAGAAATAACAGAGATGCAGTTTGACTTCCACATTTTCCTCACTTGTGTAATTTCTGTGCTATATATGATTACTCAAGTTGAACTTTAAAGGATATTTGCTTCCACAGGTAGGAACAGAATCTCATGCTCAGTCATAATCTCGATATTGTGAGAGATGTGTGCTGATCCCTTGGTCCCATCCTCTCCAACAACCATGGCAAATAACTCTATATTCAGTTCTGTCTGCAAACCAGCTGCCACCTACAAGACACAAAGTAGCTTTAGGACCTGACACCTCTGAGTTCAAACCTTGCTTTTAACACTAATTTGGGCAAGTTACTTAATCTTGCTTACCTTTGGTTTCTTCATCTATAAATTTGGTACTCATAAATGGTAGTTATTATAAGCATTTAGCAGAATTACTTCATATTGAAGGTAGAATTCCATTGAATAAAGGGGATCCAGGGTAAATTGTTGAAGGGGCAAACCAGGTGCTATTTAGGAAAAAGCGTAAGGCAGCTAAATGCCAGTTTGTTGGAAATGGAACTGAAGGCAAAATTTTGCAATACTCCTAATTGTTTTTGAATGTCAGTAGTGACTTTCAGTAGTGATATCTGCAATAGGGACTATTGCAAATAAAGATAAATTTAATTAATATAAATATAAATCAGGAGACTGATGTGGGGAAATTGCTTGAACCTGGGAGGCGGAGGTTGCAGTGAGCTGAGATTGCACCACTGCACTCCAGGCTGGTGACAGAGCAAGACTCTTTCTCAAGAAAAAAAATTAATTTAACAGGCTTGGTGAATTCTATAACTTTCCTACCCCTTTGCAGGGATGTCCAGTCTTTTGGCTTCCCTGGGCCATATTAGAATAAGAAGAATTGTTTTGGGCCACACACAAAATATATTAACAATAAAGATAGCTGCGGAGCTTTAAAAAAATTGCAAAAAAACCTCATGCTTTAAGAAAGTTTAGGAATTTGTGTTAGGCCAAAGCCGTCCTGGGCCGTGGGCTGGACCAGAATGACTTTAGGGTGTTCCTAATGCAGGATGCATAAAGTAATGAAGCCAGTAGAGGGAGACAAAATTAGTTTAAATGCCAAACTGCTTAGTTCTGAAAGCCCATGGAAGAGGATTATACCAACAAAGAAAGCTGATACAGAACAAAGAAGGAACACAGCAAGGCATGGGTGCCAGCAAAGAGAGCTGTTTATGTTTCTAAGTTGCATCTCCAGGAGGTGGGTTAAAAAGCAGACTTGGGAACAGTTATCCGGAAAAAAATAAATCTGAAACTACCACATGAAAAGCAATTAGATACAAATGGAATGTTTTCTTCAATATAGTTTTATGAATAGAATTGAAAAATGTTTCAGTGTTTTCAACAATGTACTCTTCGAGGTATGCATCCTGGAGGATGTCCAACAGCAGACCCTTCTCCTCCAAGGCCAGCAGTCAGAGCAGGGCTGGGTGATGGTGAAATTCAGCATGAGGAGAGCTGGAATACTGCCATCATACAGGTCTGCCCAGCCTCTGAGCAGATTCATTTAGTGCTGGCACCTAACCAAGCTGAACAGTGGTTAGATTTACATATGGGGAAGTCTACAGTTTATATTTTTTTGCCAGAGCCAAAACCAACTATCAAAAACTTAAAAACAAATAAATAAAAAAACCTTATAGTATAGCGTGAGCTTCAAAGACTACATGCTGTGTTTTTACTACCTATAAAGGTTGACCCAACAGTCATTTGGGCTTTTGGCATAATCCCTACTTTAAATTAAAATGACATTTGTTAACTTCCCAGAACAGTGGAAGAAATGCTTGTTTTGATTTTTGTCTTTGCCTTATGTTGGGAAGGTTCTGAAATCTTGACACAGTACAGTGATGAATGACTTCAGAACAGTACTCATGAATTAGTGGATATAATCTCAAAATGTTTCTGTTTGGAGTTTCAGCCTGTATAATATACTGTTTTCTATAGAGCATATTACAGCTCGAAGGGGGCTAAGAAATAATCTGGTCTGAGCTCCCTCTTTACAGATGAGGAAAACAAGGCCCAGAACATTAACTGTACTGCTTGATGGCATAGTCATGACAAGAAGCCAACTGACTTTGCACTATACCGAACTGACCCTTCAGTATAAGCCTGTAACTGGGGCTGCTTTAAGAGCTGCAAATTCAGGGAGCACTGGGTGCTTGTTAACAGGACTGAAACCTTTGTTCACTGTTCTCAGAGGCCCATGCATTTTTCCCATGTGTGACGAACGGTCATGCATCTGCCCGTCCTACTCACTTCATTCTGTCACTCAATCACACATCTCTTGAGTACCCGCTGTGTACCTGGCTCTGTAAGCTTCTTACGTGTCTTACTCATTTTTAACATCCTCTGTGCCCTGGCACTTTAAATGGCATATGGGAGGAACTCAAAGTTTGCTGAGTGAAGTGTGAAGTGAAAGGGGTATTAAAGCAGCCAGATGATGCACTGATCAAGACTTATAAATGTGGCTTTATTATATTTTAAGATGAACTTATGTTTGCATCATCCTATATTTCTGAAACTATAATTTAAAGTGGAATATGCTATTAATATATGTATTTTTTTTTTACTAAACATGCCATTTTGGAGGATGTATCAAATAAAGTCAGAACAGGTTGACATTTTTGATTTCGTATTTTCAGAGCTCTTTGGAGAAACGAGGCAACTGATGAGTTTAGTAAGTATGATTTCTCAGTATGGTGTAGTAAATAATATTCTCTGGCAAATACCTAGAGAGCAAACTAGATTTACATAAAATATAAAGAATGAAATAATTATTTTTCCAAAATATTTTTCACTTTGCATAAGGATTTACTTTTTTTAAAGGTAGTTTTTATACAATGGTACATAACTGTAATATTGTGACAAGTGAGGTGAGCTTCAGAATTGTTTCTATAGCTGGAAGTTTAACTGTTTTTGCATACGATCCGTCTCGTGGTTACTTCATGGAACCAATGCCATCAAGCCACATATTTCATCACTACCAGAAATCTTTTGCTTATGATATTAGAAAAATTAGACATATACATAGTTTAAACTAAATGGGCAGGATGATCTCAAAGCCCACTTTGCTGGAAACATATCCACATTTGCCTGCATGCACGCAAGCACACACAACAGATGACATGCAGGACTTACAGGTCCAGGTTTATAAGTCACTTTCAGTCCTGTGCTGGGTGGGGGCGGCTTCACTTTAAACCTACAAGGCAGAAAGATGAAAATAAATCTATGCCGTAATGAAAAACATGAGCAATGAATGAGCTGGGATGTTGTAAAATAAGAAAGGTGTTCATATTTGCTACACAGGAGCCGGGGGTCCATACCATTAGAAAAACAACCTTAATATTCAATTAGGAGAAGAAGCTGGGGTCCATTTCACAGTTGCCTTTCCATCAGTTTTCATCAGCATAAAACGGGCTCCAACCTGAGTTTCAACCCTTCGTTATTAGCTGCTGACGAGCAGCCCAAGCTTGGGCAGTGGGACTGTTAGGCTGGTGTGTGCATTTCAGCGTAGCCACCAGCATGAACGCAAATGCTGGCAGCCGGGTCATTAAGCTGAAGAATAAAGGCTCTTTTGGAAGGCAGTGGAGCATGAGAGCCAGGCTTGCTCTGTCTTGGTATAGGGTTTGCATGTTTGAGGAGAGGAGAAACAGAAAGGCTCAGAAAATGTAGAAGAACTTGAAAAGCTCCGCGCTCACACATGGTGCTTATTGATCTCTCTCCCTTCCTGCGGTTTGTGGGTTCTGCTTGAAGGTTAAAGACCTGGAGTAAATTAAAATGCCAAGGAAAGCCTACCTTCACTCTTACCCCAACCCTGCTTCTTCTACCATCAACCTTGCTGTTTGCTCTATAGCAGCTGAATTTAACAAGCGGAGGAGTGAAATCTCCAAAACTAAAATTTTATACTGGAGCGACAGGACCCACACGAATGAGTTTTATTAGCTTGAGGTTGACTCCATTTCTCCCCACCCACTTGGTTGGCAACAACCTAAAAAACAATTAATGTGTGATTTGGCGGCCTGAGTTCATCATGCTGTTACTCAGGAAGCAAAGGTTATTCCTGAAGCCGGGGATTTGCCTCAACTGAAATAACTGAAATGGGACAGGGATCTTCCAAACTGGATACTTCTACCATTTTCTTCTAATTTCCGATCCTGAATCCAGAATCATAAGCATTCTTGAAGGACTTACCACTCAACTCTGGAAATGATTGCAATTGAAATAAACATACATTCCACATGTAATAGACATTCCACAAGGAATACACATGCTTATATTTAATTCAATAGAATAGTGGACATTTTGTAATTGGGGATGGTTTGATAGAGGTATGTGGTTTATTGATCCAATGGAAAGGTCTGAAATTTCACAAAAAAACAAAGCATTAGTAAAGCAAAGTATGTGGGACTGAAGAGATCTGAAGTGTGCCCTCTGGCAGCCTACGGAAGTTAAAACAACTTACACAGTTTCTCCCTTTATAGTAGTCTCTAAAGTCTTTGCCTCTATTATGCAGAAACAACGTAACTAAAAGTGCTTTTCAGATGATAAAGTGCAAACTAACATCCGCTGGTATTATTATAGTTAGCGGATTTGAGAAAAAGACTTTCCAATAACGTGCATTGGTTGTATGTAACACTTGTACAACCTCTCTTTTTTTAGCTAGTGGAGATCAGGATGTGAGTTGCTTTTACTGAAGTATGGATAATGATTAATGGGAGGGCAAGGAAATAGCTACCGTATAATTGGGACTTGATGAACACTCACTGATTTGTTAATGAATGAATGCTTGAATGTATTCATGTGCAAATGACTGAATGAATAATGTGAAGATTCAAGGAGATTCCAGTTCAGTTCAATAAACATTTACTGATGTAGCTGACCAAAGACAAGTGTCAGTGTAGGGAAAGGACACCTGAGCAGACCTTTGGTCCCTTGGCCTCACCTGCAGAAGTCCACTCCAACATTCTTGAGCTTTACAACTGTGGCATAGGTATGTCCTTCCTTAAGCACTCCAAACTTCACGGATGATGGGAGAAGATGGAACCCAAAAGGGAGTGACTTTGCATTGTTAATGGCAGCAGATGCAAAAGAGGATGTGTTCACTTTTCCTGCGACAGAATCTTGCACCTTTGCATTAAGGAAAAATTAATAAAATGGTTCTAGTTGGAGTTCCCAAGATTAAAAAAAAAAAAAGTCCCTGTCACCAGAGGAAAATAACTACTTGGTTGCTGGAGGAAATGAACGATTACAGTCTCATGTAATCCTTACAACAGCCCTGTGAGGAAGGATTTTAGGCTTTGTGTTAAGGATAAGGAAGTCAAGTTTAGAGAACTGAAAGACAGGTAATTGTTCAAGTGGTAAGTGGCAGAGCAAAGATTCAGGCTCAAGTCTGCCTGATTCTAGAGTCTGTGGCCTTTCATCTGTGCCAGTGGTCATTAAACATTAGCATCCATCAGACTCTCCTGGAGAAATCATTAAGACCCAGATTGCTGACTTTACCCCCGGAGTTTTTCATTCTGTTGGTTGGGGGTAGGGCCCAAGAATCTGCATTTATAACAAGTTCTCAGGGTTGGCAATTTTGCTGGTCAGGCATGTACACTTTGAGAACATCGCTCTTGCCATTATTATTCCTCAGATCAGCGGTGCTAACATCAGTGCTGATTGGCTTTGGGGAATTTGTTCCTATGTTTGTTAGAACTGCAGAATCTCATGCCCTACACCAGACTTAGTGGGTCAGAATCTGTATTTTAACAAGTTTCCAAGGTAATTCATATGCACATTAAAGTTTGAGATGTACTGTAATTATGTCAGCTATGTCTATGTTACAATAAATTCTGTGATGGAGATGAATACTGTGTGCTACGAAAGAAAAAAAAAAGATAATTATCAAAACTGATGGGCTCCAGAAGGTTTCCCAATAAAACTGGGTGGAATCTTAATTTTAGAGGCTCCAAGGAAGAAAGGGGCTTGGTATTTTTAAAGAATGAAGAGAAATCCACAATGGCTGAATTATAGTGAGTTTGACTCGGGGTGAGAGTGAAGAAGCAAATGGGGCCGTGCCTTGTCCTCATACTGTCATTTGGATTTTATCCTAAGAGTCATGGCAATGGTGGCCAATGATCCCTTCAGCCTGTTGTAGTGTGCTGGTAAACTGATTCTCTGAAAACAATTCTGATTTCTAGCGTTTACTAATTTTGTGGTGCAAGTATCCCAGCATGGCTGATTTCAAGCGATCAGTGGTTTGATAAGTGGCTCATAAAATTTCTGTCAGGAGCCCGTATGAATCAGCTCCAGCAAAGCACCGCCTCAGTTTCCATGTGTGAGATGTAAGTTTAAAGACCTTCATGGTGAGTTGTGGAGATGGTCAATTGCAGTACGCAGTGGCTGGAAACTAATAACTTCAATGAGTCAGAATTACATAAAATCTGACTCATTGAAGGAGCAGGATTGAAAAAAATAAAAAATAAAGAATTGTATCAAATGCCGATTGGCTCTGGGGAATTCGTTCCGTGTCCATTTTACCTTTGCGAGAGGTCGAGACTTAGGCTTGGAACTCAGCAAGTAATGAGGCAGCTTCACTCTTTCTTTTCTCGCTTGTCCTGTGACGTCCTGCAGCAAGGACTGGGTTGGAATTTTCATGGGCTCCAAAGATTCTGGTTCTGTCAGACAGAAAGCTTAAATTATGCCACATGGACATTTCATTCAAAGACGTTTGAAGTAATAACACAGTATATAAGAACATAAACCAACTTGGAAACTTTTCCTCTTTGCTTTTCAAAGACCGTGTTTATTTTTATTTTATTTAATTTCATCTTTTCTTTTAGAGTTACTGCAGATTTGTTATAAGGGTATACTGCATGATCATGCTGTCCAAACGGTGAACACAGGACTCAATAGGAGTGTTTCAGCCTGCCCCCTCCCTTCCTCCCTCCTTTTGGAGTTCCCAGTGTCCCTTCTTCCCCTCTTTATGCCCATGAGTATCTAAGATTTAGCTCCTACCCAAGGGAGAACATATGATTTTTGGTTTTCTGTTTCTGCATTAATCTGCTTAGAATAATGGCTTGCAGCTACATCCATGTTGGTGCAAAAAACAGGAATTCATTCTTCTGATGGCTGCATAGTGTTCTGTGGTGTATATGTACCGCATTTTAAAAATCCAGCCCGTCATTGATGGAGGGCGACTGCGTGTCTTTGCTATTGTGAACATGACTGCTGTGAACATGTGAGTGTGTCTTTTTGGTAGAACAATTTCTTTTCCTTTGGGTGTATATCTAGTTACAGGATTGCTGGGTCAAATTGTAGTTCTGTTTTTAGTTTGAAGAGCTTATTTAAAAGGAGAAAAGTCTTCTGTTAATTCTCATTTTATGCCTTTTCATTTTACAAAGTGATTTTACATTCCTAATCTAATACTTGTCCTCACAACAACCCTATAAGGTGGGCAGTACAGATGCTATTAGCATCCTTTTTTTCCCAATAAATGAGAAATATAAGATTCTAAGAAGCCAATAGCTTGCCTAGGATAAACTGATTATACCCAGGTCTTAAAGGTTCTTTCTCTTAAATCAACGGGATATAACACAATAAAACATTAACTCTGAAAGATTTCTTAAAACTAATGAGTAAAAAATTCCCAAGGATTTGATTCTACTACTATATTTATAGTTCTAAAAAATGGTTTAGTAAGTATAGCTAAATTAAGCCAGGAAATTAAATCTTCAGATCACTAAATTCAGTGACTTGTTCTGTTCCTCAGCTGCATGAGGGAATGAGCAAGTGTAGAGATCCATGCAGCAGCAGCTGTGTGTCTTTGTTCCACAGATCCAGGAGGAGGAAATAATTGTATTGGAGATCACGGTAGTTAAAAAGCCTTTCCTGCATTCAAATCAGGAAGAGAGGAAAAGGAAGGGGACCGATATTTGTGTGTCTGTGATCTGCAGGTGAATGCCACACTTGCTTTTACATCTGAATGAGGAAGGTGTGGCAGTTATAATCTTGGACTGCTCACCATTCTTCCCATCCTCCATCGCTAAGTGCACTCCTACCACAGGCATCTGGTTTCAGGGCATCCCTGGTCCCAGCCGTGAGGAGCAAAGCCCAGCCAATGAGGGCCCTTCCCTGGATATTTCCTCTGAAGAGGTCAGGGATAAGCCCATCTTGCATACTAGGTTATAGATCTGGAAGAATCAGAATCTTGAGCCTTTATGCTCATGATCTCTGCCACATCGACGTAGCCTGTCCTTTGTAGGAGAGGACAAAACCAAACGGGAACAAGTAGGGATGGGTCACGGTGGAGGCAGGGAGGATGTGGAGAGAAAAAGGCAATCAGACAGATTCTCTCCTGGAAGGCCAGAGTGCCTGAAGCCAAATGCCCGTGGGCTAGCACCACAGCCACTTTTCTGTGGTTTGCTTTTGGGCACCAATAAATTTCCTTTATTGTTGTTGTTGTTCAAGTGAGTTTGAGTTTTATTTTATTTTATTTTATTTTTTGGGGGGGAGGAAGGGAGGAAGGCAGAAAGGGAGGGAAGGAGGAAGGGGGGAGGAAGGAAGGGATGAAGGAAGGAAGGAAGGGAGGAAGGGAGGGAGGGAAGGGAAGGAAGGAAATCAAGCAATGAGAGAGACATTGCTGACCTGGATCTAGAGGTTTACAAGTTGATTTGTTGAGTTTGAGTTTTGATTCTTAGGGTTGTAAACTGAAAATTTCCAACTAGCAGAGTAGTAGTCTCTCTTTTTTTTTTTTTACTGAGGAAACAGAGGTTCAGAGGATTAAATAACTTGCTCAAGAAACTATAATGAGGGTCAGGGCTGGAATGTGGACCAAAGTGTGTTGGATGCAGAAGAAACCTGCTCCTTTTACTACTCGGCGTGTCCCAAACACATTTGTGCATGAAAGTGTCCGGGCTGCTTTTGGAAGAATAGAGATTTCCAGTCCACATACCAGAAAACACCTATTCCTGACCAAAACACAATCAGAATCTGTGGGAATGGAACTCAGTGGTCAGTGTTGAATGTATTTACTCCCTTTGAGCAGCATTCCCTGCACAGGCAACCACTCTAGTAGCTTGGTATAGGTTTTGTTCCTATCCTTGCCATATGCGTACGACTGCTTTGTGTGCATGCATGCATCAGTCTAGGAAGCACTAATTTGTTGCTCATACTATTATTATGAATAGTAAATATGGTATGGCGTTTATCATGAGCTGGACACTGTGCTCAGCATTTTACATATGTTAACTAATTTATTTCTCACAGCCCTATGATGTACACACCATTATTTCCCCTTTACAGAAGAGAAATAGGAAGAGACAGAGGGTTTAAATAATGTGCTCAGTGTCACATAGCTATTACACAAGGAGCCAGGATATGAACCGAGGTAGAGCTGGTACTCTTAGTTCTGCGCTATACTAGACTGCCTCCATAAAACATGCAGATAATTATTCCACTGAGAAGCCTAGGGCTTCTGCAGGGATAGGGATAATGGGGGAGGGAGTCCTCGAGGGGCTTGGAGCAGTGGCTGATTACCAGATTGCCAGAGCTGATTACCAGCTGACACAGAGGTTCTTTAGCATTGAACAGTGGGTACAGTCCAAGAAGTACATTCATCTGAATATTACCGCTGGACCTGACCCAACTGAAGAACCAGTAGTGGTTCCTTGTTACCATGCTGAGCAAGGCTGGATTATTTATTCACAATTATTTACCTCCCCTTTCAGAATGGCTTCCCTGTAGGTGGAATATAATTCTCTGCTTCATTGACTTTGAGCTTGGCCATGGGACTTGCTTTAACCAACAAAGGTGTGTGTAGACGGCAGTGTATGCCAGGCTGAGCAGAAGCTGTGAGGAGCAGCACTTGTTTCTGCCAGCATCTCTTGAGCTTTGACGCTCTGCTATGAGGACAGCTTGCCGGAAGTGGTGGCTCCTTAGCTCCTACAGTGTGGCCTTCTTGGAATGTACCTGAACCTTACCTGCAGCTGGAGGTGTGCTGGTGAATGGTTAACAACTACCATTCCCAGGATAAACTGCCCTGGTTTGTACCAGTCAGGGCAGAGCTGCCATGGACATCCACAGGCCCACAAACTGGCTGTGCTAAGCCACTACAGGATTTGGGGGCACTTCTGTGCAGTATTATCATGGTGAGCACTGAACCCACATTTTATTTTGCGAGTCCAAACCTTCTCTAGCTGACTCTACTGCATTTGCCAGACATCATCTTGTATTATTACTAAATACACTGATTTCCTCTTCATTTCTCCCTTCAAGCTTTTAAACACATTCATTTTATTTTAAATAAAATATTCAGGCCAAGAGTGGTGGCTTACACCTATAATCCCAGCACTTTGGGAGGCAGAAGCAGGCAGATCACCTGATGTCAGGAGTTTGAGACCAGACTGGCCAACATGGTGAAACCATGTCTCTACTAAAAAAAAAAAAAAATTAGCTAGGCGTGGTGGTGCATGTCTGTAATCCCAGCTACTCAGGAGGCTGAGGCAGGAGAATCACTTGAACCCGGGAGGCAGAGGTTGTGGTGAGCCAAGATTGCACCACTGCACTCCAGCCTGGTGACAGAGCAAGACTCCGTCTCAAATGAAATAATAAAATAAAATGTTCTTTTCTCTTCCCTATATCTAAAATGTAATGTAATAAAATATAGATAATTGGGAGTCTTGAAACTCATTTTCTAGCCCTGGCTCAGTCACAAACTTGCTGTACGATTTTAGATACTGCTTGACTTCTCCAGTTTTAGTTTCCTTAGGTAAAATGAGGGTAGTCATAGGTGACTCACCTCGGAAATTTAAGATCTATGAAACTGTTTATTTTTCAAGACCACTCCTCCAATAAAGCTTTCTCCACTGTTTTGTGTTAATTCCTTACTACTCTGAATTTCTTTAAACTTTTTAATATCAAAATTTAATTTTCCATTTACAGTGAAGTCATATTACTGCCCCTTATCTCAAGTTCTCAGTACCTGGAGTTGCAGTAGGTGTCCTTCTTATTTCAAAACAATTTATTTTTCCTCCTTCAAAGCTTTGTTCCGTTGAAGCTTGTGCCATCAGACTGTATTAGTTACTACCTCTCCTACTGGTTGTCATTTATTGGCCACTCTCAATCATTTCCTTTACTCCCTGGTGATTTTAACACCTGAGAGGGTCCCCCACTTAATCTTTCCCGATGACATCACCTGGATGATCCATCCAACACCCAGTCCTATCTGATTCTTCATCACACCATGTCTTCACCTTTTCCACCTCAGAAAGTCCCATGGCCACATTTTTTAACCTTGCTGACCCCGACAGTTCTACCATTTTCAAAATCTGTTTCCAGCACACTTTCTGGATTGCCACCTCCTATTCTTCTAGCTTATTTTCCTGACATATCCAGCAGGCAATTATTTGACCTCACTGATGTCTCTCATCAACACTATTACCTTACACAAGCAGGGACATTCTTTCCATTCTTGGTTTGCTTTCCTGTTTCTCTGGAATAGATTTGATCCTCTATCATTATATCTGCTCCTTTACAATCAGACAGGAATTCCCTCATCCATCATCCCCACACCAAACCTATCAACTTGCCTGAAAATGTATCCCTATTGTCTCTCTTCTCTCCTGTCGCTATGGATAAAGTGACCCTGTTCCTATCTAAGGTTAACTCTGTCACTCAGGATGCCATGTTCGCTCATCTTCTTGAGGACCTTGCTGTCTTGCCAGTCTGGTCTTGAACTTTTGACCTCGAGCGATCTGCCCGCCTCGGCCTCCCAAAGTGCTGGGATTACAGGCATGAACCACTGCACCTGGCGAGGTAAATCTCTTAATTCACCCATAAATGTGGCAGAATACTTGCTCTACAAGAGATAACTGAAACCCATCAGTAGATTCCCATCTCACATTCAGCACAGATCATACCCACAAGAACCAAACTGTGGCACAGTTATCCAGGCAATGCAAATCACCCGCGCTATCTCTCTTTGTGACCAGCTATGTTTAATTGAATTATCTTAGAAAAATCAGCATAATGTAACTCCATTATAACTAGATATTATCCCATATTATTCTGTATTTCAATTTCTGCTAGTCCAGTAAGATTATGTGCTATGTAAGATAGAGACTACCTCTGATGTTTTTTTTCTAGCACCTGCAGGACCAAGAAAGTACTGAAATAATAGGTAAATCTAAGTACCAAATTTCTGGATACTCAAGAAAAGCTATCAGGTGTCTCACCTTGAATAAATCATATAAGTTCTCAGAGAACTAAAAGGGATAAAATCAAGTAAAAACATCAAAATAAAATAACATCAAAAAAGTATTTGTATTTCTTTCTTTCAATCTTGAACTTGCAGTCATTCTCAAAAATGTTTTTTGAGGCCGGGCGTGGTGGCTCAAGCCTGTAATCCCAGCACTTTGGGAGGCCGAGGCGGGTGGATCACGAGGTCAAGAGATCAAGACCATCCTGGTCAAAATGGTGAAACCCCGTCTCTACTAAAGATACAAAAAATTAGCTGGGCATGGTGGTGCGTGCCTGTAATCCCAGCTACTCAGGAGGCTGAGGCAGGAGAATTGCCTGAACCCAGGAGGCGGAGGTTGCGGTGAGCCGAGATCGGGCCATTGCACTCCAGCCTGGGTAACAAGAGCGAAACTCCGTCTCAAAAAAAAAAAAAAATGTTTTTTGAGATAACTTTGATGTGTTAAGACTTGCCTGCAGTTGGCCAGGCAAATCTCTTAATTCAACCATAAATGTGGCAAAAATACTTGCCTTTGCAAAGCTTCATAACTCCAGGATCTGTGACCCTCTCGATTTTTTTCAGTAACTCTCAACCACACCTTATAGTGCAATTTCTCATATGCCAAAAATGCATAATGTTCAGTTTCAAGAAACAAGATTTTAGAAATGACTGCCATACCTTCAGGAGATTTTGTTAAATTTTCAGTTTGGTTCTCAGTAGTGAAATCCTTCTTATCTGCAGTAATCTCTGGTTTTGGAAGACTAAGCACACTTGAGGATTTCTCTTCTGAAACCCTATGTGGCTTGAGATCTAGAAAATCCAAAACGAAACTTATGAAGTGATATTTTGTAAAACGATATAATGACTGCTAATGTTTATATGAACAAATATTGAACAAGTTGCTTTACAATGAACAAGGTACCTTTTCTCCCACTCTCTTTAGAAAGACTAAATATAAGAAAGCCATTAAGAGGCAGGGATTCTTTTTTTTTTTTTTTTTTTTTTTTTGAGACAGAGTTTTGCTCTTGTTACCCAGGCTGGAGTGCAATGGTGCAATCTCGGCTCACCGCAACCTCTGCCTCCTGGGTTCAGGCAATTCTCCTGCCTCAGCCTCCTGAGTAGCTGGGATTACAGGAACGTGCCACCGTGCCCAGCTAATTTTTGTATTTTTAGTAGAGACAGGGTTTCACCTTGTTGACCAGGATGGTCTTGATCTCTTGACCTCAATCCACCCACCTCGGCCTCCCAAAGTGCTGAGATTACAGGCGTGAGCCACCGCACCCGGCCCAGAGGCAGGGATTCTTAAAATACAGTATAATGTTTGCCATTAACAAACAGGACAGTATTTGCAAAGTTCGTACTCCCTAGGAGCTAGCTGGTTCTTTATGAGCATTATGACCTAACAGTAGAGTTGTTATCCTGTTGTGCTATGTACAAGAGGCCAAGCAATTTGTTTCTACTTTTACCTGGTAATGGCAACTGAGATGTGAATTTTTTTCCTTTTTTTCTTTTTTTTTTGAGACAGAGTCTCGCTCTGTCACCAGGCACCAGGCTGGAGTGCAGTGGCGCAATCTCTGCTGTAACCTTCGCCTCTTGGGTTCAAGCAATTCTCCTGCCTCAGCCGCCCGAGTTGCTGGGATTACAGGTGCACGCCACTATGTCCAACTAATTTTTGTATTTTTAGTAGAGACGGGGTTTCACCATGTTGGCCAGGATGGTCTTGATCTCCTATACTCGTGATCCGCCTGCCTCAGCCTCCCAAAGTGCTGTGATTATAAGCGTGAGCCACTGTGCCAGGCTGATTTTTTTTTTAAGTTTCCAAACTTAAATTCATTGATTACTGAGAAAATACAGCTCTTTGTTAAATGTATCTCTCTAAGAAATAGGTACAACAGGAATCAAATTTTAAAGAATCTATCCAGGATTGAGGAGGCAAATACATTTCAATCTGTGTGCCTGCCAATCCTGGCTGAATAGTCCTGAGTGCCTCAAGTACTGTGCTGAAAAGACTTCCACAGTCTCATTCCATTTCAAAAGGAGAATAAGCAGCGCTTGTTCAGTGCTGTCTGCCCAGGCTGCAGGAGGTCTGAGAGGCAGCATAAGAGCCACCAGCTTCTGATCTGTGATTTCTCTGCATCACATCTATAAGTCATGGTTCCAGCCTTAATCTTTGGTTTATCAACTCTGTTGTAATTAGATGTTTCTATTGGCTGTGTTCATTATAGACAGCTGAACTTCAAGTATTACATTGTACAGTAGAAAATTCCTCTGTCTGGGTATTGTAATTATTCACTTTACTAAAGAGAAGCACTGAATTTTATTTCATTCTTAAATTCTTCAGCATGCCGCTCCTGAGAATGAAGACATTCTCCTACTCACAGCAGCATCACCTACCCAAGAAATTAACAGTAATTTAACAACGTCCTCTCTTACAGAGTCTCATAATTAAACTTGTACAGTTTCTCCAAAATATCTTTTATAGCTGTTTCTTCCTCAATTAAGGATCCAATCAAAGCTTAGGTTTCACATTCAGTTTTTATATCACTTCAGTCTCTTTTAGTTTAGAACAATCATCCCTTTTTTTTTTTTAATGATGTTGACTTTTGAAGAGGCTGGGCTGGTCATCTTACAGAATATCTACATTTTGGTAGACATTTGTCTGTTTCCTCTTGGATTCTGGTTAAGGATTTTTGTCAAGAATTCTCTACAGGGTTGTATTAGTCTGTTTTCACACTGCTTATAAAGATGTACCCAACACTGGGTATATCTACAGGTAAAACGTTTAATGGACTCACAGTTCCACATGGCTGGGGAGGCTTCACAATCATGGTGGAAGGCCAGGAGGAGCAAGTCATGTCTTACATGGATGGCAGCAGGCAAAAAGAGCAAGTTTGTGCAGGGGAACTCCCCCTTACAAAATCATTAGATCTCATGAGACTTATTCACTATCATGAGAAGAGCACGAGAAAGACCTGCCCCCATGATTCAATTATCTCCCACTGGGTACCTCTCACAACATGTGAGAATTCAAGAGGAGATTTGGGTGGGGACACAGCCAAGCCACATCAAGGGTCTATGCACTTTGTGTTGCATTACACGAGAACTCACTTACTGCTAGATTGTCTCACTGTTGGTAGGAGTTTGATTACTTAGTTAAGGTAGAAAACGCTAAATGTCTCCATTGTCAAGATACATTTTCCTGCTTATAATTTGTAAGTATATGTGGGTTGATATTTTGATACCTTACAAATGTCCTGTTCCCCAATGAATTTCATTACTTCCTTGAATTTTAAATTAGTCAGGTCTCCTGAATGCATTTAGGCAAATTTTAAGCACACAGGATGAAAACTAAATGTTATTTACATCTTAGTTTTCTCATATAACTCAGCCAGGTCGGTAACATACAGGTCACAGTAGGTTATGTCATCAGCTATCATTGGTTATGTCCTAAGAGGCCACTGCTAGGTATTAATTCAGTCACAGACATTTCACAGGAATATGTGCTATGCTGATGTATTACCTAGATTAAGATCAGATGTATCCTGAACAGCTGTTTCATCTGTATCTTCGTTTTTCTTTGTAAAAGAAGGCAGTTTTTTTGAAAGACTGTCCAGATGATTATACTGAAAGAAAAGAAGACTTATTTTAGACTTATACATGGCTGAAATTCAACTGTCACAAATATGTTAAATTGATATTTTTAATGACCAGAAAATAAAGTTTACAAATTAATATTCTACAAGAGACTAACACAATTCTAGTTTTTGTCAACTAGTCATAATTTCCTGTAATTTCTTCTGGAATTTTCATAGAAATGCAAGGTGTTTGGAACATATGAAAATATTCACTTTGAATCAGAGTTTTAATGAACTGGCCAGTGAGGGGAAGGTTGGGGCTGTGCTCCTATAGGTAGGCTGAAATAGAACAGGAGAAGATCATTCTGCCTTTCCAAGCTTCCAAGAACTCCCAATCTCTTAGTGGTATCTTAACAGCTGATGGGTGAGGAAATTTTAACTGAATAAAGACTCCAAAATGAGTTATCAGAGGATAATGATAGGAAAGATTCTGCCTACAAAGGCTTAATATAGATAGGAGAGGGTAATAAATAGTGAGACTGAAAGGCAGGATGGGGGAGTGATAGTAATTCACTGCAGAGAACTTCTACTTAGGTGCAAGACCTGAAATTAGTCTTCTCTATCACATGCTGCTGAGAATATGGATTTGACAGGAAAACAGTCAGCTAGGTCAATGTAGGAAAGAATTAAACAACATCAGGAAAGATGGATTACATAATAACATATGCAATATATCAGCTTTTATAAATACTTTTATTTGATTATTGTTCATTATATTCAGTTACCTGAGACTGATACAACTCGTTCAATTCAGATTTTAAAAAGGGTGGTATTATGCGGTTCCTAATATCCATTAGATAATTTTTTGTTGTCTCAATTTCCTTCCTGGTTGATGTTTCCACAATTATGCAAAAGAAGACATAGAACATTTTCAGGTGTTATCCGTTTGTGCTTTAGCTCTAACTCCCACAAAAATGAATGTAATCACCAACAATAAAAATGTTGGAATTAACTCGTTAGATATTTTTTGTCAGGTTGTTTTGGTTCATTTTCTCTTCTTTTAGAATTAGTTACACTTCCTACTTTAAAATCGGACTCTCGTATAAGACAGGAAATAATGGTACCAGGTGTGTTTGATTTTATAGTTCATGTCAAAAGGCTAAAAACCACATAGCTCTGTAATGGTTAAACTTTTTGAGGTTTTTCAATTCTCTGAGGTTTAAATGACGGCTAGAATTACTGGTTTTCATAATGTCAGTAGCAGTAGTAACAAAAAAACCTAAACAAATCAAAAACAAAAACATGAGGCATAATTTGTGAATAATGTGGTCAGTGGTTATAGAGTGAAATAGAAGCAATTATGATAATCCTGCTTTCCAATACCAGAACCCCTGTACTGGGGAGATATTACATAGGGAAGACCAATGAGACGTAAACCGAAGCTACTGGGTAAGTGTCCTGGAGCTTTTAAAGAGGGCTAACTCAGCCGGGAGGCTTTTCCTTGTCCTTGCCTGGTGTCTTTTCCTACTTCCTGAAATATGATGGCTGAGGCTGCAGCAATCGTTTTGCAACTATCAAGTAAACTTGAGAATGGAAATCATGTACTAAGAATGTTGGAACAGATAAAAGGAAGGAATCTGAATTCCTGATGATGTTGTGGTGCTTCCTACCATAAACTGCCCACCTCTGACTTTTTTCACATTAGGAGAAATAAGCCCCTTTTTAATACAAGCACTGATTCGGAGGTTTTCTGTTAAATGTAGCTGAACTTAATCCTACCTGAAATAGTTTTCATTTTTAAGTGCTTATTGCATGACAGGAGTTTTGCAAAGTATTTTACATTTAATCTTATAATAACCATATGAGTTACTATTTTTTTAAATTTTACTTTAAGTTCTGGGGTACATGTGCAGATCTTACACGATTGGTTTGCTGTCTCCAGCACCCCCGTCACCTATATTAGGTAGTTCTCCTAATGTTATTCCCCTCCAATCTCCCCACCCCTGCCAGCCCTTCCCTAGCTGCCCACCCCCAAACAGACCCCAGTGTGTGATGTTCCCCTCCCTGTGTCCATGTGTTCTCATTGTTTAACACCCACTTAGGAGTGAGAACATGCAGTGTTTGGTTTTCTGTTTTTGTGTCAGTTTGCTGAGAACGATGGTTTCCAGCTTCATCCATGTCCCTGCAAAGGGCATGAACTCACTGTTTTTTATGGCTGTGTAGTATTCCATGGTGTATATGTGCCACATTTTCTTTGTCCAGTCTATCTTTGATGAGCAGTTGGGTTGGTTCCAAGTCTTTGCTATTGTAAACAGTGCCATAATGAACATACATGTGCATGCGTCTTTATAATAGATCGGTTTACAATCATTTGGGTATATACCCAATAATGGGATGGCTCAAATGGAATTTCTATTTCTAGATCTTTGAGGAATCGCCACACTGTCTTCCACAATGCTTACTATTTTTATCCTCATTTTATGGGTTGAAAATCCAAGCACAGAGAGGTTAAGGAACCCTTTCAAATCACATTACCAATAAGGGGTGGAATCTAAATTAAAACCCAGGTTGCTTGCCTCCAAGCCCATGATCTTGACACTGCACATGCAGGGAGCCGTCAGACCCCAGTGTGAGAGCTGAAAGAGACCTCAGATATTTGATAGTCCAATTAGCCTCAGTTTATTTGTGGGCAAACTGAACTCCTGAAGTGAAACAACCAGCCAGCATCATACATTTTGTAAGTCATCAAACTGTAGCTGATTGGATCTGTAAACAGTGCTCTTATAGTAGTTGGCCTGTCTGGAAATACCAGGCAAGCATGACCAAAATACAACCTTACTTAAACAACTTTCACTTCCCACTGAAAGTATATCATCTCTATTGCTTCACTGGATTCACTCATCAATCTACGGCAGTCTGGCTGCTGCCCACCACTTTCTTAAAATTATTCTCACAAAAGAAAGTAATGAACCTTCTAACTTATAAACCCAAATTCTTTCTTTCATTCCCGTTTCTGACTCTTCCACGGCATCTTACATTTGCTGACCAGTTTCTATTTCCTAGAAACTTTCTCTTTCCTTGACCCAGTTCATTTTCCACATTGCCAACACTTCTTTTTCTGTGACACTCATCTAATTATATTTGTCACTCTTCTTCTTTAACAAGCTTTCACTGGCTTCCCATTATATACCTATAAGTATGTAGGTATATATATACTTATATATACTTATATTCAAAACGGTATATACCTATATTCAAAACTTGAAATTGTTAATGTTTTAAAATTTAAAAAGATTGAATAGATGATATAGGCATATGTACACAGTTTTAAGAACATTCAAAAGTACATAATACTGAAGTATACCCTAGCCCCCGACTCCCAATCTCCTTCCCCTCAGGCAATCACTGTCTCTCAGAGAAGCTTTTAGGGATACTCTGAGAATAATGGTCTTCAAGGTGCACTACCTTAAAATATGGCAGCTTGGAACACTGAATATTTTCAGCCGAAGGAATTTGAGAAAAATGGTAGAAGCAGGGAGGTTATTCTCACCTTCCCTCTGTCCTTCTTCCCTGAAGCAGGACATAAAACCTAGAGAGGATTTTCTGACCTTCCCCTTAAGCGGCTCATAAGACCGTCCCATGGAGGTGCCCTTGTAATACCTGCAGGAAAGGAGGATCCGTATCTCTGAAGACAAAGGCACACAGAGAGGAATCTGAGCAACAGGCCTCTCTACAGTCTCCCAGTTTATTACCATTAGATTATGCTTTTTGTGCCCTATCATATTTCTCCATGAGTGTTTATTCTTCATCATATCTAGCATAAAGATACTCAGGTTTAACCATTTATTTGGGTCTTCATTTCCTTATGAAGGCTACCATGTCATGTAAAACTTAAGCTATCCTCCCTGCAGACCAGAATATCCATTCTAGTTTGACCTTGTATAGGGGAGGTGACCCATGAGGCTTAAAGTCTTACCTCAGCACTCCTCTAACACATTTCACAAGACAACCCTGACATTTTTATGAAGAAGCATATTAATCCTGAAGTCATTCTGAAAAGGGGCCATGAAAATGTGTACAATAGACAGTATCACATGTACTGCTACATATTCAACAGATATATCTGGCTGCTTCTCTCTATGACAAGACAGCTGGAGTGGAAATCCCCAGTGAGGACTAAAAGGAAACCAAACCATATAATGCTTAGAGCGCATTCCTCCTGTGAATTATAAGAACCTTGAAAGTTTATGACTGTGTTCTGCATTAAGTTCCAGAATACTTATTAGTATATTAGAATCACCCAAAACACAGAGAGGGCCTTGAGAGCTTTCTTGCTTAGGAGAGGGAGAGCATCTATCTAATGGTCAAATGGGCTTCCTCAAGAGACAGTGAGGTCATCACACAGAGCTGAACGACCACTTGGTAGAACTGCTGAAGAAGAGAGTTAAATAACATCTGGGCAGCTGGCAGGACACTTTGACCTATTCCACTCTCAGAGTCTATTACTCTGGGCCTTTTCAGGTGCTTATGCTTATTTTGGGGTAGAATTACCTCGTTTTGTCTATCTTTTCTTTCCAGCGTTTTGAGGATGCTGTGTGCCTACGTGAAAGGAAAGAAAAATATGATGAAAAGGGGCAATGATCTCAGCTTAAAAACAAAAACAAAACCCCCCACTACTATATGATGAATTGTTAATATTATGGGAGATGAAGGGCTGTGAATTCATTGACGTAATCACCCAAAGTTATAGCAGCTGCATATCCCATTTCCTCAACCATTGCATGCCTAATACTAATTAGAACACATTATTGCATTAGCTTACCTCCATGTCTTTTCAAAGAAATCTTTACCAAATGTGTCTGGTGGGCATTTTGGAGGCGTAGCCAAAGATTGCTTGTATAAATCAGTTAGGTGAGCTGCAACTTTAAACATAAATATATTCAACTTTTATCCCCACTTCTTTATAGGGCAACACACAATCAGTACACAATTACTCATTTGAGATGCCTATTAAGAGCCTATATTTAATCCATCAAGTGTTTACTAGGATTTATATGACAAAGCTGTAATACAATAGTAAACTAGACTACTTTTATGAAATATCCTACTAGAAAACATACAGTTTACAGTTAAAATGTAAAATGCAGTGATATCTCATTTATCCCATATTATTAGGGGAAGCGATATTCCACTTAACTGAATTTCCTCCAATCTGAAGCAGCAAATCTTAAAACAAATTAACCATAATATTGAAATTGCTCTTCTGAATCTTTTCCTGCTTCCTGAATCTAAGAACATGAATATACAGCAATGGTTGTTCAACAATTTAGGCAGCGATTCTCAGAGTTCATTCGCAAAACGTGATCATGGTGGGATGTCAAAGGGAGATTAAAAAAGGAAAAGGTTTTCATGTTTCGTGGTTATACAACCTTGGGAAACACTGATATATACAAGGTTAAATAGGTTTCATTACTTTCCTGCATCCTTAGTTAATTAACGTACATTGTGACTTTCTCAGAAAGTAAGACAATATGAAGCATTATCCAAATTTATTTTAATATGAAATTCATTTTTGAAGGATCCTTCTCATAGATGAGTGTTTTAGAAAATACTATGGGGGAACGTTTACTAGGATCATTTTAATTATGTGTCAGGGACAGCTATAGGTATGCAAGAGCTGTTTCCTTCCCAGAATCGTTTGTTTCAAAACATGTGTTAGTTTGTCTTTCACTTTTGAAAAACCAATGTGTTTTTCTTTGTTGTGCCTGTTGCTTTGTCACACAGGTAAAAGTTCAAAAGCTACACAGTAGGGTTGCCAGATAAACTATAGGGCCCCTGGTTAAATCTGAATTTCAGATAAACAAACAGCTTTATAGTAGAAGTATATTCCAGGCTTCTAGGGACATACTGTGTCTGTCCTGTGCCTGTTTTTGTTGCTATAAAATAATACCTGAGGCTGTGTAATTCATAAAGAAAAGAGGCTTCTTTGGCTCACATTCTGCGGGCTATACAAGAAGCTGACATCTGCTCCTGGTGAGGGCCTTAGGCTACTTCCACTCATGAGAGTAGGGGAAGGGGAACTCACATGTACAGAGACCAGATAATCAAAAAGGAAGCAACAGAGAGAGGGAAGATGCCAGATTCATTTTACCAACCAGCTCTCATGGCAACCAATAAAGTGTGAATTCAGTCACCAACAAGAGGACAGAGGGCACCAAGCTATTCATGAGGGATCCACCCCTTTGACCCAAATACCTCCTATTAGGCCCCACCTCCCTCCAACATTGGGGATCAAATTTCTTTTCTTTTTTCTTTTTCTTTTGGAGACAGGGTCTTGCTCTGTTGCTCAGGCTTGAATGCAGTGGCATGATCTCCAGTCATTGCAACCACCACCCACCAGGCAAAAGCTATCCTCCCGCCTCAGCACTCAGAGGAGGTGGGACCACAGGCACACACCACGACACCCGACTAATTTTTTTTTTTAAATTTTCTGTAGAGATGGGGTTTCACCACATTGCCCAGGCTGATCTCAACCTCCTGGGCTCAAGAGATCCACCCACTTTGGCTTTCCAAACCCTTTTGCTAGGGTTACAGGCACAAGCCACCAGGCCTGGCCTGGGGATCAAATTTCAACATGCAATTTAAAGGGGTCAAACATCCAATCTATAATGTACTTACACTAAAAAAATTATTTGTCATTCATCTAAAATTCAAATTTAACTAGGGCTTCTGTATTTTTATTCACTAAATCTGGCCACTGTACTACAAGAGTTGCCCAGGATAAAAGAGTGACCACAAAGTATAGGCACAGGGAGACATTAGGGGTTGTGATGAACTCCTGTGGTGGTCATTTTAAAGGGGCAGCTTCCAATTAGCTTCAGCTGAGTTTACTGTGCAATAATGTGAGATTTCAAGAGGAGAAAAATCTAGATAAAAAACAACAGCAAAAGCTGGAGGCATCACACTACTGGACTTCAAACTATACTACAAGGCTACAGTAATCAAAACAACATGGTACTGGTATCAAAACAGAGACATAGACCAATGGAACAGAACAGAGGCCTCAGAAGCAACACCACACATCTACAACCATCTGATCTTTGACAAACCTGACAAAAACAAGCAATGGGGAAAGCACTCCACGTTTAATAAATGCTGTTGGGAAAATTGGCTAGCAATGTGCAGAAAGCAGAAACCAGACCCCTTCCTGTCACCTTACACTAAAATTAACTCCAGATGGATTAAAGATTTAAACATAAAACCTAACACCATAAAAACACTAGAAGAAAATATAAGCAAAACCATCCAGTACATAGGCATAGGCAAGGACTTCATGACTAAAACACCAAAAGCACTGGCAACAAAAGCCAAGATAGACACACGTGATCTAATTAAACGCCACAGCTTCTGTACAGCAAAAGAAACCATCATTAGAGTGAACCATAACCAACAGAATGGGAAAAAAATTTTGCAATCTATCCATCTGACAAAGGGCTGATATCCAGAATCTACAAAGAACTAAAACAGATATACAAGTAAAAAACAAACAACCCCATTCAAAAGTGGGCAAAGGATTTGAACAGACACTTTACAAAAGAAGACATACATGAGGCCAACAAACATATGAAAAAATGCTAAAAAAATAAACCACTACTACAACATGGCCAATATAAGAATGGAGATATGTCCATGGTGTCTTGTTATCTTGAAGATAAGTGTAAACTTCAAGATAAGTGTATTTAAGATTATTCCTTTGAAATTTGAAAATACATGGCAGAAGAATATTAAATGCAACTTACCTTCACTAACATGACTTTTTGTAGTTTCCTCCATTTTAGGGAAAGACTGAAATGAAGATAGAATTACTTAATGGTGATAATTATATTACTTACAAGACTTATTTGTTTAGAAACATTCTCTCAAGTTGATCTTTTGTGAAAACTACTATAAAACGAAATACTGGTTTTAAAATACTGGTATAAAATTAATTTCCATAGGTCATTCCTTTCACTTAGCTAATTTCTAAAAATGGAAATAAGTTTAAGTTGTAAAAATTCCTTTTTCCTCTTCTTTCCCATTTCATTGATTAGTTCATTCAGAATTTTAATAAATTTCAATTTCTTTTTAAGACAATAAAAATTTTATTTAAGGACTTTCAGACTTATTTATGAAAGAAGAGCCTGAGATGTATAGAGAAACAGATTTCCTCAAAAATTAAAAATTATGAGGAGGGAGCAAATGCTTCATAGAAGTGGCAGAAGCAGCTATTCCTTAATGATATTTTGTCCTGAAACATTTAATACTGAAACAATAGTAAGAACATAGGTATACAAGGCATTTTCTTACCATAACCAGCTTGAGGAGATCAGCAGCATTGCCTCTCTCCTCCTCAGTTCTGGAATCTTTAACCATCATTTCCTGCAGCTCATCTTCTTTCTTCAGAATATGGTTTATGTAATCCTAAATTAGCAGAATAAAATAAATAGATAAAAGCCAGGAATTAGGTAGAGAGACACCAAAATGGTCATCAACTTGAAATATTACCCAAAAATGAAGAATCTATAGGTTTACAATACTCAACAATTGTTTACTATTCAAAGAATCTGAAAAGACTTTTCCTTAATATGTTAACGGAATAAAACTTCAAAAGTCCAAAAGCAAAGTTGTAAGGGCCACAGGATAGAGCTGTATGGGGACCTCAGAGAGGCCCTATTAACTCTGTGCTTAAGTGTCCTCATCAATAAAATGGACAGAGTTGGGTTAGATGACATTTAGGATACTTTTAGGTATAGTCTTCTATTTTATCTGTGAATGGAATTTGCCTAGTTCATGTCTTTGCTTCCAAGAGAAATATATTTTATTTTTTCCATAAGTATTTGATCCATCCTCATAACTAATAATCTCCTGCTCTGTGCCAGGTGCCAGGCATATAACCATAAGCAAAACACATACAATCCCTGAACTGAGGGAGTTAAAAAACTTGACGTGTTATAGACATGATCACACAATTAACTATGTATTTAACATTCTTAGACCACTTCCAAAGCCAGCAATCATTTTCCTCCACAGACAAATATTATATTAATATGTGGTTCTGTCTTTTTCCAATGGTCACTAGATCAATTTTCTGTATAGTGACACAGATGAAGCACTCTATATAGTAAACACTTATACAAATTTTTTACTTTCTCAATGTCTTTGGGGATTAAACATTTCTACACCTTATGGGAACCACTAAGTATTTTCTACCTCTCAATGCTCTACTGTGAAAGACTGACATCCTTGTGTTGCACTAGGTAAATACTGGTAGAATTACATTATTTCAGGTTTCTTAGGAAACCAAGAGCAATGATTGCTCTGCTTCTGATTCTTTTGGGTCGGGTTACCTAGATTCCATTACCTTAAGGGAAACCTGCAGCCTCAGTTTCACCTCATTCTTTATGACCTCATGCTGCATGAACTGACGCATCTGCAGCACACTGGGGCTCTTGAGTAAGGTACCTGGGGCACTCACTAGCTGTTTGGACTCAATGCAAAGGCCCTTCCAAATCTGAGTGCCAAACGGAGGTCCTGGAGTTTTTTTCTGTTAACAAAACACAGCAATAAAACCGTCAAAGAAATCAGAATGTTTTCACATTCAAAATGTTTTAATGGTACATTTATTATGTAGATATCGTAATAACTTTTTAGGAACACAGTGATGAAAAAAATCCATAACCTCAAAAAAGTTCTGCAAATATAAGGAAAATCGGTAACAGAACTGGGCATGCTTTCCTCTTTATTTCTGTTACCAAAACACTGGATATTTAAACATCCTGTTGCATGCTGTCCTGGGTGGGATGTAGAGAGTGCTAAGCAATGCTGTGCCATGATGATGTAACAGCAGCCCAGCTTATGACAAATGCATGTGGCTATTGCTTAGTACCCACAAGTAGCTGAAGACATTTGGAATTGAGCAATCTTTCACTTTTAGATTCTGTGTTCATTTTGACCCAGAAAGATTCTTTGCAAGAGAAATAATTCCATAGATCTGGGCCATCTTTGAGTTCACTCTAGATTGAGCATGCCTCCAGACTCTGAGGATCTCTGGGGCAGAAAAATCTATGTTAGAGTTAACTCACATCTATAGGTTACACTCGTGATTTTCAGGAATGGTGTGCTTTGCTGCCCTATGTCCTCAAGTGTGCTGGATGTGCTTCATTTTAAAAGGCCTGGACGGTGACAGCACATAGGGGCTTTGCAGGCCTGGGTCTCTCCTACCAGATGTAGAAGGTCAGAGCATAAGAGTTTCAGAGGATGAGAATAAACTTCTTTCAATAATCTTAGATGTGGCATACCCTTTGTCGTCATATAGTACCTACAATTTGGATATAGCCTTAGTGTGCCATTTGGCGTGACCTCCTCATTTTCAGAGAAGGAAATGGAGACTCTGGGACAAGTGTGACTTGTCCCAGATCCCACATTAATGAGAGGTAGAATTAGGACCAGAATTCTAGTCTCCTTCATCTTACCATGTTGACTGTAGTCACCAAATTTAACCATAGGGCTAGGAGGCCGTTGTAATCTTAAGTGTTCACCATGCATGCTTGCTATTACAAGATTTAGTGTAGGACAGCAAAAATGATCACAATAAAAAACATTATGTCAATTAACACTACTATCATTCTCGAATCATATTATCAATATCTTTCCTGTTTTAATTAACACCTGACAATATGTTGGACGTGTGACATAAATTGCTTGTAAAATGAAATGGCAAATTATGTAAGATGCAGGACTTCATTGATTCTTATCCAAGACATTTTATTTTATTTAAAAAAATTTAGGTGTGGCTTCTCTTATCTGACATCATTACAATGTTTACTTTCTAACATTGCAATCGCAAATCTCTGTACAATCCTTCATATTATTCTTAGTTAGTTTGTGCATTTTTAATATATGAAGAAAAAAAAGAGTAAAAGATCCAATACTGTATGTTAAAATTAACAAATAAGATAGATTGGATAAAGAAAATGTGGCACATATACACCATGAAATACTATGCAGCCATAAAAAAGGATGAGCCATGTCCTTTGCATGGACATGGATGAAGCTGGAAACCATCATTCTCAGCAAACTGACATAAGAACAGAAAAGCAAACACCACATGTTCTCACTCATAGGTGGGTGTTGAACAATGAGAACACATGGATACAGGGAGGGGAACATCACACACAGGGGCCTGTCGGGGTTGGGGGGCCGGGGGAGGGGCAGCAGGGGGTGAGGAGATAGGGGAGGGATAGCGTTAGGAGAAATACCTAGTGTAAATGATGGGGTAATGGGTGCAGCAAACCACCATGGAACATGTATACCTATGTAACAAACATGCATGTTCTGTGCATGTACCCCAGAACTTAAAGTATAATTAAAAACAAAAAAAATAAATTTTATAAAATATAAAATAAATAAGAAATAGTAGAAGGAAAGATTTCTGTATGATATTATATCAGTAATTCCATGACAGAGGAGGTGTAACCTGGCTTACTCAGAAAGGATGTTTTCATATTACAGGAAGATGTTCAAGCCTGCAACACAGGATAAAAGAAATAAAACTGAAATTAGCCAGCTAGGAATATTCCTCTAAAATGCTGTTGCCACATCTACAAATGTTAGGATCTTCAGATATAAAACTCCTTGAGCACATTAACAATTTACATACAAATAAAAATATATGAATATATGGGAGGAGACCTAGGACTCTGGTGCACTACTGGAAGCATATGTCAATAAAATAACTTTTTGGAAGAAAATATATACCTCAACTGAGGGAAATGTTTCCCATGACCTTGACCGGAGATTAGGAGGAACAATTACATCTTCCTTTTTTATTAGCCATGGTGATGCCTCATGGACAGGACGGAGGACTGTGATGCTCAGGGTGCCTGGTTCAAAGAGAGTTGTCAGAAGACCATGACCCATCAGAGAAAATGAAAATGCATTCACTAAATTCAACAAGCTCTTTTTGAACTGCCTTAGACATGAAAGATTAATGAGATACAATGACTATACTTAGGAACCTTACAATCAAACAAGAAGGAGGAAACTTTTAGTCACTTAGATCACCTGGAAGTATTCACTGACACCTCACTGTCCCTCTCCAACCACATACAGGTTATGACAGTTCTCCAATAAACTTGATGAGTGCCTCTTCTTTCCTCTTGGCGAACCCTACTTTATGTGCTTCCAAAAGATCCTCTTCTAGAGTACAGCAACAACTGGCTTTGCCACCTATGCATACTCTGTGAATGAACCTTCCCCTGCAGCCAGGGTAACTGATTAAAATTAGTCCATGATTAAAATTGTTAGGCCTTCACATTGCTCATGAGATAAAACACGGTCCTTAACATTCTTTTGTCCCTACCTCAACTTGCGCTGTTCTTCCCCTCTGTGCTTCAGCTACTTTGCTCTTCCTCCAACCCATGTTTTCCAATGCTTTATGCTTCTCCTTTAGGTTTTCTTTTCCAAGAAAGCCCTCTCTTATTTTGATTAACCCTTACCTACCCACTAGCTCTTGACTCAGGAAGCCTTCTAGACGATGTCAGTTTCTTTTGTTAGATTCTCTCATATAACTATGTTCCTTTCCTTCACAGACCTTATCCCAACTTATAGTCATACAGTCGTGTGACTTTATAACTAACAACTATCTCTCCCAGTAACCTACAAGCTCCATGGAAACAGGGTGCAGGCTTGTTTTAGTTCACCATCATGTTCCTAACACCTAAACATCCATGTTTAGCACATGGCGGTTTGCCAAGTAGAGGCTGGTTAAATGACTAGTAAACCAATGTGAGATGAATTCTTATTCTCTCACAGTTCCATACGTGCACCACACTGACTGGGGGCCAGCCAGAGTCCCCCATGTTCTATACTCACAGAGAGCAAGGTGTATTAATGTCATGCACACTGAAAATTATAATGGCATAGAAATGCAGGCTTATTCATGAATGCACACAAATTGTATCCCAAAACACAGAGAAAAGATGAAGAAAAAAAACAAATACAACACATAAACCTAGGCACAGCACATAGATTTTGTACACAGATAATATGCAGGCTTATATCTATATTTAAATACACAAATATTGGATGGTCCTTGCTTAATGCAATATGCATCTCTAACCTCTGGCGACACACACATTTCTTTGAGTTGATGAAAACAACCTAAGTACCTAATGAATATAGCTTATATAGCTTATCAGGCGTTTCAGGTTGGCATTATAACTCACATATCAATTTCATCGAAGCAGCATCTTCAAAATGACCAAAAAAAATGAATTTACAAGAGACATCTCGCTTTCTTTGTTTTTTTCTTACCGAGATGAAATGAACTAATAAATCGGAACTTTGGTACATACCTAAATACAGACACAAATCTGCTTATAGGAGAAGAGGGATACATCCTCAGCTTACACAGACTGGTGCTCAGATATATATTGACATACACCTAAATTTGAGTAGCTATATAAATAAGTTGACATGGCCAGGTGGAAAGTAGAGCAGAAAGGGGGGAAAGTGGAAAATGTAAGAAGACACGAAGGTAGACTGGATAGTAAGGAGGATGAGAATTGGCTAAGAGACACAGTGCATTCCAAACAGTATAGTTCCTCTACCCGGCTGTTCCTGCACTGGCTCTTGGAGAACAACAGTATTTGATTCTTTACATGCCAAAGATAGATATTCTTCTATGTCACTGTCTCGAAGAAGTTCCATTCCTGATCCATCAGCATAGATAACAAAAAACCTATTTGAAGAAATAAAAATATAATCAATTGAAGTATTCAGTTAAAATGCTTCTTGAACTTAGAATTAAAAGCAAAGTTATGGTATTATTATTTTACCTGGGGACATGTTCACCATAGATTTGCTGATGATTCTTTTCAAGGTGAGTAGAGGAGAAACTATCATAGCTCTCAGTTTTTTTGTTTAAATCATCTTCCAATTTTTTTTCAGGTAATATAGTTGATACGCTACCATCAGCCATGACCTAAGGGATAAAGTACGTAAGCAACTAAAGGAATCATAATGCCCATATTTCTGCTGATCCAATTTGAGAAACAGGTGATTTAGGGGGTTTACTCAGAAAATTGGAGATGTTTATTAGCAAGGCATTGTTTACTAAGTAGAGCCGACATTAATAAAAGTAAAAGCCTAGCAGCATAACTCTGCTTATGAATGACACCTAGAACAGGAACACAGCTGAAACATATTCAGAGTGAAGTGAATAGGATGGGGAGGATACTTGAAACCTCACTCTATGAAGACGGGTTCAAGGAACTGGGAATTTAAAATGGAGGAATGGGTGCTCATGCAATAGTTGTCTTGATTTATTTGAAAGGACCTATGCATGGAAAGGGCTTCTACTCTGGGATTTCAAACATAGAACTGCAGCTTATGGGTAGAGTACATAGGGAAACAGATTTAGTATCAGTATGGTATGAGAAAAGAGTTCTAGTTGTTTATTACTGTCTAGATATGCTGTGGGTCTCTCCAGGAAGGGGTGGGATTCATTCTGCAAGACCACTGAAGAGGATGCCCAAGAGGAGTATCAATGCCCAGAAAAATGCTTGGCCTAGAGGGTCTTGAGCTTTAAGTTTGTACTTCAATGTGTCGTAAATTGAAATTTGTCAGTTCGAACTCATGCTGTGAAGAGTTTCAGTTACTTAGCAGAGAAAAAATAAGCTGGATAAGGGTTTATCTACAAATCAAAGCAAAGTTAGGAATTCTGTTGTGTAACTCCAAATCTAAAAAATAATTTCATACCTACCAGCTGATAGGCAAAATATCACTGTTGGAAAAGTAAAAATAATAATAATAAATAAATGTCTAGAGCAATGGTTGGCAAATCCTTTTTGCACAGTCAAGGCAGTAAATATTTTAGAGTTTGCAGGCTATACATTCTCTGTTGGAACTACTCAACCCTGCCATTACTGTGGAAAGCAGCCATAGACACTACGTCAGCAAATGAGATGACTATGTCCCAATAAAACAACATTGAGATTTGTATTTCCTATAATTTTATGTGTCTTCTTCTTTCGTTTTTTCAAAAACCATTTAAGCATTTTGAGTTCATGGGCTATAGACAAACAAGTGGCCACAGTGTGCCAGTGCCTGACCCACAGGGGACGGGGTAGTTGTGGTATTGAAAGACAAAGAGGCAAATATTTTCTCCCATTCTGTAGGTTGTGTTTAGTCTGTTGACAGTTTCTTTCACTGTGCAGAAGCTTTTTAGTTTCATTGGGTCCCATTTGTTAATTTTTGCTTTTGTTGCAATTGGTTTAGGTGTCTGTGTCATGAAATCTTGGCCAGTCTATGACCAGAATGGTTTGTTCTGGGTTTTCTTCAAGGGTTTTCATAGTTCAGGTTTTACATTTAAGTCTTTAATACATCTTGAGACAACTGTTGTATATGGTGCAGTGAAAGGGTCTAGTTTCAACTTTTTGTACATGATCAGCCATTTATCCCAAGGCCATTTATTGACTAGAGAGTCCTTTCCTCATTGCTTGTTTTTGTTGGTTTTGTTGAGGATCAGATGATTGCAGGTGTACAACTTTATTTTGGTGTCTCTATTCTGTTCCATTGGTCTGTGTGTCTGTTTTTGCACCAGTACCATGCTGTTTTGGTTACCGTAGCCCTGTAGTATAGCTGAAGTCATGTAATGTGATGCCTCCACCTTTGTTTTTTTTTGCTTAGGATTGCTTTGGCTATTTGAGCTGTCTCGTTTTTTTGGTTTTATGTGAATTTTAGAATAGGTTTTTCTGATTCTGTGATGAATGTCATTGGTTGTTTGATAGGAGTAGTACTGAATCTGTAAATTGCTTTGGGCAGTATGGTCATTTTAACAATATTGATTCTTCCTATTCATAATCATGGGATGTTTTTCCATTTGGTTGTGTCATCTCTGATTTCTTTTAGCAATGTTTTGGAATTTCATTGTAGAGCTCTTTCACCTCCCTGGTTAGCTGCATTCTTAGGTATTTTATTGCTTGGCTGCTATTGTGAATCAGATTGTGTTCTTGATCTGGCACTCAGCCTGGATGTTGTTCCACCTCCCTCCCTTCATTCCTACTGGATCCTTCTTACCAAGGACTCTCTGCCTACGCAAAAAAAATTGCCTGCTGTCTCGTGTTTGCTGACTTCAACTTGGATACAGATCACTGCCACGTCATTCTTTATGATGGCATTATTTTTAGATGTCTGCTAATGTTTCTTTCTTTCTGTTCTAACTATTTATTTAGCCTTAACATTTCTATCCCACCAATTGTTGAGTTTTCCATCCCCCATGGAAGTACTCTTAAGAATCAAAGGAAAACTACTGACATTCATTACTGCTTGCCCAAAGTATTGGCAGTAAGTGGATAATTAATCCCAAGGCAACTGAGGTAAAAATCTACATGGAAGTTTTGTAGTGTGAAATATCTCAAAAGGAAAGCCACAGGCTCTCTGTGCATACCAAAGGTACACTTTACCTGAAAAGTGTTTCCCTCAGGATCCAGAACCTCACAGATAACCTCTGAAGTGTGCCTCATGATGTACGTGCCAGCTCTCAGCGGCTCACGCTTTTGGAAAGGATAGTATATATTACTGCTTGATTCATGGCAGTATATAGCTGAACAATCCTTGTCAATATAAAGAGAGCCAGTGATTGGAGGTAACACCTGAAAGGGTAACAGAAGAAAAGAAATTAAAATTTTGTTGTTTAATATGTGGAACTTGGAAAACATTTTAGGAAAAAGAATATCCATAGATCCTAGTCACCGACTGTGTTTGCAGGAAGAAAACATTATCCGAGGGAGGACTTCAGGTTTGGGAAGGACTACCTGATGAGGAGGGAAACTGAGTATTTCGGATATAATTTCTCTTGTACGCTCACATCTTACCTACTCACTTTAACATCCCTTCTAAGTAATTGTCCTATGCCCAGTTATTTCCAGTATTTAGTATATTTTAGCTGAGGTTAAATACATGTTTGGCCCTATTCTAAATGTTTGGTGTTGCTTGTGATCTTGGACAAGAAGCATCTCTGAAAGGGTCAAAAGCCACGGGACCAGTGCTCTTAGAAACTTCTCTCTCCTCTCTCCTCTGGTGGCTGACACAGTCCTTAAGTTGACTTCATGCAATGAATTCCGGTTCAAATAGATCTTTTTCTGAAATATAATTTACATATCATAGGTTTACCCTTTAAAAGCATATAATCCAGTGGTTTTTAGTATATTCAAAAATGTATGATGCTATTATCACTAATTCCACAACACTTTTATCATCCCCCAAAGAAACCCTGATTCCATTAGAAATCATTCTGCCTCACTAGGCCTTAAGCCCTGGCAAACACTAATCTACTGTCTATGGATTTACCTATTCTAGACACTTCATTTAATTGGAAGTATGTACTCTGTGGCCTGTTTGCCTGGCCTCTTTCAGTCAGCATAATGTTGTAGCACAAGAACTTCATTCTGTTTTATGGAGAAGTAATATTCCATTATAGGGCTGTATCATATTTTGTTTATTCACTTATGAACTGGCATACATTTGAGTTGTTTTCAGTTTTGCTATTATTAAAAATGTTGCTGTAAATGTTGTGTACAAGTTTTTGTGCAGATGTATGCTTTCTTTTGGATATATATCTAGGAGTGGAATTGTTGGGTCATATGACAACTAAGTTTACCTTTTTGAGGAAGTGCCAAGTTATTTTCCAAAGTGACTCTACCATTTTCCAGGTGGGTATACCACTTTCCAAAGTGACTATACCATCAGCAGTTTGTGAGGGTTCCCATTTCTCCGTGCTCTTGCCAACACCTGTGATTATCTGTCTTTTTATCACAGTTTTCTAGTGGGTGTGAAGTGCTATCTCATTCCCTCACAACTAATGATGTTGAGCATCTTTTCCTGGCTTGTTTGCCATTTGCATATCTTCTTTGGAGAAATTCAAATCCTCTTATCATTTTAAAGTGGGTTATTAGTCTTTTTATTGTTGAGCTGTGAGAGCTCTAAGTTGTAGGGTACTCTGTACATGAGACCATTATCAGTTATATGATTTTCAAATAACATCTTCTATTCTGTAGTTTATCTTTTCACTTTCTCGGTGGTGTCCTTTGAATCACAAACTTTTTTTCTTTATTTTGGTAAAGCCTGTAGGTTTGATATCATATCTAAGAAACTACTGCCTTAATTCGAAAACATGAAAATGTATGTATGTGTTTTCTTTCATCTCTTACTCCTAGCACCTTCTTTGCCCCATAATAACCTACACTGGATGAAGTGGGGAAGGATAACGTTATCAGAAGAGATGAGAGGAATAAACTGATCGGCAAGTTTCACAGTAACAAGTGTTTGTCAGTGACATCTTTGTCCATCATCTAGCTTTTAGCTCTCAGTATCTAGTGACATTGTTTGCAATATCTATGCTGTAGTGTCCTTTCCCCAGCAAGTGGATAATATGTACTTTAAAGGCTAAAGGAACTGCAGGCTGACACTGGATGATTGTATTTAAAGGGGAAATGCAGAAAGGTAGGGAAAGGTGCTAACTGCTCCTCCTTGACCTTTCAAGGACAGAGCTTTGCTTCAGCTAAGAGAACTGCCCTCCCGGGACCATACGCATCACATGCTCTGTCTTGTCCTGCTGGGACATTGAGTAGAATAGGGAGGACTGACGGGAGGTGGAAGGATGGAGAGTGAGAATCAGGGTCGAGATGGCAGGAGGTGAAGCTGGTCTGCTAGGTACCAGCCAAATCATCTAAGTGTTTCTAACACCCACAGTGCCTAGCGCATAAGAGGCCTCAACAAACACATTTTGGTTTATAACCTTGGTCCAATACTACCAAAGCTTTGCACAACAAGCAGGGCAATGTTTTTCTGGCATGGGCTGCAAAAGGGGGTGAATAAATACATGTTTGAGAAGCATACTGGAAGACGTTAGTATTCTAAAAGAAAGCAATAGCGGCATACATTGCAGGTTTTACTGCCCCAGAGAAGTGGGCTTTCTTAGCTGAATAGACATTCACCTTTGACACTTCTCATTTTCCTCCTGGACCTACCTGGTATGTTCCCTGTGGCTTTGCAATAATAGTTGTTCCATCTCCAAAGGTGGCACAGCAGCTACTGTCCTCACAGTTGGTGATAACGGTGGCATAGTGTGAGTTTTCTACCCGCATACATTTCACTTGCCTGGTGACAGTCTGAGAACCTTCTGCTAGAAGCAAATACAAGGGAAGCAGATCTGATAGGAGGTAGTTGCAAAACAGACCTCAGCCTATTGATTTTGCTGCTCTCTCCTAGCTGTCTGGATTCCCCATGGAAAAAACACAATTGTAAAGTCTAGAGAAAGTGCTGAGATCTCCACAGGGTTGGAATGTGGCCTGATCTTGTCAATTCAGAATAATTCTTCAGAAAAAATATTCTTACTTAATTTAGGATGCTGTCTTATTTTCACTATTTACTTTTAGGAGTTGAGAACATCTGATTTTTCAACTTGAAAAACTGAAAAGCATAAAATATAATTTAAGCACTGAGATATTCACCAATTAAAATTTATACTTACTATTTTGACACATATGCTTCAATATTTTTAATACATAGATACAAGAAAAATTACAGATACAATTGAAGTTTCTCCTTATGCCTGGGCTATTTCTATCTTGCAATTCATTTTTATACTTTAATGTACATATATATCACGAACAGTATATATGTGTGTGCTTTAAATTTATGTAAACTATATGTTACTCTATGTATTTACATAATTACTGTACTATTATTCTACACCTACTTTCTTCATTTAACATGGTTTCAAGACCTCTAACCATCTTAATTTATATGTATCTATCTCTCTATCTATACAGATATGTGTGCGTAGATATATTTATTTATGTGTGTATGATTCCCTTTAACAGTCATGTAGTATTATTTTGTAGGAATTTACCACAATTTATTTTTCTGTTCTACCATTGATGGACATTTATGTTTTCTCAATATTTGAGTATTATACTCAGTGTTGCAAGTCACTCCTCTGTACTTATTTCCTTGTGTAAGTGCATATGAGTGTCTCTCTCTTCAATGCATCATAATATGATACTGTGGGTGGGATGGGGAGATGTAGGTCAAAGGGTACAAGGTTACAATTATGTAGGATGAATAACTATGAGAATCTAATGTATAGATGAAGACTATGGTCAATAACATTGTATTGTATAATGACTGTTTTCCAAGAGTGTAGACTTTAGGTGCTCATAACACACACACACACACACACACACACACACACACACACACACACAGAGTAACTATATAAGAGAGAATTTGCTTGACTTATTCAACTATGTATATGAATATCAAAATATTATACTTTACATGTTAAATATATCCAACAAAAAATTGGCCTTAAGGACAGGGAACTCAGGAATAACTTGTCATTAAAAATGTTGCTTTAATTTAGGTTAGGAAGAGTGGAAGGCTTTTAGAGTCTTTGAGCAGGTTCCAGTTAATTAGCAGCTACAGTTCCCTTTTCTCTGATACCAACTTTCTGACAATGAGAGACATGCTCAGACTGAAGACCTACCTGAGATCACCTATTTATGCAAATCAGATGCCTGGAGGATCAAAGGAAACATCTGACAACTAACATCTAGGACAGACGAATCATGGTTATTAGGTTTCGGTTGTCACCAGTGAAAGATGATTACCGTCCATCAGTTAACTAGAGTTATTATTACTCCCATCTCTGTTGAGATAATCAGCATAATAAAAGGTCCTAATGCATCCTCATATTCATTGCAGCATTATTCACAGTAACGAAGCTTGGAATTAGTCTAAGTGTACATCAGTCAATGAATAAATACAGAAAATGTAGTAAATATAGACAATAGAATACTATTCAGTGTTAAAAAAAGAAATCTGTCATTTGCAACAATATGGATAAACCTGGAGGACATTATTTTAAGTAAAGTAATCCAGGTACAGAAGGGCAAATAGCACATGATCTCATTTATATGTGGAATCTAAAAAAGTTGAACTCATACAATTAGAGGGTAGAGTGGTAGTTACCAGCCATCAGGGCGAGGAGTTGGGAAGATGTTGGTCAAAGGATATAAAATTTCAGTTATATAAGAGGAGTAAATTAAAGACATATACTGTATAACATGGTGACCACAGTAAGTAACAACATATTGTATTTTGAAAATTTCTAAGAGAGTAGATTTTAAGTGTTCTCACATCTAAAAATAAGTCCAAAGAACAAATCTGGAGGCATCTGTGCTACTCAACTTCAAACTATACCGCAGAACTACAGTAACGAAAATGGCATGGAACTGGTACCAAAGCAGAAAAACAGACAACTAGACCAGTGGAACAGAATAGAGAGGCCAGAAATAAAGTCACATATCTATAACCATCTGATCTTCAACAAACCAACAAATACAAGCAATGAGGAAAGGATTCCCTATGCAATAAATGGTACTGGGATAATGGCTGGCCATATGCAGAAGATTGAAACTGCACCCCCTTCCTTATAACATATACAATAATTATCTCAAGATGAATTAAAGAATTAAATGTAAAACCCCAAATTATAAAAATCCTGAAGGACAACCTAAGCAACACCATTCTAGACATAGGAACAGGCAAAGATTTCATGATAAACACACCAAAAGCAATTGCAACAAAAGTAGAAATTGACAAGTGAGATCTAATTAAACGAAATAACTTCTGCACAGCAAAAGAAGCTATCAATAGACTAAAGTGGCAACCTACAGAATAGGAGAAAATATTTGCAATCTATGCATCTGACAAAGGTCTAATATCCAGCATCCGTAAAAAAAACTTACCACAAATGAACAAGCAAAAACCAAATAACTCTATTAAAAAGTGGGCAAAAGACATGAACTCTTTTTAAAAGAAGATGTACACGTGGCCAATAAACATACAAAAAAAAGCTCAACATCACTGAACATTAGAGAAATGCAAATCAAAATAACAACGAGATACACTCTCACATCAGTCAGAATGGCCGTTATTAAAAGGTCAAAAAGCAACAGATGCTGGCAAGATTGCAGTGCAAAACGAATGCTTATACACTGCTGGTGGGAACATAAATAGTTCAACCACTGTAGAAGACAGTGTGGTGATTACTCAAAGACCTGAATATAGAAGTACTATTCGATTCAGCAATCCCTTTACTGGCATAAACCTAAAGGAACATAAATCATTTTACCATAAAGACACATACACACATGTTCACTACAGCACTATTCACAACAGCAAAGATATGGAACAACCTAAACGCCCATCAATGGTAGACTGAAATAAGAAAATGGCCTACATATACACCATGGAATACTATGCAGCCATAAAAAAGAACAAGATCATTTCCTTTGCAGGAAAATGCATAGAGCTGGAAGCCATTATCCTCAGCAAACTAACACAGGAAGAGAAAACCAAATACCTCTTCATCTCACTGATAAGTGGGAGCTAAATGATGAAAACACACGGACATACAGAGAGGAACAACAGATAGTGGGGCCTATTAGAGGGTAGAAGGCGGGAGAGGATCAGAAAAAATAACTACTGGGTACTAGGTTTAATACCTGGGTGACAAAATAATCTGTACAGCAACCCCCCGGCACAAATTAACCTTTATTATAAACCTGCACAGGTACCCCTCAACTTGAAATACAAGTTTTAAATAAATAAACACATGAATAAAACAGAAACACACTTGCACACAGTGAGGAGTGTGCTGGAGGAACCTTTGGCTGCCGGGTGCTACTGGTCAAAAAAAAACTTCTAAGAAAGTAGATTTTAAGTGTTCCCACAACTAAAAATAAGCATCTGAAAGTAATGCATATGTTAATTAGCTTGATAGAGCCATTTTGTAATGTATACATATTTCAACACATCATGTTATTTATTTTATATATATATATTTGTTAATTAAAAGAAGAAAATTAAATTTTAAAAAGCAAACAGCAAAATAAATAATGACAGTAATAATATAATAAACCCCTATAGACCCTGCTTTGAACGGCATGAGTGTTCTTTAGTTGACTAACTTTACCAAAAAATTATTTTTCTTATGAGGTGTTTAGCAGTCAGTGAGGATTCTATCTATCTTATGCTAAAGAGTTGGAAAATATTGTCATGTACTCAGAAAATAAAACTTACTTGTTTCTTGGTCATCCGGTGGGATAATCCGATCTTCATAAACTTGATAATAGGTTGTGATTCTGGTACCATCAGCATGATCCACTATCCGAGAACCATCTTTCCTTTCAACTATGACGACTTTGTCTTCTCGAGTTGTCATAACCTGCCCGTGTAAAGGCAGGGCATAATCATTTAGCCAGGGGGTTAATCCCAAGTGTACTTATTTTTATCCATTGAATACAAAGATGGCACCATCTAAGTGCTAGTTATTTATTTATAGGCAAAAGTTTTGTCTCATCTACCTGAGCTAACCTTTACGACCATCTTGGCAGGTACCCTCATTTTACAGACGAGGAAATTTAGGCTTAGAGAAGTTGAGAAGCTTGCTCAAAGTCATGCAGCAAGTGAGTATCAGGGCATATTTGAGGAAACACTTAACATCTGGACTGGGTTACCCCAGGTCTGTCTGGGAAAATGACCACAGGCCCTGTTTACTTGGAAACTACAGATAATGATAAATGTGGCATACTGTGGCTGCCTGGTGCGCTGTGAAACCCCTGCTCAGCAGAAATTCTCCTGACGGGGTGAACTGCAAGATGGCCTACAAGTATCAGGCTAATGTCATCAGAGCGGTACTTGAAGACTGGTGGGGAACAGGGGCTGTAGCCTCTCTGTGTCAAGTTGACCTGCGCACGTATTGGCTGCTCAGTGCCGGTGCATGCCTGTGAGCTTGAGGGGTACGAGAAGCAGTGTGTGTCGGTCGCAGCTCCTGAGCCCTGCTCTGGGTTGTCTGGGGTTCTGTTGTGTTTGCCTCACAGTTCAGCTTCTTCCTCTGCCCACTACTGCTTTCTCTGTCTTCCCATTACTGCTTTCTCTGTCTTCCTTTCACAGATATGTTCCTATTAAAATCTTGCACTCCAGACTTCACCTCAATGTTGCTTCTGGAAAGCTCTACCGGCAACTGCAGTACTTTAAGTTAGATAATGTATATTTCAGTCACTGGGCATTTTCTAAACTTAATCTGTTGTAACTCTAAGGGACACAATGTTTCACTCAAGGGTCTGGTTGGAAGATTGAGTTTGCTAGTTGTTTTCTGACTCCAAATCTACGCTATTGGGAGCAAGTGATTATCACTTTCTCAGCTCTTTATGGTAGGCAGCAATCACTGTTTAAGAGAGAAATGAATGCCGGTCATCATTTTAGGTTCTTATCATTGGCACTTTATCAGCCAGGAATGTATGCTGAGAAATACTGCTGTGTAATGTGGTGGTTGAGAGCCTGAGCTCTGGGGTTAAGCTGCCTGAGTTTGAATCCCGACTCCAGGGATGGTTGGCTGACTCAGGAATGTTGCTTAACCTGTTTGTTCTCTGGTTTACTCATCCAAATGGAGCCAACTCTAGCATCTTCTTGGAGATGTTATATGAGTTACATGAGATAATGCTGGTAAAATACTTCACACTTGGCCATCACGTTGGTAATTATTAATACCAGTTCTTTATCTAGTAGAGATATTTACATATTATGATTTAGAATTAGTCAAACATTTCATAATGCCACATAAATAATGATATTTTCTGGTCACCATAGGACAGGATAATCATTCTTAGCAGTGGAAATCACACATTAGCAAGGATATTTCTGAATGCCTGATAGTGCCAGGTCTGGTATTAATCTTCCCAACGAGTAATGACTATTATCTCCAGTTTATGAATAAGAAACCAGATTAGAAACTTGTCCAAAGTTATACATCTGGTAAGAACTACGCCTAGGGCTTGACACACAGGTCTGCCTCACCCCAATGGCAGGGGTCACTCCTTTAGAATGTAATACCTCACGTCAGGGGTTGTGAACATACACATCCATTTTCAATTTCGTTTCATATAATCATGCCAGTTTCTTGAGATGTGGGACACAGTGCTGGGGTCTACATTCTGGCTCTACCATTTGCTGTGTGATCTTGGGCAAATTACTTAACCTTTCTGTAGCTTAGTTGCCTCATCTATAAAAGGGAAACAATAGTAGTTTGTTGTGAGAATTGAGTGAGTTAGTATACGAAAAATGCAGAGAACAGGGCCTAGTACGCAGCGAGCGCTCAGTAAATATCACTTTTATTGCTATTATTCTGTTGGGTATTTGGTGTTTAATTCATGCTTGTGTCCGGGTTCCTGGATATTTGTTCTTGCTTCCAAAATAGTGATAGAGATGAATGAGGGAAGTTAAAAGTTAACAAAGAAATGTTAACCAAACTTGCATATTAAGCCAAATAATCTACCTCAGGGGTCGAATTAAAGTGAGTTACTTGAAGGAACTAAAGCAATTAGAAAACGCACAAAACCAAAAAACAAAAAAAACCAAAAAACCCTTTCTGGGATCATATGTACTTTGAGTCTCATAAAGAAAAGCAACTAGCAAACAAAGTAGGAGATTCTAATACTATTTCAGAAGTAGACTGAAAAGGAAAAGATGTTTGATTAGATAATATAATCCATCTCAATAGCAAGCAGGCATTTTGCTTTTTACCAGCAGCACATGTTTTTAAACAAGGATAAGAAGTTCAGACACCAGAGTTAAGGCACCTAGGAAATTCTTCTGTTTGTTTAGATTCAGAGGGTGCTGCAAATCTCCACATAAGATATTAGAGAAATAGCTAAGGAATGGAAAGAGCCAGTTTTTGGTAAGAAACAAGGGGCTCTAATCCTGGCTTCAGCACTTTTTGGATGTGTGTACTCTTGACCACATTACTTAACTGACTAAGGCTCAATTTCCTCATCTGTGTAATATACATTTGGTGTGAGGGCTGAATGCGATCATGTGTATAAAAGCCCCCAGAGAAATCCTGGCACACAGGCGGTGCTATTGTTCATTCCAGGGGTTTTGCTTTCATACCAAAAACAAAATCATTATGTTTTGTTCCACTAATTTGTCACATATTCTTATGCTACAAATAAAGTTTTTGTAAAGTTGCTGTATGACTTTGAATTCTTGAGTTATTTAATTGCCTTATCTCTTTCAATATACCATAAGTTTTTTCAAAATCAAGGATCATGAACAAATTTCTCTCACCAACTACAAGTAGACATAAATAAGTAGGAATGAGACACTTACTTCCAGAAGACATTTACACACATGCACTCAGCATTAGGAAACACATGATGACATCATTAATTACAAATATCTTAAAAGTGGCATCAAGAACTCATGAACTGCCGCTCACCTCAATAATTAGCATTTTGTTCTGACGTAGTTGTGCCCACACACAAAAAATAGTCACTAATGATACTCTCCATTTGGCAAACATACCATAAGATGTTTTTAGATTTTGTAAAATAAATCCATCCGTCCATCCATCCTTCCATCCATCCACCCACCTACCCACCCACCCACTACTTGACACTTATTGAAAAAAACATTATTAGCTAGGCACTCTTCTAAGTGTTGTTTCAGAATTCTAATGACTTAGAAAATTTTGCAATAAATAATAGTTTGTCATACCGTTCCATTGATAGGATCTGTGGCCTGAAAGGATAACAATGGGGCCAAGTCTGCTATTCTTTTTAATCCTTTGGTGCCAATCCGATTTCCTTCAGGTGTGGTTGTAAACCAAGTACCTATATGAACCTCCGCAGGAGTTACTATTTGAACTATCTCTGGAGAATGGTCATGGATTTCACCCTTATAGGCCATTGATGACTGATTTTTGTGACTTTTTCCTGTGAAGTTCAAGTAAAATCAAACAACAGCAATATAACTGTAATATCAATTATATACATCATTCACTATGTTTTGATGTAGCACAACTATATCAAATATAGTAAACTACCTCAGATAATAGGTATAGGCAATTCTAAGTGGCATTCATCAATTATGCTATTTCTCAACAGGGGAAAGTATCAGGTTATGAAGAGCTTAATTTTGGCACTTACACTGTGGCTAAATTCCCACCATTTTCCCCAAACATACACATGCTTACACAGTTCACTGTCTAGGGCACAAAAAAATATTCTGGTCAACTTCTGTACTCTTTTGGGTCCTGTATACTTCTTCCTGGATCCCAGATTTTGGGTTTTATTTTCTGGGTTTTGAAGCCTACCTTTTCTCTAACTTATCTGTCAAACTTTCAGACTCCTTTTGACATATTGGACTGTAACAGTTATTACATTTTTATCTCTGATTCCCCTTATTTTGCCATTTTGTCAGTAATAAAAGAAAACATTTTTCTTCAACCCTGGATCTGGGAAACCTCAGCAGCCAGGCATACCCCGGGGGAGAGGAATTTGTGCAGTTTAATTAGTAGATCAGTAACTGTCTGATACATCTTCCTCTCCATCCTCTACCTCCCATTCATTTGGAACAGGAGGAGAGAACTGAAGACACCCTCATGGAACTCCTTGGCCAATATTTCAATTCCTCCGTCAGGGTAGATGTGTGCCACTTCCATGAATAATAATGAGTAATCTGTAGATGAGACTTGACAGTCTTGTCACATCTCAGTGATGAGATAAACTCAGACCCAGAAGCAAATTGCAAGTAATGATAGTGAAGGAATGTTAACTCTTGGAAGATTCTCCAGATTCAAACCATGAACCACACAGCAGGGCATGCATCTCCACCTAACTAACAGGGACTCAACTAACGGGAAGAACCAAAGACAGATAAATCAGGTTGAGCCTTTTCATTGCCCTAAAATTTAATTTGGACATATTTATACTTCTAGAATATTGGCTGAGGGTAAAAATGATATCGCTTTCAGAATAAAGCGAAGATGCTCTAGAAATAGTAAGAAATATTTTAGGAATTATCTTTTTTTTTTTTCTACATTGTCCCTTCTCCTCCTCTTTCTTTCTCTTCTTACTACTTTTTCTAATCAAAAGAGGTAAGCTACAGAAAGGACATTCCAACATAAGGAACATAAGAAATGGAATGGGGTAGAGAATAGCATGGAGTACACAGACGACTACTAGCAGACCACTGTGAAAAGAGAATACATTTCAAGCAGATTTTGGTTGAGAGAAGGGACTGGAGAGTTAAGCACTCATTCAGTTGAGTGGTCTTCAGCAGAATGTTAGAGACCTGGACATTTTTCCTACAGGTGATATTTAGTAACTAAATTGTTATAAGAGAGAAAGTGAGGTATTCAGAAGATTAGTTATATGCTTTTGTAAGGAAGATGCAAAATCAATACCAGTAAAAGCAGGAAGAACAGTCAGAAGGTTTTAAAGTATCAGAAGTTCAAGTTGGCAGAAGAGATAAGTACAATTTTGATACAAATGTAGATTGGGAAACAAATTTGGATATGAAAGGATGGGGATGGCTGTGGAAGGTGGAAGGATAAGAGAAAGAATCACACGCAGATCCTGAAATCTTAATCAACTACTATCTTCTATTAGGTATATAGGTCAACAAAGCACACTGGCCAAGGTTCAGGTCAAAGGGGAGAGAAAAGAAACATGCAGGGTTGGAGATCCGTTTCTAGCAACATCACAGACTAGATACCAACAATTTCATTGAAAAGAACCAACACTGCTAGAAAAACATCTTTTAATCAATCTTCTTAAAAGTGTCTACGAGCTGGCGACTATAAGGAAGATTAACACAAGCCATGGACTAGGGGTAAAAGTAGGAAGCCAAAGAGGTAAAATAGCTCTGAAGTTGGGTTTTGCCCAGTGGGTTTTTGTTAAATTGGGTGATTATGAGTATTTGTTTTCTTAGCATCGTGGGACTTAGGGAGAAATGAATGCCAGAACCTGCACAATCTGGATGGAAGGCTTCATGTAAGGCCCTCAAATGACTACCCTCTCAGAATAAGTGTGAATTATTAACAGAAATCACTCATGTCTTTTCCCACCCCACTCCAGAACCATCAGGAAACTTGCCTGTGTTCAAACTTGGTGCTGAGCAGAGAGGACAAAAAAGTGCTTAAGAGGTTGTACAACCACAAGTAGATCCTCATATAGGTTTGAAGTGAAAATTCACACCACTTGAGTGGCACCCCCCAGAAATTCCTTAAATTAATAATTTAAAGTGATCCAAGACTATTGGTTCCCCTATCAACTGCTAAAGTCCTAAAGGTCTTTCTGAAACCAAAGTCCTTTCTAAAGAAATGCATTATTGGCCAGGCACTGTGGCTCATGCCTATAATCCCAGCATTTTGTGAGGCCAAGGCAGGAGGATTCCTTGAGCCTGAGTTTGAGACTAGCCTGGGCAATATAGTGATACTTCATTGCTACAGAAAAAAAATAGCTGGCATTGGTGGTGTCTGCCTATTGCATGATGGTACAAGCCAACTTTTCAATTGCAACATTGGAAGCAAGAGAGTATAAAGGATATTGCCAATGCATTGAGAGAAAATATCTGTAATCTAGAGTTCTATACCTAGCGAAATTATCTTTCAAGAATGAGGACAACATAAAGGCATTTTTAGAAAATATTTGGTATTAACTAAATGGACTAAAACCTCCAAAGATAAGTCCCAGCTATTCTGGAGGTTGAGATGGAAGGATTGCCTGAACCCGGGAGGTTGAAGCTGCAGTGAGCTGTGATCATGCCACAGCATTCCATCCTGGTAGAGTGACAGAGTGAGACCATGTCTCAAAAAAATGCACTTTTATGCCAGCCCAAGAATTTAAAATTAAAGCATTAAGAAAAAATTATCTCATAGTCAAAAAGTACCAGACACAATGAAACTAAGCAATTCAAGTGAGAGCCAGAAGAAGCAACAGAAAATGGAATTAGATCTACAGTATTTTAGATATTGAAATTATCAGACACAGAATCTAAAATGCATACTCAATGTGATTCCAGAAATAAAATGGGGACAAAAATATGACCAAAGAGAAGACACATTACAAATAAAACAAACAGAAATGTTAGATATTAGAAAACATAACTGAAAATAAAAAATTAACATGTAGGCTTAGCAGGAGACAACATGGAGCTTAAAAGACAACTGAAAAATAGACCTAAAGTAATTGTCTAGAATGAAGCTCAGAGAATCAAAGCAATAGAATCAAAAAAAGAAAAGGTCAAGGCCTCAAATACACGTTTAATTGGAATTCCAGAAGTAGAGAAGAAAAATGAAATGGATCAAAAACAATATTTGAAGAGATAATTACTGAGAAATCTCCAGAATCAATGATAAATATAAATTTACAGATTCAAGAAGCTCAATGTATTCACACTTTGGTAAATAAAAAGAAACCTATATCTAGTCAAATTATATTGAAATTATAATAAAAAATCACAGATAATATTTCAAAGGCAGTTACATTATCCTTAAAGAAACACAATTTAAATGACAGACAACTTTTCATCAGCAAAATTGGAAGCAAGAGAGTATAAAGGATATTTTCAATGTACTGAGAGAAAATATCTATAAGCTGGAGTTCTATACCTAGTGAAATTATCTTTCAAGAATGAGGACAACATAAAGACATTTTTAGAAAATATTTGGTATACAATAAATGGAGTAAAACCCCTAAAGACAAACATTTTCAAATTTAATTATTAAAATATTCACCTATTTGTTGCTTACAAGAGACACATGTAAACATAAACCACAGAAGGTGAAATGTAAGTGTGGGAAAAGTTATACTGGTAAGGTATTAAATAAGGCTGGTGTAGCTATAATAAAATAAGCAAAATAGACATTATGGTAAAAAGAATCCTAGAATAAAAAGTTATTGCAGGCCAGGCACAATCGCTCCCAGCACTCTGGGGAGCCGAAGCAAGTAGATCACTTTAGATCCAGAGTTTGAGACCAGGCTGGCCAACAGGGTGAAACCCTGTTTCTTCTAAAAATACAAAAAAAAAAAAAAAAAAAATTAGCCAGGTGTGATGGCATGTGCCTGTAATCCCAGTCACTTGGGAGGCTGAGGCACAAGAATTGCTTGAACATGGGAGGTGGAGGTTGCAGTGAGCCAAGATCACACCATTGCACTCCAGCCTGAGCAACAGAGTGAAACTACATTTTAAGAAAAAAAAAAAAAAGAAAGTCATTGCATAATGATTAAAGGCTAAATTCATGCAGATATTAATAATTCTAAATCTATAAATATCATCATATCCTTAAAATATATAAAGTAAAATGACAGAATAAAAAAGATATTTATTTCACAAATAAAGAAATAATGATTAAATTATAAGGAGTACAATACCAAAGAGACTATTCTATCTTTTCAGAAAATTTAAACATACTATTGCTAAGTAAATTGATGTAACAGATTTTAAAAAATATGTAAGAATATAGAATAGGGGTTGGCAAATTGTGTATTATGGACAAATAAGGCCTGCCGTCTGCTTCATACAGTCTGTGGGGTAGTAATTCTTTCTACATTTCTAAATAGCTAATAAAATCAAAAGAATAGTAATAATTTATAATAGGAAAATTATATAAAATTTGAATTCAGTATATTTAGTGTACATAAAGTTTTATTAGAACACAACAGGGCCAGGGTTATTTAATAACATATTGCCTATGGCTATTTTTATGTTCTAATGGCACAGTTGAGTAGCTGTGACAGCGACCACACGGCCCACAAAGTCTAAAATATTTACTATCTGGCCTTTTACAGAAATGCTTGCTGGACTCAGATATAGATGTGTACATTAAAACTAACGCATTTCATCTAATACATATAAAGAGAGCATTGTACCACATAATGACAAGATACATGCTCTTTTCAAGCACAGAGGATTTAAAAAACTCAACCACGTTTAAAATCATAGTTAAACTTTTAAATTGTTAGTCAAAAATTAGTTATAAAAACAAACTAGAAACACCTCGTAGGCCTGAAATCTAGAAGTAAGTTTAAATAATACAAGGGTCATCTGGGCACGTGGCTCACGCCTATAATCCCAGCACTCTGGGAGGCCGAGGCGGGTGAATCACGAGGTCAACAGATCGAGACCATCCTGGTCAACAAGGTGAAACCCCGTCTCTACGAAAAATACAAAAATTAGCTGGGCATGGTGGTGCGCGCCTGTAATCCCAGCTACTCAGGAGGCTGAGGCAGGAGAATTGCCTGAACCCAGGAGGGGGAGGTTGCGGTGAGCCGAGTTCGCGCCATTGCACTCCAGTCTGGGTAACAAGAGTGAAACTCCGTCTCAAAAAAAAAAATAATAATAATTCAGGGGTCAAATAAAAAGTTTGAATGGAAATAAGTAGTTAGAATTGAAAAATAATAAGAATACTAAATATTTCTTGTGAGATGGGATACACTTCTGGAAGACAAGTAAAGACAGGGAAAGTCTACCCCTCCTTAAAAACTATGAGAATGTTTTTAAAAAGAATCAAAAGGAACTTTTTCAGAATTTTGAAAATTAAACAAAGAATTGCAACAATCTGAGGAACAATTCGAGAAAAATGGCTGAATCTCAGTAAGAAAAGTCACTTTGTGGTTTTGTAACTTAAAATTTTTTTGATAAAATATTGTCTATAATATTTCATTTAATTGGTGTACTATTCTGTAATAAAAAGAAATGAGCTATCAAGACATAAAAAGACAGAAAGGAATCTTAAATGCATATTACTAAGTGAAAGAAGCTGGTCTAGAAAGGCTACATAAGGTATGATTCTAATCATATGACATTCTGTAAAAGGCAAAACTATAACACAGACAATAAAAAGGTTAATGGTTCCTGGAGTTTGGTGGGGTAGGGTGTGTGTGGTTCAGGACAGGTGGAATAAGAAGGGTGAATAGGTGAAGAGGGATTTTTAGGGTGGCAAAATCATTCTGTATGATACAGGAGACAAAGAATGTACAACACCAAGTGGACCCTAACGTAAACTATGTACTTTAGTTGATGATAATGTAAGATTGGATCATCAATTGTAACAAATATACAACACTAAAGCAAGATGTCAATAATTGGGGAAACAGAGCAGAGTAAACAGGAACTCTCTGTACTTTCCACTCAATTTTCCTGTAAACCTAAAACTGCTCTAAAAATAGTCTATTACTTTAATAAAGTGAGTAGATCATCTTGGATGAAAGGGCTGTGAAGAAATCTGGGGCACATTGTGCTAGAAGCAGAGGTCCTCCAGAACCAGGGGAGGCTCTTAAAAAGTGGCTGTACAGACTAGTCTTGTATCAAGTTCTTTGTATCAACAAAAGAGGGAACCCTGAGCCAGGAAGTTTGGAAAGCTATCTGTATACTTCTGTAACCAGAAATCTTCTGCTATTACTGAAGGAAAATCTGTATTACTAAATTTTGAGTAATTAAAAAGTAATCCAGTTGCTTCCATACAATATTTCTGGGTACTGTGGTGAGGTGTGTAAAATTGACAAAAAAAGGATTAAATCTAGGTTTCAGATCATTAAAGGCATATGAGAAATTGAGAAAAGTTTGTGAAGCATGAGAGGGAGTGTAATTTAGGGGTTAGGGACCTAGACTCAAATCCCAGCTCTACCACTTGCTAGCTAAGAGACCACAAAGAAATTACTTAATCTCTCTGCCTCAATTTTCTCATCTGTAAATTGGATATTATTAAAATATGTGGCTCACAGAGGATTAGCTGACTTAATAACTGAAATATTCAGATTTTTTCCTGATACACAAATATACACCTCCTATATAAAAATATCTCTTACAAATTAATATGAAAATGATGGCCATCACAATGGTAAACCAAGAAAAGAGTAGGAAATTCACAAGATGAAAAAACAACACAGTAAACATCTTTAGATGTTTAGCCTCACCAGTAATTAAAGAAATGCAAATGAGCATAATAAGATGCATTGGTTATCTAACATGTTGAATAAGATTAATAGAGTGATAATATCTGGCATTGGTGAGGGTGTGAGGAAGTAGATATTTTCATACAGTGCTAGAGGTAGGGGTATAAATTGAAAATACTTCTCAGGACAGCAGTCTTGCATTTTAGATTATGGCAGGCCCTGTTCATTGTTTATCTAAGTAGTGTCCACCTTCTTTTCTCCCTACTTAGTAGTGCTGTCTTCTGAGAAAGAGGACAAAAATATTAGATACTTGTCTTCCCAAACTTGGTCCCCAGCCTGGTCTAGTCAATGATATAAAGACACAGGGAAGGGAGCACCACACACTGAGGTCTATTGGGGGAAATAGGGGAGGGACAGTGGGGTGGGGGAGTGGGGGAGGGATGGCATGGGGAGAAATGCCAAATATGGGTGAAGGGGCAGAAGGCAGCAAAAGACACTGCCACGTGTGTACCTATGCAACTATCTTGCATGTTCTGCACATGTACCCCAAAACCTAAAATGCAATAAAAAGAAAAAAACTTATATCTACACACACAAAAAAATAAATAAATAAAGACAGGTCTGCTGGGGTGAGGGTTGGAGTTCTGGAACTATATGCCTTTCTGATAAGCAGAGACACTTGAAGAAAGCTCTTGCATTTGCCCTCTTTTCTTGGAAGTTGCTGAATGAGGTCCTCATGCCTGGAGTTGATGTATTTTCTTGCAACTATGAGGAAAAGGTCAAAAGCATCACAGCGATGCTTACTCATAATTTTGACACCATCATTCTGCCCTATCAACCCTAAAGCAGCAGCCCAGGCATTACAGCTGATGTGTAGAATATTGAACAACATATGAAAATGTTCATTATTTATTACTAAGAGAAAAACAGTTTATGAAACAGTACATAATTCTGTGATAAAGAGAATTCATGTATATATGTATAATAAAATATGTGAATATATTCATAGAAAAGGTTAAAAGTATAATAATAATAAAATTGAACACTTATTAAACCATTGAAGGCTTTACTAAATCCATTACAAACTGAGAGGCTTCAATTGTTACCTTTCTTTGAGTTGGTAATGTCAGACGGTACCGTTTCTGACTTCTGCTGAGAAATAGAGTCCAACAAATCTCCACAGTGAGGGCTTGCTGGCATTTCAGGAGGACAAATAAGACCTGAATTGGGACTATTGCTCACAGCACCATCTGCAAAGAGAATCTGAAGAACAAAAGTTCTCAGCATCCTCGGAAACAAGGAAGAACTTGGTTAACAATAAATATTGTGCATCAAATGAAAATAGGTTCAAAACGATGCACAGAAGAAATGCTGTCTGCAGACCTCCAGACCCAGCAGCACAAAACAGATTGTAGAAGGGTAGATTCTGAGTTCAGAGACAACAGCCTAATTACCACTGTAATGATATTATTTTATATTTTCTGTTGACCTTCTATTTTGTTTCTTTTCTTTTTATTTCCATCTTTGCTTGGATTGATTGGAGTTTTATTTTTTCCATTCTTCACCTTTCCCCTTTGCAATTGGGAAATTATATATTCTATTTCAATTTTTGAATGACTGTATTTAAAATGTTTTCACATATTTAAACATGTAATTTCTTTTAATATCTATCTAGTATGTATCGTGTCTCTAGGTGCCGTAGATACCTGATAGATACCTGATATCGGTATCTAGACACCCCCAACGAACTTGACAAGGACCCATGTCAGTGTTGCTGATGACAAGTCAAATGTTTATCTGGTTCTTATTCTTGCAAAGGTAATTGTTTCCTTGAGGAAACTTTTAAGATTGTATATGCAGTCCTAAAATTGCATGATTGGAATATTTAGATAATGCTTTAAAGATAATTAATATCAGTTCTGGCTGTCATTTGGTTGCCTTGTTTAATCTGAAGTGTTTTTTTAAGCTCTGGGAAAATTTCTTATGTTATGTCTTTCTTTTCTCCCTTCATTCTTACTATTTTCTTCTTCTGGAAATTATGGACCCTTTTTTTCATATCTCTCAACTTTTCTCACCCTCATAATCTACCCCCTCCCACTTTTGATTATTCAGCTATTTCTAATTTCTAAGAACTCTTGATATTCTTCCTTAGCTACTTTTTAAAAAGTTGTTATTTTATGAACTGTTAACCTCTCAAATCTGCCTATATTACTTTTATCCATTTTTAGTTTTTTAAAGTATTTGATTTCAGGGGCTATTTCTTTTATTTATCAAGTTATGTACTTTACTTTTATGGGATTGCTTTCTTTCCAAGATTTAGAACTCAAGTCCAGGGTCATCTTTCTGAGAATCCCTTTTTACTTCTTGTGGTGTAGTGTCTGGTCACAAAAGCTCCTGTTTTGTGATCATTGGGGAAAGAAAGAACAGGGCATATGGCTTCTAATTGTTAAGGTTTCTCATTCCCATCCTCCAGGTGACAGTGAATTACCTGGGGAACTACCCTCATTTTCTGAGCCCAGAGCTCCATGTGCAAAACCTTTGTGTTAGAACTCCCATTTTGATTTTTAATTTTGCTGCATATTTTCCTCTTGTGTATGTTTTAACTTTGTGTGTATTTCTCCATCAGATTGATCTCATTTGATTTGTATTTTTTAAAGAAATTCTCCAAATCTATTATTGATGAGATCCTTTGCTGTTCTCCAGTACCATTATGAATTCATTATGTAAATTTTTAAAATTGTTTTAAGATACCTTGAGAGGGAGAAAAGGAAAAAACTGTTTTTAGTTTGCAATCTTAGATCACGTAGAGAAATGACAAGTTTATTCGCATCCTGCTCTGCATAGTGTTTTTTTATTCTAACTATATTATTCATCATTTGTCATTCCTTTTGCAAGTGAGTTGTTCCTTCTCCCTGCTACAGAACTGTTCCTTACTCATAACCTGTCTTTTACTTTGGAACAGGGAAGAATAATTTCTCCAACACATTCTTTTACCTGTGTGGATCCATCCAACATATATTTGACAACAGTGCCTTGACTGGTGATAACCCTTGAAGCCTCCTGCTCTACTGGTGGCATCACTGTTTTATAGAACTCATAGTGCTTCACCCTCTGGGGGTAGCTCTGACGGACCATGATGTCCCACGTGGGTTCCTCATCTGTAACATATTGACCTAAAACAAGAATAAAGCTCTCTGTGAACTGGGCAATACTGCAGGGCTGGGATTTTTATCTTCTTGCTTAATCATTTTCTTTTTCTTTTCTTTGTTTTAAAAATAGAGATAAGGTCTCGCTTTGTCACCCAGGCTCGAGTGCAGTGGTACAATCGTAGTTCACTGTAGCCTCAAACTCCTGGATTAAAGCCTCGTGGACTACAGGCTTGCACCACAACACCCAGCTAAATTTTTCTATTTTTTGTAGACACAGGGTCTCATTATGTTGGCTAGGCTATAACTCCTGTCCTCAAGCAATCAAACTCCTGGCCTCAAGTAATCCTCCCGCCTTAGCCTTCCAAAGTGCTATTATTACAGGTGTGAGACACCCTGCTTGGCGCTTAATTATTTTCTTTTGTCTGCATGTGAATAATAGAACAGTTTCCATGTTATGACAGATGGCCTAGAATACTGGTTCTTTGCTGACCTCGTTATAGTTGATGATAGTAAATTAGGTCATCTACAATACCTAGTAGGTACCTTCTCCATGTGTAAGCCACTCTCCCTAATAAAATTCAACACAGTTTAGGGCGAAATTATGAAGGAAGCAGTTCCGCTGAATTATGTTGTTATGTTCAGACTTGAATTAGGATTTTCTGGCGCCCGGCCAGAAGGGTTATTATTAACTATATTATCTACCCTAACCCAAGGATGAAAATATTAGGGTAGATAATTAAACTAACAGAAAAGACAGGTAAGGCCGGGCGCGGTGGCTCACGCCTGTAATCCCAGCACTTTGGGAGGCCGAGGCGGGTGGATCACGAGGTCAAGAGATCGAGACCATCCTGGTCAACATGGTGAAACCCCGTCTCTACTAAAAATACAAAAAAATTAGCTGGGCATGGTGGCGCGTGTCTGTGGTCCTAGCTACTCAGGAGGCTGAGGCAGGAGAATTGCCTGAACCCAGGAGGCTGAGGTAGCGGTGAGCCGAGATTGTGCCATTGCACGCTAGCCTGGGTAACAGGAGTGAAACTCCGTCTCAAAAAAAAAGAAAGAAAGAAAGAAAAGAAAAGACAGGTAAAAGAGGCATTAAGCTGGAGTTTGATAAGCAAGCAAGCAGACAAATATATCCTTGAATCTGAAAGCAACATGTCTTGGCGTACACTCATAGCTCTTAGACTGGAAGACACTTAGTTACCATCCAGCACTGTGGGAAAACCTGGACCAGCAGGGATCCTTGGGAGTGGAACAGGGTCCATGGGCTATTTTTAATAATTCAGAATGAGTAAGGAAAAGCAAAATTTAACTTCAGTATTTAGTTTCTGGTTTTTCTTGGGGGAGGGCTGGCAAGTAAATAAAACATTAAATTATTTTTTAAAAAGCGTAGCCTTTTTCTCGGACAGATACACTTTTCAAATGTGGTATACATAAGGGAATTACATGAAAGAGGATATGAAGCTGTGAAAATGTAGAGTTCTGCTGATGTAATAGTTATCAGATGAGAAAACACGGCCCTGAGAGCCTGAGGAACCGAAAAAGGCCAAGCCCTTCACTGGCATTAGGGTCAGCTTTAGAACTCAAGTCCCAGTTCAGTGCCTGCTTTATTGCCTCTCCTACTTCTACTGCGACAGTGAGTTTCTATTTAAATGATAATCAAATTCAGTTGCAAATGCAGATGTCTCGTCAGGTTAATTAAAGAAATCTTACTTGTATTTATTTATTCAGCTGTAAGAAGTTAGGAGCCATGTACAGAACCAATAGCGACAACACACTATAAAATTATACACAGATACATGGAAATAAAGACTTGGTTTTCTTAACTCATTTAATCTACATCTATCTCTACGTACTTTGTGTCCAGGGCCATTTGCTTTGGTCAGACCGGCAACATGCTGCACCTCTGCAGAGGCGAGAGTGTAGGGATACACACAGGTGTTTAGGAGCACTGGCTTTGTCGTCATTGGGCTGAGAATGGTATTTCGGCTCTGCCACTTGGGAGTCAAGTGATCTAGGGCAAGTAACTGAGCCTCCTGAAACCTCAACTTCCTTATTTTGTAAAATATAGTAGCTGGTGTCCAGCTCATAATATTTGTATTTTTGACATGTTTACTAAGTATTTAGACAATGCTTGGCCATAGTAAATGCTAAAAAATGTGAAAATAGCCTATTGTTCATCATCAACAAGACATATGTTTAACCGGTAAGAAAAGACACAATTACCAGTGGTGATTTAACTGTTTTCTAGATGACATTTTGCTGCCTGCTTCCCCACCCTACCCCATATAGCACACACCTGTAGATTCTTGCCCAATGAAGGTCAACAGGAGCCCACTGGGGCAAGACACATTTAGGCTTTGGAAGGTGGGAACATCAAAAGTCTCTTGTAAAACAGGTTCTGGTTCCACTTCTTCCTGTAGATAATTTAGCATATGAATAATTGGTTGTCATTTTCTAAATAAGCTATTATTTATTTTGACTAAGCAAGGATGTGCTGAGTGCTGAAGACATGTGCAGAGCTCAGTGGACCCTGCAAGGATGCATGCGTCTCTGTGGTTTTGCAACTTATATTCTATTTGCAGACTGGCACGTAGACAGGTGAGACAAATGGCAGTAACAGTAGTTGACACATCTTTCCTCAGAAAATAGAGATATAGTGAAAGTTAATAAGGACAATTGGGAAACGACTTGCAGAATAATTGGGGCTTGAAGGAGGCCTTGAAAGATGCCTCTGCTTGGATAAATAAATGTAAGGGCTGTGCTGGCATCTGAATGTTGGTGTCCCCCACCCAAACTCATTGTTGAAACCTAATACCCAGTGTGACAGTATTAAAAGGTAGGGCCATTTAGGAAGCAATTAAGTCATGAGGGCTCCCCCCTCATGAATGAGTGCTTTTAAAGAAGAGGTCGATGGGAACACCTTCGCTTCTACCTCTTCTGCCATGTGAGGACACACTGAAGGCACCATCTGTATGAGGAACAGCTGGGCATGGTGGTTTGTGGCTGCAATTCCAGCTACTTGAAAGACTAAGTTGGGGAGATCACCTGAGGCAAGGAGTTAGAGACCAGCCAGGGCAACATAATGAGATCCACTCTCTTTAAAAATTAAAAGAATTAGCCAGGTATCATGGTGCACGCCTGTAGTCCCAGCTACTCGAAATGCTGAGGTGGGACAACTTCTTGAGCCCGGGAATTTGAGGCTGCAGTCAGCTATGACCACACTACCATACTCCAGCCTGAGTGACAGACCAGGAACCCTATCTTATAAAATAAAATAAAGTAAGATAAAATAAGAGAAACAGGCTCTCATCAGACATCAGATCTGCTAATATCTTGATATTGGACTTCACAGTCTCTTGAACTCTGAGCAATAACTTTTGATTGTTTATAAACCACCCAGTCTAAGGTTTTTTTTTTAAATAGCAACCCAAACTAACACAGAAAAAGTATGTGAAAAACCAACATCTCCTCCACATTTTTTGCTGTATTCTTACAATTCAGATGCTAGAGATATTATGCTATTAGGATATCTGTGCTTTGTTTTCTATAATGAGCACATATTGCTTTTGTAGCAAATAAAAGCAATAAAATAAAAACAGAAGACAATTATGAAGTTATTTGTAATTAACGAGGGATTGGGTGTACTCACTTTAAAATCCTAATTAATTTTATGTCAGCTATGCCTAAATCCCTTGCTTGGTTATATGCACTCAAGAATTAAATTTACTTGATAACTTTCAAACAATCCATAATGATGACCATTTCAATTTTTCCAATTGATTCTCTTTTGTTAGCCACCAAAATCACTCCACTGGTACCCAATTGCTGGATATTTGTTTTTTTCTAACTAGTGTTCTATTGTTGAACATTTAGGTTGTTCGGCATTTTCTTTGTCAGTAAGAGAGGAAAAATATATAAATAATTAGCTAAAAAGAAATTAAAAGCACAAAGCAAAAATAAGAGAAAAATGCTTATGAAATTCTGTACATGAACAAAAATGCTTAAAGATGCAAACCTGCCATGTCAAGTCTATCATCACACACAAAACCAGTTACCATCCTTCACCGTTCCATTATCATTCATTTCAAAAATGTTGAATGAATGAATTGGTTTGCTAGCAAGGTGCCTTTGGCCAAATTAATTTTAAATAAATTAACTGGAGTTATTTTGTTTTAACACCTGAACATTTTTACTTAGCAAGAGTCAAGTGGCCTGGCATGAGAAATTTTATCTAGTATAACTAGGTAAATATGGTACAGAGGCAATGTCATATTTAAACCTCATAGTTTTTAAAAGGCCAGAGTCTGAAACCCAGGTTCTTAGGTACTTTTAAATATATTTTTATCTTGTAGTAAGTTGATTATTTGTACACTGTACACATTTTTAGTAGTAACTACCAATAGTCAAGAGAACCAGTAGTGGCCTTGTTGTCCCTCTTTTAGAACTTTCTTTTTAAACAATTTTTTATTTTACTTTAAGTTCTGGGATACACGTGCAGAATGTGCAGGTTTGTTACATAGGTATACATGTGCTGTGGTGGTTTGCTGCACCTATCAACCTGACACGCAGGCTTTAAGCACTGCATGCATTAGGCATTTGTCGTAATGCTATCCCTCCCCTTACCCCTAGCCTCTCAACAAGCCCCAGTGTGTGATGTTCCCCTCCCCATGTACATGTGCTCTCATTGTTCAATTCTGACTTATAGTGAGAACATGCGGTGTTTGGTTTTCTGTTCCTGTGTTAATTTGCTGAGAACGATGGCTTCCAGCTTCATCCATGTCCCTGCAAAAAACATGAACTCATTCTTTATTATGGCTGCATAGTATTCCATGGTGTATGTGTACCACATTTTCTTTATCCAGTCTATCATTCATGGGCAATTGGGATTGGTTTCAAGTCTTTGCTATTGTAAACAGTGCTGCAATAAACATATGTGTGCATGTGTCTTTATAGTAGAATGATTTATTATCCTTTAGGTATACACTCAGTAATGGGATTGCTGGATCAAATGGTATTTTTGGTTCTAGATTCTTGAGGAATTGCAACACTGTCTTCCACAATGGTTGAACTACTTCACACTCCCACCAACTGTGTAAAAGCAGAACCCTCTTTTGATCTTTGTTCTATTAAGGAAAATGTTTACAGTCAAAGTGTGTGTGTGTGTGCGTGTGCGTGTGTGTGTGTGTGTGTGTGTACTATGATGAAGGGCTAAGGGTAAAAGGTGGACTACTTTGTAATCGAAGGTGGGCTGTTAGTCTTGTTAGATTATTAGCACATCAATGTGCAAGACCAACTTAACCAAATGAAACTGTTTCCATTGTTTAAATATATATTTTTTCCAATTGTTAATTACCTCAATGGAGCTAAAAATGTATTAAAAATAAGGAATGGCAGAAACAAACAACCAAAAGCAAAGAAAACCTGAGAAACAAAATGGAAAAAAACGTTGAACTAAGTTTTTCTAAACAGAATGAATGTCCTGAGACAACTTATATATGACAATATGTCTCCTTGAGTGGAAACCCAACTTTTGTGTCCAAATCTTTCTTTGTCTATTCAAACCTGAGAATACAAGGGACATTAATGTATCAGTTCAATAAAATGTATGCACTATAATAACACTATTGACATAAGTCACGGTTTTAAAAATGTTAACACTGAAGCAGAAACAGAGTTTGGGAGTCCATGGAATCGATGGCAAGTTTCGTTTACCTTTCTCTCTTCTTCTTTTGGGTGCTCTTCTTCTTTAAGGGATTCTTTGGGTTTGTCTTTGCCTTTTATTTTCCCTTTAGCTTTGCTTTGAGGAACAGTCACTATAACAGGAACCACTGTTGGAGTGAGGGCTGAAGGGATATTCAATATTGTTTCTAAATCAGGATCTTTATCTTCTATAAACAGAAAAAGTAAAAATGAAGTAGATTTCAATATTCATATTTGATATCTTTGCGAAACAACATTTACATCTCAAAAATGCTAAGTATGACTTACCAGTTGGATAGATTCCAGAAGTAACAAAGTTGGTTTGCAAATCAGGATTGTAGTTAGAAAATCTGAGGTATTTAATACTTGGATATGCTTCACTGAGTCATTATTTCCCATGTTCTTCCCTTCCCATCTACACTGTAAACTCCTTAATGATAGGGCAGTAACTATACCTTAATTTATTTGAGAAATATTTGGGAGGCTCTACTTATATATAAAATGTTTAGAGCAGCAGAAAATAATTAAAAATATGTAAAAATCCTTGTAGAGTAAAAATAGTCTAAATAAGATTCCACATAAATAACAAAACATAAAGACTATTAAATATAATAAATGGTGCAAACAAGACAATTCAGAAAAGAAACTTGTATGTGATAAATTTGCTGCATTTTAAAGGATTATCAGAATTCTAAAAGGAGAGCTGATGTTAGGAGTAATTATGTGGGGAGCTCTAAAGCATCCTGTGTGTCATGAATTTTATTTTCCACTGGGTTCCAGAAAAACATTCTCTGACTCTCTTACCTCTTATGGTCATTTTTTTTCCTCAATCTCCTCTACTGACTCTTTTGTCAGTCCCCTAAGTGTTTTTATTTATTTTTATTCATTATTATTTGAGACAGAGTCTCATTTCATCACCCAGGCTGGAGTGCAGTGGCGCAGTCTCGGCTCACTGCAACCTCCTCCTCCTGGGTTCAAGCGATTCTTGTGCCTCGGGCTCCCAAGTAGCTGTGATTACAGACACCTGCCACCACACCCAATTAATATTTTTTGGACATGGGGTTTCACCATGTTGGCCAAGCTGGTCTCAAACTCCTGACCTCAAGTGATCTGCCTGCCCACCTTGGCATCCAAAGTGCTGGGATTACAGGCATGAGCCACCACACTCGGTTAACCCCCTAAATGTTTTTAGGTTGCAGGGTTTATTATGTTCTCAATTCTGCTTGTCTGTAATAATTACTTATGAAATTAGAAAAAATAAAAACATGCTCAGGCCCCATCTTGACCTACTGAATCAGGCTTACTGGACATGAGACCTAGGTATTTATATTTGTGAAACACTACATGTGACTGTGATACACAGCCAGGGATGAGCAACTTTCTTATATAGATTGGATCTGGATGAGTTCATTCACCACTGCGGCTCCAATTGTCATCTACATGCTAATGACTCCAAAATTAACATCTCAAGGCATGACCTTCCTTCTCAGTTCCAGACCTATATTTCTAGCTTTTTTAAGGCCTCTCCCAGTTGTGGTGCTAGAAACATTTCAAACTCAATTAAGTCTCTCTTCTCCTAAGCAGATTAAGCCTCCTACATTCTCAATTTCAGTTAATGCCATGACCAATTATCCACTCTGTTTCCCAAGTTAGACACTGAGATCATTTGCACTTACTCTTTCTGACTCATCCCACACATCCAGCTAGTTGTCAAGTCCTAAGAACTTCCTCCCAAATTATGCCTCTTCAGGATCCCATAATTGCTTGCTGGGTCTTCTGCAGCAGTTTGCTAACGGATACCACAGCACTTCCAATACCACCACTTCAGTGTAATCTCCAAACTACCACTAAAATTATGCTCCTAAAGTAAAATATGATCATGTCACCTCCCTTACTTAAAGTCCTCTTCCACTCACTGCCTATGTAGGGCATGTAACATTCTTTGCAATCTGGTCTTCCCTGCCTCCATGCAGCCACACTGAACTTTTCACCTTTCTGTGAAGATGCCATGTTTTGACACAATTGGGTGTTTACACACTTGGTTCTTAAGTTCTAGAATTCTCTTCCTTGTTTCTGTCCTGGATAGTTCCCACTCAGCTCTAAAGTCTCATCTCAAATACTACAATTTCTCTGAAGTATGTGCTGACTGTTCTCAGTACTCTGTTTAAGTACAATTTCTAACACTAAGACAGTTATTATTGCTCCATTTATATGTTTTCCATGTCCATTAGACAGTGAGTTCTTTGTGTGGCTGTACCATGATTTAATTCATCTTAGTGGCTCAGTGCCAACAAGTTGCTTGACCCATAGAAGGTACAGTACATAAACAAGTGAATGGCGTTCAGTTTCAGGCATCTGGAAATTCCCTCCTCTCATCCCCTTCCATTTACTAATATTCAGCAAATATTTATTGTGTACCTACTACTATGCATCATGAAATGGATAGCCAATGATGGATGAGACAGACGTCTCATCTGTGGATAGTTCAGATGAGAACTCCTCAGGTACAAGGCTGTGTGTTCAGTCCGTGATAGAGGAAATACTGAGTGCCATAAAACCCAGAAGAAGGGTATCTACTGTAAAATGTCTTTGTACAGTCTACTGTGGCCCTACTGACCAGTTCACCTTTCCATAAGTGAACTCATGGAAAAGCCTTTCTATGCTTTTACACTACTGGACTTTTACACATGCTATTCCTGGTATCTAGAATTCCCTTCCTTCAATTTTTTGCATAGGCAATTCTCACTCACCTCCAAAGACCCAATTTGCATGCTACTGCCACTTACTCTGGGAAGCATTGCTCAGAGCAAGTAACCTCTATGCTGAGGCCTGCAGGACGGGAGGAAGTTTAATTGTTGAAAGTGGTGGTGCACATGGCAGGAGAAAGTATTCTGAGTAGTGGCACAGCATGAGAAAATGGGCAGATGTAAGAGACGGCATAGTTTATTCAAGTAAATGAACAGAAATAATAAGATAGGAAGATACACTTCTCTATGGGAAAATAGATCAGGTCGGTTGTTGTTCAAGGTTTGGGTAAAGAATCGTATAAAATGTAAGTTGGGGCCTGATTAAGATTCTTAATTTTAGGTATATTCAGTATGTGCTCTGAAATGTAATAAGAGGCAAGAATGATCTATTCCCCTTAGCAAGAAGGTGCAAAGCAGTGTCCCAAGATTTGATTGGGTTTCTTTATATTTTTGCTTATTTCACTTGTATCAAATTGTATTGAAATTTGCCTATTTCAGTTTAGTATTCTTTTGGACAAAGAAAAAGTAGCTGTACTGTCTACTTTTTCTTTGTCCGAGAGGATACTAAACTATGCTTAGCTGTGTATACTCAATTAAAGGGGCAGAATTGGAATGGAAATTTGTTTAGCCATTAGCAGATAAAGTTCTTAAATATCAGCTATATATAAATCCTTAGGAAATGTATATGTGTGTGTGTGTGTGTGTGTGTGTGTGTGTGTATACATATTTACAAAGACTTACACCTTCAACTTTAAAAAAACATATAGGATATGAAATATTACTTATTATCTACACTAAAAACATTTTCAAATGCCGTATTTATAACTTGAAATTAGAAACATCTGTTTAAAATGGAATGATTACATATTAATTTAAGAACTAAATCAAGATTAAGAAAATCACTTAGGAATAGGAGCAACAGAATTGACAGTGGGTAGAAATATCTTAATCTAAAATAATGATAACCTATATTAAGAAGAGAGAGGAACTTTTAGTGACTGTGTAGTGACAATGAATTTTAATACATAATTTGTTAGGTATCAGGTGACTTCTTCAGCTGCTGGTTTAACAACAATCAAAGGTAAAAGTAAAATTAAAACACAAAATCCCCAATAAAGCAAAAATACTAAGAAATTTAATGGACTATCAAACTCAGCAGAATACTAGAATATTTGGCACAAGGTAAGAAATAAGATTGTAATTATCCATGGAAAATTTATCTCTGCAAAAAAGAAGCTATATAGAAAGGCGGGTAATTGGATCACTATGATCTACACTAACATATAAGATTTTAAGATTATACAGCATAGCATTTACCCTTTGATTTTTTAATGCTTAAAAAATATGTTGTGGTTAGATCCCTCTAAAATGCATGGGAAGCCACAGATTTCCTGATTTGTTCTTGATAAAGTCACATCCCATTTTGTGGTTTGTAAAGAAATAACTTCCAATTGGATGATTTGTTTACTGAAAATGGGGCAGAAGTCCAGGTACAGTGGTTCACATTTGTAATCCCAGCACTTTGGGAGACCAAGGTATGCAGATCACTTGAGCAGAGGAGTTCAAGACCAGCTTGGGAAACATAGTAAGACTCTATCTCTACCAAAAATAATTAGGCGGGTGTGGTGGCATGCCCCTGTAGTCCCAATTACTCAGGAGGCTGAGGAAGGAGGATTGCTTGAGCTCAGGAGTTTGAGGCTGCTGTGAGGCATGACTGTGCCACTGCACTCCAGTCTAAGTGACAAGCGAGATCCTAAGAAAGAAGAAAGAGAGAGAGAGGAAGGAAGGAAGGGAGAAAGTGGGGTACAGAAATCTTTCAATATGTACACTAGATAGCTCCTTTAAGGCTAATGTCCTGAAGGAAACTGAATAGTTCAATAATAACATAGTCACAAAAATATTATTCCATAGAAAGCCAAGAGGATTCCTTGGCAAATTATGCTTTCTCTTACTCCCAACTAAAAGGCTCAATTTTATGGGGTAGTTAACAAGGATAACTGGTATATATGTGTGCATTTACATCTATACATACATGTATATATATATCACACACATGTAATCTTATATGCATATGTGATTATATAAAAGCATTTTTATTTTGTATGCATAAATGTATGAAATATTATATATATATACTTGTATACACACATATGCATACACACACATATAGGAATACACACACACACACACACACACACACACACACACACACCTCTTATATTCCCACACTGCAGGAAAAACTACGAGGAGCATTAAATCACAACATGTTATTTACTAGTGATCAGACTGAGAATGGGAAGTGGCAGGGACCCTTGGCTGTGGGGCACACTTATCGTTTCCATTGTATTCATTTCACCTGGTGCCATTCCATTTGATCCATAGTAACTTATCGAGAGGCAGATTCCATTTTCTAAGGTGGCAGAAAAAGATCCAAACTTGCTGAAAGCTCTATTCTTTGTGTCTGATACTTCTAAAAAGACAAAATCAAATCAAGAACATTTTCATTTAATTCAAAAGAAATATAATTAAGACTCAGTGGGAAGGCTGGGAATGGAGTTCATAGCTGGTCTACCACAATCAACTTAAAAATAATTGGCTTAGCTTGACCGTGCACTCAGGGTTTTTAGAGGGAGGGTAGAATTACAAAGATGAAAACATGAAATTCTTGTTGTAAGGACTTTAAGTTGAAATGAAGTGAGGAAATCAATGGTTTGATGGCATAGCCATAAGCAGATTATTCACCTGGCAGATCATCCACATGACTTTTAAAATTAAAATCCATCAGTTCAGTTTCAGCTTCCCCACATTTTAAAACATGTTCTTAAGTTCTCACATTTAAACCTCTTACATTTTAAAACATTTAAAAATTGTTTATGTCAAACATAATTTTAAAACAAAATTGTTAAGGCACATTTTTTTTCTTTTCTCGACTTTTCGGTGTAGGGGGTACATGTGCAGGTTTGTTACATGAGTAAACTGCAAGCCACTGGGGTTTGGCATACAACCTTCATCACTCAGTTAGTGAGCATAGTGCCTGACAGGCAGTTTTTTCATTCTTACCCTCTTCCACCCTCCCCTCTTAAGTAGGCCTCACTGTCTATCATTCCCATCTTTATGCCCATGTGTGCTCAGTGTGTAGCTTCTACTTATTAGTGAGAAAATGCAGCACTTGGTTTTCTGTTCCTGTGTTAATTCGCTTAGGATAATGGCCTCCACTGCATCCATGTGGTGCCAAGGACATGCTTTACTTTTTTGTGGCTGCATAGTTTTCCACAGTGCGTATGTACCGCATTTCCTTTATCCAGTCCACCACTGATAAGCATCTAGGTTGATTCCATTTCTTTGCTATCATGAGTAGAAAACACACATCTGAAGGTATATGTAAAGAATTTGTGAATTTTCTGACCTGTTGTTTTATTTCCAGTTCACCATTTCCTCTATTGTCAGATAATAAAGATGGGGTAATACTGATTTAAAATAATGTAACTCACACAAAGATAACTTCTAGACTGGGAAATTCAAATGAACAATTGAACAAAAGATAATGCCTTAAGAGAATGAAAAGAGAAGCCACAGAGCTGGAGAACATGTCTGCAAAAGACATATCTGTTAAATGACTATTACTCAAAATGTATGAAGAATTCTTAAAGCTCAATAACCAGAAAAGAAAAAAACCTGATATAAAAAATTGGCAAGGAACTTCAACAGACACCTCATCAAAGAAGATATACAAATGGCATATAAGCATATGGAAAGATGCTCAATATTGTTTGTTATCTGGATAATGCAGATTATAACAACCAGATTAGAATGGAGAAAATCTGAAATAGCAAATATGTTGAGGATATAGAGCAATATGAACTTTTATTCATTGCTGGTGGGAATGCAAAATGGTATAGCCAGTTTGGAAGACAGTTTGGTGGATTCTTCCAACATAAACATACTCTTACCATGTAATCCAACAATCACACTCCTTGGTGTTTATCCAAGGGAGTTGAAAACTTATGTCCACACACAAACTGGTACACGAATGCCAAAAGCTGGAGGTAACCAAGATGTCCTTCAGTAGGTGAGTGGGAAAATAAAATTGTGATACTCCAGACAATGTAACATTATTCAGTGCTCAAAAAAAAAAAATGATCAAGCCAAGAAAAGACATGCAGGAAACTTAAATGCATATTACTAATGAAAAAATCAATCTGAAAGACTATGTAGTATATAATTCCAAGTATATGATATTATGGAAAAAGCAAAACTGTAGACACAGTAAAAAGATGGGTGATTATCGGGGGTTAGGAAGGAGAGAGAGATGAATAGTAAGAGCACAGATTTTTAGGGCAGAGAAACTACTCTGTATGACACTATAATAGTAGACACACGCCATTATACATTTGTTCAAACCCATAGAATGCACAACACCAAGAGTAGCATAAACTATGGATTCTGATTGATAATGAGATAGTAATGTAGTCTCATCGACTGTAACAAATGTACCACTCCAGGTGAGGAATGTTGATAGTGGGGGAGGCGGTGCATGTGTACAGGAGGAGGGTACTGGGACATCTCTGCAACTTCTGCTTAATTCTATCATGAACCTAAAACTGCTATGAAAAATAAAGTCTACCAAAAAAAGAATGCTTGCTATCCATTAGGGTTCAGTTCAGGAAAACTGGTATCTTTATGCACTATTAATAAAAGAGTGTATTGGTAGAAACTTGAGAAAAAGAAGGTGCAATAAGCCATTTAATGGAGTGGAATGGACAGAGACAGGAGAATCAGAAAAGAAAACACTAAACAAACAGAACACATGCTCAGCAAAATTAAATTATAGAAGAGTTAGTGAAATGCTTGAATTTTTTAAGCACATAAGGATATTTTAAAAAGCATTTTCTAGAATTAAAAAATATACTTTCCCAACAAAACCATTCATAATCCATATATGACTTGAAGGAGAAATTGGTCACTTTTGAAATTCAAATAAGTTTCTTAGAAAATCAAGTGAAAAAATTATTTCAAAACAGAGCAGGCCAGGCACAGTGGCTCACACCTATAATTCTAGCACTTTACTTGAGCCCAGGAGTTTGAGAAAGGCCTAAGAAACATGGTAAAATCTGTCTCTACAAAAAATACAAAAGTTGCCGGTTGTGGTGGCTCATGCCTGTAATTCCAAAACTTTGGGAGGCCGAGGCAGGTGGATCACAAGGTCAGGAGTTCGAGACCAGCCTGGCCAAGATGGTGACACCCCGACTCTACTAAAAATACAAAAATTAGCCGGTCTAGTGCCTGTTATCCCAGCTACTTGGGAAGCTGAGGCAGGAGTATCCTGTGAACTGGGAGGTAAAGGTTGCAGTGAGCCAAGATCACACCAGTACACTCTTGCCTGGGAAAGAGAGCAAGACTTTGTCTCAGAGAAAAAAGAAAAAAATGCAAAAGTTAGCCAGGCATGATTGCATGTGCCTTTAGTCCCAGCTACTTGAGAGTCAGAGGTGGGAGGATCCCTAGAGCCCAGGAGTTCAAGGCTGTAATGAGCTATAACTGGGCCACTGCACTCTAGCCTCTGCAACAAAGCAAGAACCTGTCTGTAAAACAAAACAAAATCCAGAGCAGGGATTTCCCCCTCTGGGGTCTCCTTCCACTCAGTGTGGAAGCTGCTTTCCTCTGTGGGATTCCATATTCGGGTCCCTTTCCACAATCTTCATGGAAGCTTTCTCTCTCTCATCTTTTTCTCTCTCCTTTTTCTCTTTCTCTGCCTAAATAAATCATTTTTCTGTGAAAAAAAAAATCCAGAGCAAACATTTAAAGAAAGAAAAGAGTCATGAAGAAAACAAATGTAAAAGATCTGGAGGATAAATGTATGCAAATTGCAAGGTTTACAGAAGGAAAAAAGAAACAAATGAAGAAGAACAAAAATTAAATTAACCAAATTAAAATTTTCTGAGCTAAAGCTGGAGCTCGATTCTTAGATTACAAGGGCTCATCAAATTCTAATGTGGAAATTACAAGATGATGCAACAGCAACTATGAATCATAAAGAGAAAAGGATGACAGGCCAAAGATCCTGTATCCAGCCGAGATATCCGTCCAGATATCCAGAGATGCATGAACACTGAGAGGGCATCCTATTGTGTGCCTCATGTGACGAGAAACTTAATAAAACTAAACAAAAACAAATAAACCAGGGCAGAAATGGAAAGGAAGAAAGCCAGCAGTGGTGGGCAATGGCCACTCTTCTCTGCATCTTCATCTTTCTCTCTGTCTGTTAACCTTTTGTAGATCCATCTACATCAGGGATCAGCAAACTTTTTCTGAAAAGGGCCCGACAGCAAATGTTTTAGGTTTTATACGTCACGTATATAGTGTTTATGACATTTTCTTCTTTTCTTTTGTTTTTTTGAACTATCCTTTACAAATACAAAAACAATTATTAGTTCATGGGCCATACAAAAACAGATTATGGGGCAAATTTGGGCCAAAGTGTGCAGACTCCAGGAATAATTAAAGCTGAAATGAAAATGGAAGGTTTAATGTTAGGGCTAAAAAGGGGACTTAGTTAATAATGTAAAAAATAAAATTATAAAAATGAATATATGAATGTTTATATGTAAATATATAATATATATACATGAATAAGTATATAATATAAACATACATTAAGATATATATGCTCATATAAAATTATATAAATATGACTAAATATATTTATTTATTTTGGTGGAAATCACCTAAATATGTAAAACATGGAAATAAGTAAACTATAATTATATATCAATGAAATATTAAATCATCAAAAAAATCTTGCTTTCAAAGAATATTTAATGAATATGAAAATGCTCATGAGGATAATGAAAGAAATACATTATTAGCAGTGGTTATCATTGGGATGGTAGAATTACAGGCAACAGTTATCTTCTTTAAGTATTTCCATATTTCTTAATTTTTAATAATAATCCATATATTTTTATATTAGGTAAAATAAAGAAAACTCATTTTAAAATTTCTGTGTTAAGTTTTTGGGCACATTCACACTTGTCAAACATTGTGTTCTTTCTCCAGCAAAGAGAATCAGAGAAAAAAAACATTGTGTTCTTCCCGTGGGTTTAGAAAATGTCACTAACCTCATACATGAAATTTAGCTACTGGTTATCACTAATTTTCATTTCTCTCTCTCTCTCTCTCTCTCTCTCTCTCTCTCTCTCTCTCTTTCTTTCTTTCTTGAGACAGAATCTCTCTCAATTACCCAGACTGGAGTGCAGTGGTGCAATCTTGGCTCTGCAACCTCTGCCTCTGGGGTTCAAGAAATTCTTCTGCCTGAGCCTCTCAAACAGCTGGAATTATAGGTGTTCGCCACTACATCAGACTAATTTTTGTATTTTTGGTAGAGATGGGGTTTCACCATGTTGGCCAGGCTGGTCTCGAACTCCTGAGCTCAAGTGATAAGCCCACTTCAGCCTCCCAAAGTGCTAGGATTACAGGCATGAGCTACTGTGCCTGGCCCTCATATCACTAATTTGAGTTGAATATATCTAGTAATTCCTTTTCTTTTCCATTCTTTTCTTTTTCTGAGACAGAGTTTTGTTCTTGTTGCCCAGGCTGGAGTACAGTGACATGATCTCGACTCACTGCAACCTCAGCCTCCCAGATTCAGGTGACTCTTCTGCCTCAGCCTCTTGAGTAGCTGGGACTACAGGCACATGCCACCATGCCTGGCTAATTTTTTGTATTTTTTTTTAGTAGAGACAGGGTTTCACTGTGTTAGCCAGGATGGTTTCGATCTCCTGACCTCATGATCTGCCTGTCTCAGCCTCCCGAAGTGCTGGATTACAGGTGTGAGCCACCATGCCTGGCTAGTAACTCATTTTCTTTTGCAGGTATAATCAGTACCATATTGGGCAAGGAAGAATAAATTAATTTCTCTTAATGATGTTACCTGGCACAATGGTGTTATCATGAAGTTTCATCGTGTTTTATCAGTGGACATCTATTTTTAGCTCTCATCTCCAAGCAGGTAAATGTATGGACAAATGTACGTTTTTTCCCTGTCTTTGCAACCTAATATATTTGGTGCTACAGAGGATTAAGTGATAGAGGGCAGGAAGAAAGCCCATCATTGCAGTGAATATTGGAAAGAAGCTATACTATGGTAGGAATCACTGCAAAAACAACTTGCATCCTAGAGACTGTGATTGGTACAAGTGCATAAACCAAAATTAAGGGCAGAATAGATATGAGAGACTCAGTGTTGCTCCATAAAGGTGACCAGTCTGGGTAGACTCTGTATCAACTGGAATCAAAAGCTGGGTGCCTGGAGGAAAAAAAAATCAAGTAAGCAGCCCACTATGATGGACTATGTGTATAATAACATATTACATTACAGGATGGCAAAATACCTTAGTTACCATTTGGGGAAATTCCATGTGCTAAGTACAAGGAGTCCACGTGTATTCCTGTCAGGTAGACGGGTTCGGCACATTGCTTAAGCATTAAGATCCACTGGCACAAAGATGCCACTGCTTACCTGCTTCAAGATTTTGCTCCTCATCTCCTTCTTTCTCTTCTTCTAAATAATAATGCCCTTTCTCTTCCTTTTTCACAATTTCCTTAGGATCACTTAAATGAATTATAAAATTGTGCCTGTCCTTTAGCACTCTCACCTTGATAAAAGTTGGACCTGAGGAGGAACCACAGGATAGAAATGGGCCTATCAGGATGCCACATTAAGCTCCTTGACAAGACGTTTACACAATGCTGCATAGAGACTAACACAGGAACAGAAAACCAAACACTGCATGTTCTCACTTATCAATGGCAGCTAAACACTGAGAACACATGAGCACAAAGAAGGGGACAATAGACACCGGGCTACTTGAGGGTGAAAGGAGGGTGAGGACCAAATACTACCTGTCGAGTATTTGGTTGATTACCTGAGTAATGAAATAATACGCACAGCAAACCCCTGCAATATGCAATTTACCTGTAGAACCAACCTGAATGTGACCCCTGAAACAAAAATTTAAAAAGCAGCAGTTTTTTAAAGTGTTTAAAAACACTTTATGGAGCAACCCCTGGTTATCTGAAACGCATTACTATCTTTCCAGTCCTTAACCAGTTGCTTTCAAAGTGTACCTTTTTCAAACATCGTCTTTTCCACTTCAATCTGCCCGCCATCAGAAGGATACAGATAGTAATTTGACCCCGAGATTTGAGTAGGTATATTTCCCATATTATATACAGCATAGAATATACACCAGGGAAGGAAATGCCTAGAGATGTCGACATCTCCATAAAAGAATGCCTAAGGAAATAAAGTAACGGTGGAATTCTAGGCATGAATGGCAGGTAGACCAAAGCGATATTGGTAGTCCTGCTAATCATGTTTCAAACCAATTTCAGAAGAGAAAATGAACTGCCGAGGCAATGTATACCTATAATCAATGTTATAATTCATAAAATGACATAATTAATGTGAAAGGTTTTACAACTCATACAAATTCTGTGTTATAGTAGCTATTATTGTTATTATTATGGTAGTTAATAAGAATTTTTCCAACAACCCATTCTCTGTTTTAGTGTTCAGACTCATTTTTCTTCTTCTGTTTTCTCTTTTAAAAAGTAAATCTGGCTTTTTCTTTTCAATTTCAATTTTGATTGATCTATCATCCCTCAAAATTGACAGGACTAGGAGAAAATACTGAATTCATTATGAACCACCTGAAACTTATACGCATTTTGTGCATATGCAGATCTTAGTAAGAGTGACAGTAGGTGGATATTGGGAGCAGGTCTCAAGCTCTGTGCTTCAGAGCCGCACCAGAAAAATGCAGGAAACTCACAGAACATGTTTGGTTTCTGGCATAACAACATATGTTGTAATGAATATTGTTACTTAATTGCTTATTGCAGTTACTATTATACTATTTAATAATTGTATGAGAGTATTTCAATATTTTAACAACTGGAATGGTCATATTAGCATGTACCAGCTAAACTCTTGACAGGCCCATGCCTTGTAGAGTCAATTATAATAGCAGAAAGTGTGAAGTCTGAAAATGCTGACTGTGGCACCTAAACGTATTGTGGGGAACACAGTAACATCCTCACCTATCAAACTCAAAAGTAGAGGGCCCCTGGTTATCTGAAACGCATTACTATCTTTCCAGTCCTTAACCAGTTGCTTTCAAAGTGTACCTTTTTCAAACATCGTCTTTTCCACTTCAATCTGCCCGCCATCAGAAGGATACAGATAGTAATTTGACCCCGAGATTTGAGTAGGTATATTTCCCATATTATATCCATGAAACTAGAAGAGAAAATATCATGCTTTGAGTGTGGAAGCTGTAATAGACAAAAATCAACGTATCAGTGTTAGCCAACTAAAGTTGCCAGAAGTTTAATTTCTGCTAAGTGATACGTCTGTCACTTTGCAGATTCAGAAGCCAGTGTTCATATTATTTTAAGAAACTTCTGTGATGTTACAACAACAGGCAGAATTAAAGGTCTATGATTTTAAACTCTGTTCATTGGCACATTCTCATCACCTATTGAAAATGGAAGCACTTGACCTTGATACTACGGTCAAGGCAGTTCAAGAAGAGTTCAAATTCTCATTCACTCATTGTTAATTTTCTGTTTAAAATGAACTGATGCTGGGGAGAGTGGACACTCCCTTTTAGGAGGTCAAATGTAGAAGACATTTTTTACTGAACGTTGCTAACAGAGGTCCAGAGGATTTTGACGCATGCTAAAATTTGTGAACTGGTTTAGAGGAGTGGCTACAAAGCACAGAGGCTGTTAGATTTCTTTCCTTTTTTCCCATGAGGTTTTCCTCATAACGGCTAGCTGAGGGAGAACTGGCAAAGGGAAGGTTTTACAAAAGCATACAAGCCAGAAACATGATTGCCTACAAAGAGACAAAATGTAGTCAGCAAGTCTCATCATCTGAGACAGATAAAGCCAACTTTGTAAATATGTAAATAAGCCAACTTATTTACATATACCTAAAAGGATGCTTTTGTGTGAAATTTCTATCTTTACTGACTTTAGCTAGGTTCATGGCACTCAAATAAAAACTGGCCTGAGGGTCTTTTCATCTTGATGACTGACTAGAAACAGAGTTCCAGACATCATGGGGTAGAACACAGGTTTGAGCTCACTGATAGGAGAAAAAACCCTAGGCCTATTGTGGTGGTGGTGAAAGCAAAGGAATCTTGCAGAAGCCGTGTTTTCCCAAAGCAATTAGGAATAGCCCAAAGAGACTAAGTTTTACAGAACTAGAGCTTACCGGGTAAGTTATCTCCGGTTCTGGTTGGTGGAGGGACTCCTCTGTTACTTCTTGGATCTTGATTTGTTCTTCTTTAGGATTCTCATTGTAAGACGATTTTTTCTTCAAAGACCTACTATCTTCTTCCTCTACTTTATCCTTGCCTTTCTTTATACCGGTGTCTTTGCTCTTCTTCTCTGCTTTCTTTTCTTCCTTTAAGCGTTCCTCTTCTGCTAATCGATCTTGCTCTTCTTTCCATGCCTGTAAACACATTGAAAAAATTTAACAGGATTTTGAAGCAAATTAAACATAGGTACTATTCAGGTTCATGTTGGAGAACAGTTAACATGACTTTTGTAAGTGGTATCTCTGACAAATCGAAATACTGAACTAGAAACCTTAAAGTCATCCTTGATTCTATTTCTCACTCAATTTCTGTCTACTAAATCCTGTCCATTATCCCTTAGAGATCTCTCCTCAGTTCAGCTTCTCTCATGGATTATTTTGCAATTTCCATGGTTTAGGTTTTTATTGTCTTTAGCCTGGACCATTGTAACAGCCTCCTAACTGGTCTCCCAGTCTCCCATCCTCCACATGAGTTCCATCCTTCATTTAGGTCCTAAAGATAGTTTATTGACAATGTGGAAGACTAGATGTTCAGAGAAACATTCCTGGGACAAAATAATTCAAAAATGATGGATAAAATAGGTAATATGATGGAGGGCAAGTCTCGCCTAAGCACTCCTAACCACAAGCCTGTCCTCACATAGATTTGTGGCCAAAATACAGATTACTTTAACCTTTCATTTTAAAGCAGTTGTTGAGGCAGGAAAATAGGGTCTGGAGGCAGGGAACGTAAGGCCGATTCACACTTCAGCTATGACAGGAAATACCCTCTCCATACGGCACAGGCCAAATCAATGACTTTGTAACTTTACTTCACCCTTTACATAGAGTGTACCCCAAGTAACCAGTGGAATCCTCTAGGGGGCATTTAAACTCCCCAAATTTCTGTAATGGGGCGTTTGAGGTCCTGTGCTTGGAACTGCTCCCACACTGTGGTGTATACTTTCATTTTCATTAAATTCCTTTATTCTTTCCTTGCTCTGTTTGTGCCTTTCGTTTAATTCTTTATGCAAGACGCCAAGAACCTGGATCCCTCCACCATTAGCATTATGATTTGATAGAAGCTCAAAAATGAAACTCACACAAAACATGCAGAAATAAACCACGTTGAACAAGAACCTGAAGAAACTGTGAAATTATACCTACAAAGACTATAGCTATTGTAATTACCAAATAGAGAATATAAAATAAGTTTTAAAACATGCTTAAGTAAACAAAAAGAAGTATCAAACACGTAAGTAAGAAAGAACAGATTATCAAAAATGGCAAAGTGAGTTTGAAAGACTTCTTGAAAATTGAATTGAATTTTTGAAAAGGCAGTATTTGAACAGATAATGGCTGAGACATTTCCAGAGTTGAAGAAAGACATTCATCTTAACATTAAGGAAGATCAATAAATCAAAAGCAGGAAATAACATTGGCTTATTGGACCTGGCTCATATTGACTTAAAAGAGTTTATTGTTACATTTTTAGAAATTTTGTGAGCCAACTGTTAACCATGACCATCATCTAAAAATGATATAAAGTCACAATTAAGCAGAATATTAAAAATAAAGGCAAGAAAGACTCAAAACGTACCACACTGTAAGTATTTTGTCACATTTCACTATTGGCTATGCTCTGGAGTTTATTTATGTCAATTGTAATGGCATGACAAGTGAATGATGCTGTGCTACTGCAGAGCACTGCCAACTTCAGTGTTGTCACGTGGTAGCTTGAAGTCAGCCGTCGTAGTAGTATTTACACTACAGATATCAGCAAATGCTACAAGTCAGGATTGACTGTTTATTATCTAGATTTAAGGCAGTGATGGAGATCATGTTACTAATGTAGACCAGCTGTTATAGCGTTACTAGCACAGAAAGTTGAAGAAATATTCTTCCAGTAATAAAAACCTATTACTTGACTCAGCAAAAGAGTTGCTCATGTCATTGACAAATGAGTGAGACATATCCTTTGTTTGTTTCACTTTTGTCTTACTTGTTAATACAAATACAAGTATCAATCAACATTCATATTAGAACTTCATGTGTTTATGAATTGTAACCATAGGTTGGCTAAGGATACAATAATTTAGCAAAAATCAATTTATAGGAATCAAAATGCTATTTGTAATTTATGTGTAGCCATATGGAATTTATATAAAGAATATTATATGCTTTATTATTACATGTAACTTCTGTGCTATATGTACTCTATATCAGAAACATTTATAACTTGTGTACATATATGCATACTTTTATTTTCCTAGAGAGCTACTGCTTAAGCATTTACCAGCAAACCACTGAATGTTTTCAATGCAGCTAGAGATAAAAGACTAAATGGGGGGGTTATGCCAAGATGCCCAAATAGGAACAGCTCCAGTCAGCAGTTCCCAGCAAGAGTGATCCAGAAGGTGAGGGATCTCCGAATTTCCAACTGAGGTAGCAGGTTCATCTTATTGGGACTGGTTAGACAGTGGATGCAGCCCAAGAAGGGCATGCCAAAGTAGGGTGGGGTGTCATCTCACCTGGAAGTACAGGGAGCTAGAGAACTCCCTTTCCTAGCCAAGGGAAGCCATTAGGGACATTTCTGACACTCTGGCACTCTGGCTCAGATACTGCACTTTTCCCACGGGCTTCACAACCCACAGACCAGGAGATTCCCTCCAGTGCCTATAACACCAGCATCCTGGGTTTCTAGACCAAAACTGGGTGGTCATTTTAGCCACAGCAGTTTTTCTTGTTGTTTTTCTCATACCCCAGTGGTGCCTGGAACGCCAGCAAGACAGAACTGCTCATTCCCCTGAAAAAGGGGGTTGAAGCCAGGGAGTCAAGTGATCTGGCTTGGTGGGTCCCACTCCAATGAAGACCAGCAAGCTAAGATCCACAGGCTTGAAATTCTTGCAGCCAGGACAGCAGTCTGAGCTTGACCTGGGAAGCTCGAGCTCCATGGATGTAGGGGTGTCTGCCATTGAAAGCTCTAGCAAGCAGTTTTAACCTTGCCTGTGTAAACAAAGTCACAGGGAAGTTTACACAGACCCTGGGTGGAGCCCACAGCAGCTCAGCAAGGCCCCTTCAGGCAGACTGTCAGCTACGCTCCCTTTTTGCTGGGCAGAGCATCTCTGAAGAAAGGCGGCAGCCCATCAGGGACTTATAAATAAAGCCCCCACCTTCCTAAGACAGAACACCTGGAAAAAGGGGCAGTTGTGGGTTCTGCTTCAGCAGACTTAAATGTCCCTTCCCAGCAGCTCTGAAGGGAGCAAGAGATCTCCAGGCACAGCACTTAAGCTCTGATAAGGGACACATTGCCTCCTTAAGTGGCTCCCTGACCTCCATGTAGTCTCACTGGGAGATACCTCATATAGGAGAGCTCTGGCTGACATCTGGTGGGTACCCTTCTGGAATGAAGCTACCAGAAGAAGGAACAGGCAGAAATCTTTGCTGTTCTGCAGCCCTCATGGGTGATTCCCAGGCAAGCAGGATCTGGAGTGGACCTCCAGCAAACTCCAGGGGATCTGCAGAAGAGGGGTCTGACTGTTAGAAGGAAAACTAAAAAACAGAAATAGCTTCAACATCAACAGAAAGGGTGTCCACTCAGAGACCCCATCCAAAATCACCAACTTCCAAGACCAAAGGTAGATAAATCCACGAAGATGGGAAGAAACCAGTGCAAAAAGGCTGAAATTGCCAAAAACCAGAACGCTTCTTCTCCTTCAAGGTATCACAACTCCTCACCAGCAAGGTAACAAAACTGGATGAAGAATGAGTTTGATGAATTGACAGAAGCAGACTTCAGATGGTGGGTAATAACAAACTTCTCTGAGCTAAAGAAGCATGTTCTAATCAAATGCAAGGAAATAAGAACCTTGAAAGAAGGTTAGATGAAATGCTAACTAGAATAACCAGCATAGAGAAGAACATAAACAACTAGATGGAACTGAAAAACATAGCATGAGAACTTCGTAAAGCATACACAGGTTTCAATAGCTGAATAGATCAAGCAGAAGAGAGGATATCAGAGACTGAAGATCAGCTCAATGATATAAAGTGAGAAGACAATATTAGAAAAAAAAAAGAGTGAAAAGAAATGAACAAAGCCTCCAAGAAATATGGGATTATGTGAAAAGACCAAATCTACATTTGATTGGTTTAGCTGAAAGTCATGGGGAGAAGGAAATCCAGTTGGAAAACATTCTTCAGGATACTATCCAGGAGAACTTCCCCAACCTAGCAAAGCAGGCCAACATTCAAATTCAGGAAATACAGAGAACACCAGAAAGATATTCCTTGAGAAGAGCAACCCCAAGGTATATAATTGTCAAATTCACCCAGGTTGAAATGAAGGAAAAAATACTCAGCCAGAGACAAAGGTCAGGTTGACCACAAAAGGAAGCCCACCAGACTCACAGTGGATCTCTTGGCAGAAACCCTACAAGCCAGAAGAGAGTGGGGGCAATATTCAACATCCTTAAAGGAAAGAATTTTCAACCCAGATTTCATATCCAGCCAAACTAAGCTTCATAAATGAAGGAGAAATAAAATCCTTTATGGACAAGCAACGGCTGAGAGATTTCATCACCACTAGGCCTGCTGTACAACAGCTCCTGAAAGAAGCACTAACAAGGAAAGGAACATCCAATACCAGCCACTACAAAAACATACCAAATTGTAAAGACCACTGATGCTATGAAGAAACTACATTAACTAACAGGCAAACAACCAGCTAGCATCAAAACGGCAGGATCAAATTCACACATAACAATATAACCTTAAATGTAAGTGAGTTAAATGCCCCAATCAAAAGACACAGACTGGCAAATTGGATAAAGAGTCAAGACCCATCAGTGTACTGTATTTGGAAGACTCATCTCACGTGCAAAGACACACATAGGCTCAAAATAAAGGGATGGAGGAACATTTATCTAGCAAATGGAGAGCAAAAAAAAAAAAAAAAAAAGAGCAGGGTTGCAATCCTAGTTTCTGATAAAACAGACTTTAAACCAACAAAGATCAAAAGAGACAAAGAAGGGCATTACATAATGGTAAAGGGATTAATGCAACAAGAAGAGCTAACTATTCTAAATACATACACACCCAGTACAGGAGCACCCAGATACATAGAGTAAGTTCTTAATGACCTACAAAGAGACTTAGACTCCCACACAATAATAGTGGGAGACTTTAACACCCCATTGTCAATATTAGACAGATCAACAAGACTGAAAATCAACAATCATATCCAGGACTTGAACTCAGATTTGGACCAAGCAGACCTAATAGACATCCACAGAACTCTCCATTCTAAATCCACAGAATATATATTCTTCTCAGCACCACATCACACTTATTCTAAATTTGACTATGTAATTGGAAGTAAAACACTCCTCAGTAAATGCAAAAGAACAAATTCATAAGTCTCCCAGAATGCAGTACAATCAAATTTGAACTCAGGATTAAGAAACTCACTTAAAACCGCACAACTACATGGAAACTGAACAACTTTCTCCTGAATGACTACTGGATAAATAATGAAATGAAGGTAGAAATAAAGATGTTATTTGAAACCAATGAGAACAAAGACACAATGTACCAGAATCTTTGGGACACATTTAAAGCAGTGTCTAGAGGAAAATTTATAGCACTAAATGCCTACAGGAGAAGTGAGGAAGGATCTAAAATCCACACCCTAATGCCATGATTAAAAGAACTAGAGGAGCAAGATCAAACAAATTCAAAAGTTAGCAGAAGACAAGAAATAACTACAATCAGAGCAGAACTGAAGGAGTTAGAGACACTCCTAAAAATCAATAAATCCAGTAGCTGGTTTTTTGAAAAGAACAACAAAACAGATAGACTGTTAACTAGATTAATAAAAAATAAAAGAGAGAAGACTCAAATAGATTCAATAAAAAATGATAAAGGGGATATCACCATTGATCCCACACAAACTACCATCGAGATTACTAAAAACACCTCTATGCAAATAAACCAGTAAATGTAGAAGAAATGGATAAATTTCTGGATACTTACATCCTCACAAGACTAAACCAGGAAGAAGCTGAATCCCTGAATAGACCAAAAACAAGGTCTGAAGTTGAGGCAGCAATTAATAGCCTACCAAACAAAAAAAAAAAGTCCAGGACCAGATGGGTTCACAGCTGAATTCTACCAGAGGTACAAAGAGGAGCTGGTACCATTCCTTCTGAAACTATTCCAAACAATACAAAAAGAGGGAATCCTTCCCAACTCTTTTTATGAGACCAACATCATCCTGATACCAAAACCTTTGTGTATATACCTTTTGGGTATATATTCAAAGGATTATAAATCATTCTAATATAAAGACACACACACACACGTATATTTATTGCAGCACAACTAAAAAAGAAAATTTCAGGCCATTATCCAAGATAAACACTGATACAAAATACCTCAATTACATACTGGCAAACCAAATCCAACAGCACGTCAAAAAGCTTATCCATCATGATCAAGATGGCTTCATCCCTGGGATGCAAGGCTGGTTCAACATACACAAATCTATAAATGTAATCCATCACAAAAACAGAACCAAAGACAAAAATCACATGATTATCTCAATAATCATACCGAATTGGCAAAAACTGGAAACATTGCCTTTGAAAACTGGCAGAAGACAAGGATGCTCTCTCTCACCACTCCTATTTAACATAGTATTGGAAGTTCTGGCCAGGGCAATTAGGCAAGAAAAAGAAATAAAGGGTATTATATTAGGTAAAGAGGAAGTCAAATTGTCTCTGTTTGCAGACAATGTGATTATATATTTAGAAGACCCCCTCATCTCAGCCCAAAATCTCCTTAAGCTTATAAGCAATTTCAGCAAAGTCTCAGGGTACAAAATCAATGTGAAAAAATCACAAGCATTCCTATACACCAATAACAGGCAAACAGAGAGCCAATCATGAGTGAACTCCCATTCACAATTGCTACAAAGAGAATAAAGTACCTAGGAATACAACTAACAAGGAATATGAAGGCCCTCTTCATGGAGAACTGCTCAAGGAAATAAAAGAAGATATAAACAGATGAAAAAACATTCCATGTTCATGGTTAGCAAGAATCAATATTGGGAAAATTGCCATACTGCCCAAAGTAATTTATAGATTCAATGAGATCTCCATCAAGCTACCATTGACTTTCTTCACAGAATTGGAAAAAACTCCCTTAAATTTCATATAAAAGGAAAAAGAGCCCACACAGCCAAGACAATCATAAGCAAACACACACGCACACATGCACACATGCACACACACACACACACACACACACACACACACCTGGAGGCATCACACTACCTGACTTCAAACTACACTACAAGTCTACAGTGATCAAAACAGCATGGTGCTGGTATCAAAACAGAGATATAGACCAATGGAACAGAACAGAGGCCTCAGAAGTTACACCACACATCTACAACCATCTGATCTTTGACAAACCTGACATAAACAAGCAATGGGAAAGGATTCCCTATTTAATAAATGGTGCTGAGAAAACTGGCTAGCCATATGCAGAAAGCTGAAATTGGATCTCTTCCTTACACCTTATACAAAAATTAACTCAAGATGGATTAAAGACTCAAACGTAAGACCTAACACCATAAAAACTCTAGAAGAAAACTTGGGCATTACCATTCAGGATATAGACATGGGCAAGGACTTCATGACTAAAACACCAAAAGCAATGGCAACAAAAGCCAAAATAGACAAATGGGATCTAACTAAACTAAAGAGCTTCCAGACAGCAAAAGAAACAATCATTGGCAGTATTTGGTTTTCTGTTCCTGTGTTAGTTTGCTAAGAATAATGGCCTCCACTGAAGGAGGAAGATGGCGCTGTAGGACCAACTCAGGATTGCAGCTCCCAGTTAATCTGCAGAGGGTGAGTGGAGGCTGCATTTCCATACGGATCGTTATTGTCCACAGACTAGATTCCCAGGTGTAAGAGCCCCATGGGCTGCCAGTGCGGCAGTTTGGGCCGGTGCAGCTGTTTGAGCCAGTGCAGCTGTTTGGGCCGATGCCGCAGTGCAGCGACACTCCGTACAAAATAAGCTGGTTTGGTTGCCCTGTTAAACTGGCAATTGGAGATTTCGGAAGGCAGATTAGCACATTCATCTGATTAAATGGGACTTAAACAGAAAGCCAGTCCAGGAGATTCCTGGACCGCAACGTGGTTTGAGCCGGCGCAGTGGGTTGCTGTACAGGAAATCACACAGATCCCGGCGCCCTTGCAGCAGGCAACTGGAACACCTGGGAGAGAGTCAACCATGCAACTTAAAAAAAAAAGGGGGGGCTCTGAGGCAGGGAGCCAGGTGATCAAGCTCGGCAGGTCCCACCCCCACATAACAAACAAAACAGCAGTTGGAAACACTCAGGGTTGAGAGTTTTGTGGCAAGCACAGCTGAACCCAGGATAGTGCAGCTTGGTGGGGGAGGGGCATCTGCCACTACTGAGGCACGTGACCTCTACGGAGATATGCTGCCATTGCTGATGCAGCCTGCCAACGCCGAGGCAACCCACCATAACAGAGAGAGTCTGCCACTATAGAGGCAGGCCACCATCGCCACCGCAGTTCTAACCACACCCATATAAACAGGGCTGCAGGGAATTACACATGGCAGCAGGGCAGAGCCCACAACAGCAGGTCAGAGCCCATGGCAGCAGGGCGGAGCCCACAGTAACAGGGCAGAGCCCACAGCAGCTCATCATAGCCACTACAGGCAGGCAGTGACTAAACTGCCTCCTCGCTGGGCAGGAAAGTGCAACAGATACTCAGAAATAAAGCCCTAACTCCCCAGGACAGAGCACCTGAGAGAATAAAAAGGGGCTTTATGAGTTCGGTTGCAGCAGACTTAAACAAACCTGCCTAGCAGCCCTGAATGAACAACGGAGCTCACAGCTCAGCACTAGAGCTCCGATAAAGTACAGACAGTCTCCTCAAGCAGCTCACTGACCCTTGTATATCCAAAGAGTCACCTCACAAAGGACTGATCAGACTGACATTTGGTGGGCATCTCCGTCAGGGACAAAGATAGCAAAAGAAGAAGCTGGTAGCAACCCTCATGGTTCTGCAGCTGCTACAGAAGTACCACAGGCAAGCAAGGCCTGGAGCGGACCTCAGCAGTCCTACAGCAGTGGGGCCAGATTGTTAGAAGGAAAACTAAGAAACAGAAATAATTCATCATCAACAATCTGAATGTCAACTCAGAGACCCAATCAGAAAATCAGCAACCACTCAGAAGACAGGTGGGATGAAATCCACAAAGATGGGAAGAAAACAGCGCAAAAAGGAAGAAAACATCCAAAACCAGAACACCTTGCCTCCTACAAAGGACCAAAACTCCTCACCAGCAAGGGAACAAAACTGGACGGAGAATAAGTGTGATGAAATGATGGAATCAGACTTCAGAAGGTGGGTAATGAGAAACTTCTGTGAGCTAAAAGAACATGTTCTAAATCAATGCAAAGAAACTAAGAACCTTGAAAAAAGGATTTGAAAAAATATTTGAGGAAATGATAACAAGAATGGACAACTTAGAGAGGAACATGAGTGAATTGAAGGAACTGAAAAACACAACACAAGAACTTCACGAAGCATGTACAAGTTTCAACAGCCGAACTGACCAAGCAGAAGAAAGGATATCAGAAGTCGAAGATCAACTTAATGAAATAAAACAAGAAGCCAAGATTAGAGAAAAAAAAACGCAAAAAGGAATGAACAAAGTATCCAAGAAATGTGGTACTATGTGAAGAGACCTAATCTACATTTGATAGGTGTACCTGAATATGACGAAGAGAATGAATCCAAGCTGGAAAATACCCTTCAGGATATTATCCAGGAAAATTTCCCCAACCTAGCAAGGCAGGCCAATATTCAAGTCCAGGAAATACAGAGAACACCACAAAGATATTCCACAAGAAGAGCAACCCCAAGGCACATAATCGTCAGATTCACCAGGGTTGAAATGAAGGAGAAAATCCTAAGGGCAGCCAGAGAGAAAGGTCAGGTCATCCACAAAGGGAAGCGCATCAGACTCACAGCAGATCTCTTGGCAGAAACCCTACAAGCCACAAGAGAGTGGGGGCCAATATTCAACATCCTTAAAGAAAA
>CM052659.1:108856047-108920418 GCA_028533165.1 Leontopithecus rosalia
CTGAGAGAGTGTTTGTTATGATCTCAGTTGTTTTGCATTTGCTGAGGAGTGCTTTACTTCCAATTATATGATCAATTTTAGAGTAGGTGTGATGTGGTGCTGAGAAGAATGTATATTCTGTGGATTTGGGGTGGAGAGTTCTGTAAATGTCTATCAGGTTTGCTTGTTCCAGGTCTGAGTTCAAGTCCTGGGTTTCCTTATTAATTTTCTGTCTGGTTGATCTGTCTAGTATTGACAGTGGAGTGCTGAAGTCTCCCACTATTATTGTGCCTTCCCACATCATTTTATGAGACCAACATCATCCTGATAGCAAAACCTTGCAGAGACTCAGCAAGAAAAGAAAACTTCAGGCCAATATCCATGATGAACATAGATGCAAAAATCTTCAATAAAATACTGGCAAACAGATTGCAACAGCACATCAAAAAGCTTATTCACCATGATCCCAGGGATGCAAGGCTGGTTCAACATATGCAAGTCTATAAATGCAATTCAACACATAAACAGAACCAAAGACAAAAACCACATGATTATCTCAATTGATGCAGAGAGAGCCTTTGAGAAAATTCAATGACACTTTATGCTAAAAACCCTCTATAAACTAGGTATTGATGGAACGTATCTCAAAATAATAAAAGCTATTTACAACAAACCAACAGCCAATATCATACTGAATGGCAAAAAAATGGAAGCATTCCCTTTGAAATCCGGCACCAGACAAGGATGCCCTCTCCCACCACTCCTATTCAATATAGTACTGGAAGTTCTAGACAGAGCAATCAGTCAAGAGAAATAAATAAAGGGTATTTGAATAGGAAAGGAGGAAGTCAAATTGTCTCTATTTGCAGATGACACATTGTATATTTAGAAGACCCCATCGTCTCAGCCCCAAATCTCCTGAAACTGACAAGCAACTTCAGCAAAGTATCAGGATAAAAAATCAATATGCAAAAAGCACAACCATTCCTATATATCAATAACAGACTTAAAGAGAGCCAAATCAAGAATGAACTGCCATTCACAATTGCTACAAAGAGAATAAAATACCTGGGAATACAATTAACAAGGAACATACAGGACCTCTTCAAGGAGAACTACAAATCACTGCTCAATGAAATAAGAGAGGACACAAACAGATGGAGAAACATTCCATGTTCATGGTTAGGAAGAATCAGTATTGTGAAAATGGCCAAACTGCCCAAAGCGATTTACAGATTCAACGCTATCCCCATCAAGTTACTAATGTCCTTCTTCACAGAACTGGAAAAAACAACCTTAAACTTCATATGAAACCAAAAAAGGGCCCGCATAGCCAAGTCAATTCTAAGCCAAAAGAACATAGATGCAGACATCACACTACCAGACTTCAAAGTATACTACCAGGCTACAGCAATCAAAGCAGCATGGTACTGGTACCAAAACAGAGATTTAGACCTATGCTACAGAACAGAGGCCTCAGAAACAACACCGCCCATCTACAACCATCTGATTTTTGACAAACTTGATAAAAACGAGCAATGGGGAAAGGATTCCCTGTTTAAGAAATAGTGTTGGGAAAGTGGCTAGCCATGTTCAGAAAGCAGAAAGTGGACCCCTTCTTGACACCTTACACTAAAATTAACTCCAGATGGATTAAAGACTTAAACATAAGACCAGACACCATAAAAACACTGGAAGAAAATCTAGGCAAAACCATTCAGGACATAGGCATAGGCAAGGACGTCATGACTAAAAACACCAAAAGCATTGGCAACAAAAGCCAAAATAGACAAATAATCAAACTCCACAGCTTCTGCACGGCAAAAGAAACAGTCATTAGAGTGAATCAGCAACCAACAGAATGGGAAAAAACTTTTGCAGTCTACCCATCTGACAAAGGGCTGATATCCAGAATCTACAAAGAACTAAAACAGATTTACAAGAAAAAAACAAACAAGCCCATTCAAAAGTGGGCAAAGGATATGAACAGACACTTTATAAAAGAAGACATACATGAGGCCAACGACCATATGAAAAAATGCTCATCATCGCTGGTCATTAGAGAAATGCAAATGAAAACTACATTGAGATACCATCTCGTGCCAGTTAGAATGGCAATCATTAAAAATTCTGGAGACAACAGATGCTGGAGAGGATGTGGAGAAATAGAAACACTTTTACATGGTTCGTGGGAGTGTAAATTAGTTCAACCATTGTGGAAGACAGTGTGATGATTCCTCAAGGACCTAGAAATAGAAATTCCATTTGACCCAGCAATCCCATTACTGGGTATATATTCAAAGGATTATAAATCATTCTACTATAAGGACACATGCACATGAATGTTCATTGCAGCACTGTTTACAATAGCAAAGACCTGGAACCAACCCAAATGCCCATCGATGATAGACTAGACAGGGAAAATATGGCACATATACACTATGGAATACTATGCAGCCATCAAAAATGATGAGTTCACGGCCTTTATAGGGATATGGATGAACGTGGAAACCATCGTTCTCAGCAAACTGACACAAGAACAGAAAATCAAACACCACATGTTCTCACTCATAGGTGGGTGTTGAACAATGAGAACACATGGACACAGGGAGGGGAGCATCACACACTGAGGTCTGTTGTGGGGAAACAGGGGAGGGACAGCAGGGGAGTGGGGAGTTGGGGAGAGATAACATGGGAGAAATGACAGAGATAGGTGATGGGGAGGAAGGCAACAAATCACACTGCCATGTGTGTACCCCTGCAACAATCTTGCATGTTCTTCACATGTACCCCAGAACCTAAAATGCAACTACAAAAAAAATACATCCCAACAGTCAAAAGTTGGAGAATATTCCTTCCTGTCATACAAACTTTGAGCACTTAGGAAAACTGACCACATATTAAACAACAGAGCAAGTATCAACAAATTTCATAGCCTCAGTATTCCATAGAATATGTTACCTGATCATTATCTTAAAACTATAAACTGTTAACAAAAATGTAACACATAGCCAAGTGTCTAAAATGAAAACTCACCTTTCTGTGTCATTAATGGGTCAAGTAAGAAAGAATAATGGAAATTAGAAATGAAAGATAATAAAAATACTGTCAGTCGGATACTTCTAGGTGTTGCTAAGCTGGTATTTAGGGAGGGATTTTGCCTTAAATGCCAATAAGGAAAAAGCCAACCAAAACTAACGAGAAACAGCTCGAAATCACAAGATAAGATTTTAATTTAAGAAGCTGAACATCAGAATAATCCAAAGAAATTAAAGAAAAGAAATAAACAAGATGATAGCAAAATTAAATGAGACCAAAGGAGAAAGAATCAGAAAGCAAGAACAGATTTCTTAAAACTATTCATTAATAAAACCAGCAAACCTTTTGCAAGATTGATCTAGAATACTAATAGAGAAATCACAGATTTAAAATGTTAGGAAAAAAAGAATATAGATACACGTAACAGATTTAAAAAAATATTGTAATCAACTTTATGTCAATACTTTTGAACACAAGTATATTGGTCAAATATCTGGAAAAATATAAATTATAAACTAAATAAAGTTAAATAGAAAATGTGAAGAGTCTAATAACCATGATAGAAGTTGCACCAGTAATCAAACATCTTCCCTGGGCCATACGTTTTATCTGCAAGTTCTACCAAATGCCAAAGGAACATATATCTTAATTTTCCACATACTGTTTCTGAAAATGAAAAATAGAAATAAAAAGGGAGAACATTCTCCAGTTAATTTATAAGGTTAATATAATCTCAATACCAAAACCAGATAGGAATATTTAAAGACAGGTAAAATTATAGCTGAATCTTGCCCATGAATACACATATAAATATTTGAAATAATATATTAGCAAAGCAAATGCAGCAATTATAGAGAAGATAACATAATGGAAAAATTTGGTTTACTACAGGAATGCAAGTTTGTTTCAACACTAGAATATCTGTTAATGAAATTAGCATTTTCACAGATTAAAGAAAAAATATAAACACCTAAATTGATCAAGAAAAATTATTTTATCGATATGACTTAATGACCACCTATGAATGAGAAGTCATAGTAAACTAGAAATAAATAACTGACAAGCTAACTAAACACAACGAACTAATTAACTAAACTTTCTAAATTTGTTACCTGAATCCCACATTGGAGTGAAGAGCAACGTTCCAATATTCACAATGCAAACGTTGTATATTCATGGGATTATGAAAGACTAAAAGTAAAGAGTTGTCTTGGGTGTGGTAGTAAGAATCAACACACCTATACTGCTTATGGGCTTCTTGAAGGACCTGAAAATCAAAATAATTGCATTGTAGAATCTTTTTTATTTTTATTTTCCCCAAGAGAAGGTCTCCTACTAGGGCATTCCTCTGCTCCCCTTTTCTTTCTACATTTACCTCCACATTGTTACTCAAGTTGAAATTCCCAGAGGATTCTTTCCTAACTGATAGGTGAGAGCATAAATGATAGCTTGGGAAGCGTTTCAGCAACACTTACAGAAAAACACATAGTAGGCATCAGGCAGAGAGGCATTTGCTACAAGTGTTCTTCATTAAGGTCGGTGGGTCATAATTAAGCACAGCAGTCATTTATCTAGCATTTTCCGTGCCTTGATATATACACCATCGCATTTTATCATCATAAAACTCCAGATATTAATTAAACTGTGTTCACCATTTCTATGTATATGTTGAATCCTTAACTGCTAGTGTGATGATATTTGAAGATGGGTTTTGGGGAGGAAATTAGCTTTGGATGGGGTTTGAGAGTAGGGCCCTCAAGATAGGATTAGTGCCCTTATAAGAAGAGGCAGCAGAGAACTTGTTCTCCCTCCCTGTTTGCCTTCTCCATCACAGCTTCCTCTTCCTCTCTCTGCCAGGTGGGGACACAATGCGAAGGTGAAAGCCAGGAAGGAAGCCCTCACCAAAACCCAATCATGCTAGCACCCAGACCTCAGACTTGCAGCCTCCAGAACTGTGAGAACATTTCTGCTGTCTAAGCCACTCAAGATGGCATTTTGACAGGGCAGCCCAAGTGGGCTAAAACAGTAGGTATGATAATTTTTCCCATTTCGAAATATTAGAATTATCATTTTTTTTCAGCATAAATTGGGGCTAAGAGAGAATAAAGGACTTGTCTAAGAACACTGTGTGTTATGGTGCCAGGGCTCATCCTGTTTTCCAACTCTAAATTTTACCATTTCGTGTTTTCTCCACTATACCATGCTGTGTTACATGAAGTGAAGTGAGTGGTCTTTCTGACAGATACCATTTCTACCTGTCTTCCAACTCTGGCCCTTTTTTAGTTTTTTGAGACAGAGTTTCACTCTTGTTGCCCAGGCTGGAGTGCAATGGCACAATCAGCTCACTGCAACCTCTGCCTCCCAGGTTCAAGTGATTCTCCTGCCTCAGCCTCCTGAGTAGCTGGGATTACAGGCATGAGCCACCATACCTGGCTAATTTTGTAGTTTTAGTAGAGACAGGGTTTTTCCATGTTGGTCAGGCTGGTCTTGAACTCCCGACCCCAGGTGATCTGCCTGCCTTGGCCTCCCAAAGTGCTGAGATTACAGGTGTGAGCCACCGCACCCAGCAACTCTGGCCCTTTCTAAAGCATACTGTCCTCAGCATGCACTGCAGCAGCAGCTACCAATAGAGAGGCACAGTGGGCAGCTGCTTATCCTGTTCCCTTTGCCAATCAACAATAAGGAAATTGTCGAGAGGAAAAATAAATTAGGTAGCTGTGGGCTTTTGTTTTGCTTTTAGTATCAATCTGCCATAGGCAGCTTTTGGTTCCTTATTGTTTGACTGATCTGAAGGCATGGAATGATATATTACATTTTAAAAAAGCTGCTTTAATTTTGCTTTCAATTCTACATTGGTGGCATAATCAAAACAATACATTTGCTTCCCCAATTTAGTCCCCTGAACAAGTATCTTTATGAAGTGGCACTTTTACAACTGGTCCCTCAGAGCCAATATAAGAAACATACATGTGATGAATATCTTTGCATTAAAGAAAATTGCTATGTAGGGTAACCGTCTAGTACTTACTGATGTGTTTTTGAAAAGCAAATTCTGCTCAGACTATAAACGCAGAAAACCACTGCATTTATCATGAACATACATCCTTCTTTCTTTTAGATAAGAAGAGCTTTGAAATCTTTGTGTTTTCATATTTGCTTTGGGGAGTGCTAAAAATACAGCACTAAGTTTCTCAAAGCCATAACTGCTCTCAATCAATATATAAAGTTGTCATATCACATCTTCTCCTTTTTACTAATTGGTGCTTGTCCTTTATTCTGTCTATCATTGGTCACAAGAGTTAAAATTTAGTTAAGTTTTGCATTAAAACTGAGTACCTATTGTGTAGCAGGTACTGTGCAGGTACTAGTAAAACAAAAATAAACAAAATAGATAAGATTTTCCTCTAAAATATGATTACTTTTTTTTAATTAGCGATGAGACCTTGCTATGTTGCCCAGGCTGGCCCCTCTAAGGCCTAGCCTCAAGTGATCCTCCTGTCTCAGCCCTCTGAATAGTTGGGACTATAGACCTGTGGCTTTACATATTATTTTGGAGTTGAGAGAGGTGTGCCCAAAAAGATAAACTAGATGGAATACCTGATATACAGAGAATGTATTAGAGCAGGGCAAGAGTGGAAGCAGGTAATCAGGAGGATATTGTGGTAGAATGAGAGGGTGGTAGTCGTATAAAAGTAGGCTGGGTACGATGGCTCACACCTGCAATCCCAGCACTTTGGGAGGCCGAGGCAGGTGGATCACCTGAGGTCAGGAGTTCAAGACCAGCCTGGCCAGCATGGGGAAAAACCCATCTCTACTAAAACTACAAAAATCAGCCAGGTGTGGTGGCATGTGCCTGTAATCCTAGCTACTCAGGAAGCAGAGGCAGGAGAATCACTTGAATCTGGAAGGCGGAGGTTGCAGCGAGCCGAGATCTTGTCACTCCAGGCCACATTTCCTGGGTTTGTATCTTGCCTCTCAGCTGCCATGTGACCTTGGGCAAAAGTCACTATTGGTCAAGGTGCCTCAGCTTCCTACCACTTACACAGTTTCTACTTCATAGGTTATTGGGAGGATTAAATGAGCTAATAACACATATTAATCAGTCCCTGGCACATGGTAAGTGCTCAATGAATGTTAGCTATCCCAGATTCCATTGAACTGTTAATCAACATGGAAAATATCATGAAATGTGAAACTGAGTAGAATAGATAAACAATATGGGAAAAAACAGGGTTGTTTCCCAATAAAACTTTATTTTAAGAAAATATATACATCATCATATATATGTGTGTGTTTGTGTATATGTGTGTGTATATATATACATGTATGTAGCAGTCTTGTACATTTCTTTTTTCTTAAAATATTTTATAAAAGCATTCTTTTGTAAAGTATATTTTAAACTATTTTAGAGAGTCCCTAGGAGTGCATGGCTCAAGCTGGGAGTACATTTATTTTATAGCTGAAGTAAATGAGAATATTGATCTGAACTCGATCTGAGAGAATGACCTAGATGTGAACTGTTCTAAATGACAGCAGACTCTCCAGACCTATCTGACCGTCTCCTGGAGAATCACAGTCCATAAATACCTGAAGCAGTACTTTCGGTTTAAAATGTTCAGTAAAACTCCAGTCCATTAGACTGCGCTGCTGTGTTTTCTTTATGTCTTCTAAATCTGCTTCCACCATCATCTTCTTGGGTTTCTAAAATATCATAGCAACACATTTCAGCTTTAATTTGTTTAAGTCCAAATGGAGCCCAGGGCTCCGTCAACTAACCAGCATGTACTCCATCTAATTGGGGAAATCTGCATATGTATAAATCCATATGGCAACATTTTAGGAGAGCTGCTGCCAAAAAGAGTATGCTTTGACTTTTTTTTATGGGCAACATAATCTAAATATTTTTATTGTTAGGTTATACTCTTCTGAGTCCTGTTAGCAATTACAGGCAGGTTTTCTGAACTCTCTTCAAGACAATGTTAGCTCTACACGGCTGTATGGTGAGCAGGTGTTCGTGAGGTTGCCAAGCCACACTGTCTAGAGAGGAGCCTGGAGCTGGGAAGTTATGCGCGGGCCGCCTAGCAAAATTAACTCCTTTCTCTCCATTTGGAGCTGTTTTGGGGATGTCTGGATGACTCCTCTTTTCTAGCCTCAGTATTCTCCAAGTAGCCTCTTTTTCCTTTTTCGGTGTTTCTCACTCCAAATCATGGTTTTCTCAAATCATCCTGTCATCTGCATGTTTAGAAAAATAATTCCTTACCTTTTCATGAGAATCAGCCTTTGTGACTGCATCATCTTTGATCTCATTGTTTGTGGTCTGCTCTGTAAATCAAAGACACCAACATCCAGTTGTGTTCTGGCTTTGTTCTTGCCCTGCTGGTTAATGCTGTGCATTTTTGTTGCCCATATGATCTATGTTTCTGTGCTGAAAAGGTAATGTCTGAAAGGTATGTTTTGTGCCTCCAGAAATGTGTTTGTGTCCATAATTCTAAATCTGTGCCTACCTAGAAAAATTATACTAAGCTCTTTGAAAAGAACTTAGTTTCTTAGGTGAAATACCCTAAATCATATCAGATATTCTGCTTTCAGACTGTACCATTCACTTTTAACAATATACCTTTACCTTTAAAAGTTGTAAATATTTACTGATTAAATCTAACTTCTTAGTACACATCATTTGTCTTCTTGTGCTGGTGACTATCACAAAGCATTTTAAATTTCCAGGGATCTTATCTCATGGATGACAGACTAGGGTCAGGCTATGGGTGCAAAGAGGCACTGCCAGACAAATGCACTTCCTATTGGAAAATGATATGCTTTCACCATTCTGCAGGGCTTTCCTTCCATTAATTAATCATGAATTAATTTTAAAATGATTTAATGAGCATATGCTAATTTACAGATGGAGCTTAACCAAAGTTAAATAAATGAAGCGGTAGCTGGACTCCAGGGCACTGTAGCATGGACCAATACGAGTCATGTACACTAGCTTTCCTTATGACCACAGAGTATACTTACATGATGATTGAGATGGTGATATCATCCTTGGCTATGAAGCAAAGGTGAATGAACAGGGAAAGAACAGATTCATGCTGCTGATCTCTGCATCACCAGAAGAATCCCATGATAAGTTTAACATAGATCAAAGAACATCTCACTGTGAATGTCTTAGAATTTGTAATTTGCTCTTGTTATGGTGACTTTCTAATGGAGAAATGGACAACCTATATAGTATTTTACAAATTTGATCATAGAAATAGAGTATGTGTGTGTGGGAGGTGGATCTTGTGTGAATATACTTGATGCTGCTGAACAACTGAACCACCCTGACTTCTTATCACTTTTAGAATAAACGAAGATTACATCTGACAAAGTTGTACAGGAATTAGCTCTCGCCTAACTCTGTGAACACAACTCTTTGACTCTCCCTTGCTCATTCTACTCCAGACAAACTTGCCTGCATGCTGGGTCTTGAGGGTCTTGCTGTCCCTCAGGCATGCTTTGCCCTCAGCTGTTCACCTTTTTCAGACCCTGACTTCATTCAAATTGTTCAAGTATCACCTTCTCAAGAGCCTTCTGCTTCATCGTCTGCTTTTTTTTTTTTTAATCATAGCGTATATCCATGCCTAATGCTACCTACTGTTTATGGTCTCTCTCCACCTCGTGTAAATTCCTGGAGAAGAGAAACTTCATCTTACTTTTTAAAATTGTACGCTGAGTACTCAGCACCTGGTAGGAACTCAGTAAATACTTCCTTTTGATTGAATGAGAGGCATCTCCATCAAATATTAAATGTGGAAATGAACCTAGAGCCAAACGGAGAAATTAGAAATGTGGAAGAAAACCTACAAGAAAGCCTTATTCTGTGGCAAGCATAAGGCAATTTTTATTCTATGGCAAGCATAAGACAACTTTTTATTCTGTGGCAAAGAGAACCATATTTGGGCTTCTAGAGGGAGAAGCTGATTGTGCCTACAAAGGACAGGCCAGTGTTTTTCTTTCTTTCAGGAGCACAGCTACTCACATTTTTGCTACTGGTTTCATCTTGCCTTGGGCTGGTGAAGGTGACAGCATGAATGTTCCATTTTGATTTAGGGAAAAAGCATGCAGCCAATTCGGTTCAGTATTTATATAAACACATCTACTCAAGAGAAAACTCAGGCCAACTACAACTCTAAATAGACCATGATGTCCCATGTGTCCTTGAAGCAATTGATATGAAATCTGTGGATAAAAATTATTCTATTCTGCGGTCTGCCAGATTTCCGGGAGATTTGATATTCCCTCCTATGTCTAAGGATGCAGCAGAAAAAGTCTCCAGTTTAGAAAACATGTTCTAAAAATTATGCATCAGTTATTTTGACAAAGGAAAGAACATTCTAAAAGTAATCTGAATTATTTAATAGTAGAGGAAAAATCAGTTTTTTTCTTTTTCTGATTTCTGCTTTCAACCACATAATCCTTTGACAGTGTGATTCAGTAGTTTTTGACACATCTGGAAATGGATGCTTTCTCATCCCTTTGAAAAACAGCTTTCCTAATCTGTTTTACTTTAGAGATAACAAGATCCCTCTGCGAAGCAGTTACTTTATTAAAAAAACACCCAACAAGCATAAAGGGCACATCTAAACCTATAGACTCGCGGTTATCAACTCTCAGGTTTTTCATAAATATCCACTAGGCCCTGTCAAGTTCAAAAACAGTCTCAGATGGAAATCCAGTATTTGGTTAAGAAAAGCACAAATATTCAGCCCTTTATGTCCAGGAACAGGCTTTTATATGTAGTTGGTGCTAAAATGGTTGTGCAGGAAATACATAAATGATTTTTTGCCTTGTTTAAAGAGAATTAAAGTTGGCAGCTTTGAAGGGAGTATGATTCAGTTAGGGAAAGAAATGTAAAATCAATAGCAACAACAACAAAGTCCCCCACACACAACAGCTACAATGCGACACCAAGCCCAAATGCCCTCTCCCTTTCAAATGGAATGGCTCCTTGAAGTAGGTCAAAACGCACCAAACACTTATGGCCCTGAGATCCACCCTCCAGATTGTGTGGCTTCTAGGATACACTGTCCACTATAGCATTTTCAACCCTGAGAATTTAGGAAGTTATTATTGATACAATAATCTACTTTCTTCCAGGATCCAGCACACTAATTTATGTACTTTGACCACTAGGTGGCAAAAGTCGCCTGAGGAAAACGCTATCCAGTTGCTTTAAAGAAAAAAAAAACAAAAAACAACCACGAAACAAAACAGAGAACACCTTGGGCCATACACCCCTCCTGATTTATTCTGACTCCACATTAACCCAGAGTGACTTCCCTGTCATTCATTTGTAGTCCCATAGGATACACTATTGCCATAAGAACTCAGGTTAACTTATTTGGCTTAATTTTTTTTTTTGAGAGGTAGGCTACCCTAGTTAGAAGAAAGGAAAATCCAAACGCAACAAAATCAGCGTGAATGAGACTAGGAGTATGGCTAAATCATGAGCTGCATCATGAAACATTTCTGGAACTCAGGAAGCTGCAAGACACAGTGGAGGAAGCACTGGTTTGAAGTCAGGCCTCTGTTCAAATCCTGATTTCCTACTTGTATGTAGGTGAACAAGTTTTTTAACCTTTCTAATTCTTGGTTTCCTCATCTGTAGAATTGGGATAACAGTACCTTTGTCATAGGCTGATGTTTATGTAAGTATTTGTTAAAGTACTTGAGATATAACAGAGCAATATTAAATGAATGTTATTTTCTTCCCTCCGCTATTCAGCCTAATTGCCTCCTCTACCAATCCTACCTCACTGATTCCTTCCTTTTCTACCCTCCTCTAAATAAATGAAAAGGGTAAAGTGACGATTAGTCAATACTAACTTAACACTTATTCTCTTGTGTTATCACTTTTTAAAAGTTTATTTTATTACCCAATTTTGGCCTATAACCACTTATTTTTAAATGTGAAATATAATACACGAAGTGCTTAAAACACAAATGTTTAATACAATGAATAGTTATAAAAGTAAAATCTCAGCCTTTCAGACATCTTATGTGTATCATTTAACAAGCAGAGCCTCCTTTTTAAACTTCCATTCTGATTATAATTTTTTGTGTATTGTTTTGAGTTTCCTACATACACAGTATTTACAAGTAATGGTGGCTTTATTTCTTCCTTTTTGAACCTTATGCTTTTATCTAGAAGAGAAAATGTCTTGCTTGTTGGCATACACCTCTAATGCAGTATTGAATACACGTGTTTATAGTGGACATTCTCCTGATCTCAAAGGGAATTATTTTAACTTTTCACCTTGATATATAAGGTTTTTGTAGTAATATAAAAAGTAACCTTTATATAATTGAGGAAAGTTTCTTCTCTTGGTAGTTTGCTAAGATTTTTTTCATAAATTGCTACAGAAACATGCTGTTTCTGCTCTATTAAGATGGTTATACGACTTTCCTCACTCATGTGTTAATTGGTAAATTATATTGATTTTATAATGTATATATTTTCTTTCTACCCGTTATAAATGCAACTTGTTTGTAATATATTATCATTTAGTATATGCTAGATCAGTTTTCTTATGCTGTAGTTAGAATTTTTGCATCTATGTTCGTGAATGACTTTAATTGTAATTTAATGAATTAGTTTAACTTTCAGTTGTAGCACTATCCTTGTCAGTTTTCTTATAAAGTTTACGCTAGCTTCATAAAATGAATAGAGGAGGATATACTACTTTTCCTATTCCTATTCCTGTTTCCCGGAATAATTTTTGTTAAGATGAGAATTATTTCTTTTTTGAGCATTTGGTATCAGTTACCAATGAGATCATTTGGGCTAAGTGTGCCCTATTTGGAAGATTTTTTATTACTGATATAATTAAACTGATGTGAGACTACTCAGGACTTCTATTTCTTCTTGGGTCATTACTGGTAAGTTATACTTTTCCAGTAATTGACCATTTTATTTTCACATTTAGTCAAAGTTGTTTATATTGTCTTGCAGTCATTTAAATTTCTGTAGAATCTGAGGGAAGTCCCTGTTTCTTTATTCCTGGTATGATTTTTATTCCTGATATAGTTTTGTTCCTGACAGAATTATTCATGGCTTCTTTTTTTGTGATTAACCTTATATAAAAGATTTATCAACATTGTTAGTCTATTCAAAGAATCAAGTTTTTGCATTTTTGTTCTCATGTTTTCATTTTCTATTTCATTGATGCAATTTTCATCTGTGTTTTCTATTTCGTTGATTTAATATTTTTGTTGTTTGCTTTATTCTACTTTATTTGGATTTATTTATTTATTTTGAGACGGAGTTTCACTGTTGTTACTCAGGCTGGTGCAATGGCACGATCTCAGCTCACTGCAACCTCTGCCTTCTGGGTTCAGGCAATTCTCCTGCCTCAGCCTCCCGAGTAGCTGGGATTACAGGCACGTGCCACCATGCCCAGCTAATTTTTGTATTTTTAGTAGAGACGGGGTTTCACCATGTTGACCAGGATGGTCTCGATCTCTTGACCTCGTGATCCACCCACCTCGGCCTCCCAAAGTGCTGGGATTACAGGCATAAGCCACCGAGCCCCGCTTTATTTGGATTTATTTAGTTTGTCTTTAGCTTGAGGTTGATGTTTACTTAATTATTCTTTAGGTTCTTTTAGAAAAATATATATTTAAAGTGATAAACTTTTCTTGGAGTACCTCTTGCATCAGCTGTATTATACAGTTTTGATAATCAGTTTTTCATTATCATTTGATTTAAAATATTTCCCAATTTCTATTGTAACATTTTCTTTGAACTAGGTGTTAACTTTGTTGTTTAATTTGTTAAAATAAACATATAATCTCTAAGAAGCTATGGAACAAGGGAGGCCTTAATATAGGCATATACATAATTATAAAACTAAAGGAAAATAACTCATTCCATAAAGAAAATATAGATTCATTTTTTAATTTTTCTTTTTAGAGATGAGGTCTTGTTATGTTGCCCAGGCTGGTCTTGAACACCTGACCTCAAGCAATCCTCCTGCCTTGGCTTCCCAAAGTGCTAGGTTTACAGGAGTGAGCCACAGCACTTCACCAGAGGTGTAGATTAATTATGACCATGGAATGCTGACAGAGGCACTTCCATATGGACATAGCCAACAGGACTTCATGGAGGTGCCACTGAATCCCAATCAGTGTCAAAAAGAGAACTCAAGGTAGAGGATATTGTGAGGGAAAGGTACCACAGAGATTGAAAAGAGCAGGCTATGCAGAGTAAATAGGCCTAATTCTGTGGGGCTAGAGTACAGAGTGAGTGAGCAACAACAAAAAGATGGAAAAAGGTTTTGGGAAAAGTAATTTGATACTAATGGAGAAGCAGGCCAAGGAGTTGGGTTCTATTCTGCAGGTAGTAGAGAGCCATTGAAGGTAGAAAGTAGAGAAATAAAATAGCTAAACTTTAGATAGATTAATCTGACAGTGATATACAGGGTAGCTCAGTACAAATTTAGCCCAATATCCTTCTATACTTTTGCATCTCCTAATATAACAAAGTTTATAATGCTGTTGTCTACAATGAGAGTAATGGCCTGAGCCTTAAGTGGGAGAGTGGGGGAAACTGATGTTCACTGAGCATTGATTGTGTAGCAAGCTCTGTACTGGACATTTCATTATGTTTTGCAGATAAATGTTTATAATTTTAGCACACAATCACAATAACTGTGAAACACTAATGAAAGTTTTAATGATGTTCACTGTACTAAATTTACTAACGTAAGTGTAGGCTAAGAGGCATTAAGATATTTTGAACAACAAGGGTTAAAGTACAAAGAACTTAAGGAATAACAGATCTCAGTAAGAAAGTTTAACTAAATAAGAAATTTAAATAATGCATCTTGAACTTTCTTTGATTTGTGTCTACTAGAACAGTGTCTCACACACACACACACACACACACACACACACACTCTTTAACTTACCCAAAGACTCATGTTGGGGCTGAGACTTCATGATGCTCTCCTGCTCTAACAGCTGCCTATTGTCAGGGCCTGAGAGTAGAGGATTATTCAAGTCAGAATGCTTCATACTGTTAGCATCATGCTGACTAGGAGCTGAAGGTTCTCAATTGCTCTCATCATTTTGTACAGACATTGACAAATTCTGATCCACAAATATGGTTCTGTCTTTGATTTTAATATCTATTCAGTGTAAGGAACATCCACGATATACAGTATGAGAAAAACTGACAATCATAAAACGCAAGAATGCGTTCCATTCCCTCCATGCAGTGTACCTGCTGTCTGCTTGGCCTCCTGGGTGTTCATTTTCATGGCATATTGCTGCCTTATCTGTTTAGCAAATCTGGCAGGGTTGTCCCACGGTATGCTGAACATTTCAGAATCTGACCCACTCATCATCCCAGAAGGCTTTAGTTTCCCTTTTTCATCAACCGCAGAGAGCTTCAGGCTCTCAAAAGTAAACACCTTGAAGGCTCGTTCTACTTCATTCCAGCTCAAGACATCTGTAAGAAAGCAGAACTGGTGCTGCTGAAAATGTTCGTATTAGCACATGGTATAGGGTTGACAGAGGGACACGAAGCAGGGAGTCTGTCTACCAGAAAGACAAGGGGGTCATGCCACAATGGCTGTTGACATGATTTGAAACATTGGCTCCCCAGTCTGCAGCAAATATCAAAGGTACCTGAGGGTAAGCAAACAACACAGTAAAGATATAATTTAGCAAATTATAATGCTCCCAGACTGCTTGGTAGCTTAAATCAATATTAGGTGTCCAGATTCATTTGCATGGACTTTCCAGGGTACCGTATTGGTTGAATATGCTTACACAACTTACTATTTTTGAGTGAAAGCATCATTTTCTTCTGTTGTAATTTAAAACAGAGAAATTATTTACTTGTGCCTAATATAGGTTGTTATATTTACTGAGTTTTTCTATTCATTTGGGCTCAGGAAAGGCTTCCTTCTGTGCATATAAACTGCTGCAGTATCTTCCATAATTGTACTTCAAAATTTACCAGCTTTCAACAGGCTTTATAATTGTGTATTTAACTTTTTACAGCATTTATTCACTTGCTCACTCTTTCACTGGTTATTATTTTCTATGTATTAGGCTTTGTCATAAGTGTCTGGGATTTGAAATAATCAAGATTTGGTTCTTATACTTTAGAAGTTCAAGGTAGAGGGAGGAGAAGCAGAATTAACAAATAAGCATGGAATTCAATCAGAAAAAAAAATGATGTGGATCAGTAATTCAGAAGTACCCTCCATTGTCTCTGCAGCGAATCTGAGAAAAGCAGCAGATCCTTTGGGAGAAAACAGGGAAATTAAGAGGGGAGACAGGGAAGAGAAAAACGAGTCACAGAATGAAGGCGAGTTTGCTCATTCATTTATTTTTCAATTTTCTTTTTGAGCCCCTACTAGGTGTCACTAACTGTAATAAAAGCTGGGAACATAGTGGTGAACAAAGTAGTGAGCTCCCTGCTCTTACGGAATATCCATTCTAGTGGTTGGAAGCAGATAAATGTAAAAGACAAAATAGCTGATAAAAAGAATATAGCCAGCGAAGGGACAAAAAGTGGTCAGGGAGGGGCTTCTAGTGTATATAAAGCAATCATGAAAAAATCCTCTCAACAATTAAGCAAAAATGTGAAGGCAGTGTGGGAGCAAGCTGCGTGGATATCTGGGGGAAAGTAACAGAGGGAGGGAAAACAGCAAGTGCGACGATCCTGAGGCAGGGGTGTGGTTGACATGTGCACGGAATCACAGTGAGGCCAATGCAGATGGAGGAGAATGGAACATGACAGCTTGAAAGGTGACGGCTTAAAAAGTAGGTGGCAGACAGTTTAGGTTCTTACTGTAGTTTGTTTTTTTGAGACAGGTTCACCCTAGCTGAGTGCAGGTGATTCTCCCACCTCGGCTTCCCAAGTATCTGGGTCTGCAAGCATGTGCCACCACACCTGGCTAATTTTTGTATTTTTTGTAGAGATGGAGTTTTGCTATATTGGCCAGGCTGGTCTTGAACTCCTGAGCTCAAGTGATCCACCCACCTGGGCCTCCCAAAGTGCTGGAATTAAAGTCATGAGCCAGACACCTGGCCCAGTTTAGGATTTATTGGGAGTGAAGTGGGTGACTGCTGAACAGTTTTCGGTTACAAAGGCACATGATCCAACCAACATTTTAGAGGGGCCGTTTGGGTGGTTGTGTGGATAAAGGTCTGTCAGTAAAAAATGAAAGCCTGTGGACCAGTTGGAAAGCTATTGGAATCGTCCAAGTGAGGGGTGTTGAAGGACTGGGCTGGGATGGTAGTGAGGAGTGTGCGGGATTGACTGAGTGTGAGAAAACAGAGACAGCAGGGATGACTCCAAGGTTTTCGGTGGAAAGTAGTTGCTACTAATTGAAATAAGGGAGATGGTGAAGGGATAAATTTAGGGATGAGGAATCAAGAGGTTGGTTCTGAACCTGTTACGTATGATGTGGCAAAAGGGAAAAGAGGAGGAGGGGAGGGACACTAAGGGTCTAGGACAGGTCATGTATGCAGCATATGTGTGAGGTTTCGATGGTGGCAGCAGGAACAAAAATCCTATGCCAGGTGGAGAGCTGAGCTGAAGGGAGAACAGAATCATATCTTAAGGCAGAAGGAGAAGGGGAGGGTGGCAGGACACAGAAAAAGGACAGAAGTTCACCCCCTTCTCAGGAAGCGGTTAGTTACATACACAACAGCAATGCCATACCAGGTCCTCAAGGCTGCACCCTGCGTGTCCATGGGGCAATGGTAGGACAGTGTTCAACAGCTCCTGGCTTTTTCTATTACTAAGCCTACTTAAAAGTGAAAAAAGAAATTAAGATAAAAATATTTGGTGGTTTGGTTAGACTTACAAATGAGATGGTAAGGAAGAATATGCACATGCTCTTTACTTTTCTAGGTCAAATGCTTCCTTGTCAAATAAAGATGTCTGTGTAATTTAACGTCCTTTCTTATAAGTAGAAATGTATCTGCATATTCCCTTAAGTGGGAAAGAGAATTTACTTTGGGAAATGACTGTCTCTATAACAAAATGCCAGTCAACTCAGATGAGACGTGATTCTAGATATTATGTCTGAACAACCCCTCTTCCCACTGTCCTCAAAGAGCATAAAATGGCTCTTCCTGCTGTGAGAAGCTGTTAATTTGAATCCACTCCTGCTCAGCAACATGCCAACAGTGGGCTCTCTCTTCACCTTTTATCCCTAGGTATAGAGCAGGTGCTTAAAATTGCAGATTGCACCATCAGACATCTGCAGTGGCTTTCTTCCTGTCTCCTGCTCAGTAAGGGAGGGAATGTGGTTCTACTGGGTATCCAGAGACCAGAAGAATTTTTTTCTTGTTTTTCCCAGTATTGTCATAATAGTAAAACAAATAATTTAACCCTGCCAGGATCTCAGCTTTCTTCTCTGTAAATGGATTTTGACTAGATTAATTCTACGGTTTCTTTCAGTTAGGAAATTTTATGGTTCTATGATTCATCTTTCTTCATAAAAATTTAATTTCTGGATTTGAATAGTGTGCTCAGAATTTTCTCTCAAGATGGGATTAAATATGAGCTTCTAGTAGCACAGGTTACAAGACATCTACATCTGCCTCCCAAGTCGCACGCTTTCTTATTTCCTTCCTGTGCTCATGTGCAGAGATGGTCCACGGTAGCGCTCACATTAGTTTTACCCCGGCGAACATTCCTGCCAAATTCAGATTATCTCAATCTTTTTTTTTTCTGCTGTAATAAAAAAAGAAAGAACTGTGAAGGGACAGAGTGGGAAGAGACAGAAGAAAGCTCATTCTGGAACCTGTTTCTTATTGATTGTGGGTGGCTGAAGCAAGAGGATGTAAGATGAAAATTAAAAGACAGGTATCACTGAATTGGGGCAAAGTTGCATGGTCCAGGGTGCTCTTCTCTCTTTCCAGAAAATGTCTCTGCAATGTCACTGTAATGTTTACATGATTTGTAATGATGATAAAGGAGTGTAGCGGTCAGGCAGAAGAGGGAAGGACAGCATTGTCCTGGAAATCACACACACAAACACACACACACACACACACACATACACACACACACACACACCTTTACTTCTCTGTAAGTAGGATGGATTACAATGGGAGTATTTGGGACAGAGATGGGGAAAAGGATGAAAAAAAGAATCACTGTGGTTAAGAAAATGCAGTAGGAAAAAAAATCCCTGTACATAAAATTGAGGAGTGTTATGCATTATAGCTAATGATAACATTGAGGATAACATTATTCAAATAAGGAAGTTGCAGGCAATCAAAATACCCACCATAGCCTCTGAAAGGTCTTTAAATAATGAAAATACTTTTTGTAAATAAGGGTGCAATTTTAAGAGGCATATATGACCATTAATTAAATTGAGTTTAAGTTAAGACAAAGCGATAGACTTACCACTCGTACAAAAGTGCATAAGCTCATGAATTGTTGCTAGACGCTTAGTGTTGTTCCATGGTGGGGGCAGAGGGAATTGAAGGAATTCCCACAGTGGCAACTTGGACTGCATCTCCTGCTCAATTTGAACTGGATCAAAATTCTTTTGGTCCTGATGAAAAAGAGCAACATGACAGAAGACATTAAAGTAAGCTGTCAAGTGCCTTATGCATATGGAGAAGGCTAAACATGATACCTTCACTCTCATTATTTGGAAACAGAGGAAATCAATGGTAATTGGGAACGACAAACTTTCGGTATTTTGCTGAAGGTCAAAAAGCTAGTTCCTATGTTGCCAGGAGTTCCTGGTGCACAGAAATGACTGATTCTTCATTCACAGTGACAAACTGCCAAAGTCTCATATATATTCATCTCTCTCTTGAGATCCTTTTCTGGCTTCTACTAGTTTTTCATAGCAGCAGTTATTTAAAGCAAATTATTATAAGGTTGTAATGAAAATTTAGTGGTGGTAACAATTAACTGAATTGTTAATCAGACCTCTATGATCAGGCAAATTTCCTGGGCTGACATCATTCTTCCCCGTTCTAGGTCTATTTTCTAGGGTCCTATTTTGTATGCAAGTGTCTATTTTGTACATTACATTTTAATTAGTGTTGGTGAAGTTATCTAATTAGTTTCTTTCAACTGAATGGTTGCAAACACACTTTCCCACACTGGTTTTCCTTGTGGCAACCTGATTATTATTACCTTTAGTGCGTACTTCTTGTGGGCATGTGCATCATGATAATTCAGTAGAAGGGGGCCTTTGGGCACAGTTTTCCTTTCAGTTTCTTCTTTAGATAAAAATGCTTCATGAAGATTCTATGCAAATTGAAATAATATTGATTTAAAGAAAGAATTCATACTTTTCCAAAGCATGAAGACTCTGCTATCTCAGGCTGTCTGACCTTTTTCTCCCTCTCTGAGAGACAGAGTGAGGGCAGAAGGGATATGATGTGAGCTGCGATTCTGTGGTCTAGCCCGTCTGCTCTGGGGGGTGGCTCCTGCAGACTGGGTGGGACAAGGTCTTCTTCAGTTGCTACAACCTGTTGAGATCAACAATGAGAGGAACTAGTGTAAGGGTCCGCTCTTTAGTGATACTCACTGCTCATTGCTGCATTCCCACTGCTTAGTAAGAACCAGTCCATTTCCATGACGCAAGTACCACTGATGACGCAAAATGGCAGGAAACTATCAGTGATCACCAAATGAAAGGAAAAGTGTTTGCAATCCATGCATTAAAGTAGATATTAATTTAATACTTGTATTAAAATTGCTAACATAAAAAATGATAAACAAACTTTTGAGAAAAATATTTCATGAAGATTCTACTCAAATAGAATAATAACATATTTTTCTTAATATTTACTCTTTGTCTTAAAGCAGTGGAAAGAGTGCTCATACAACTTTGGATTCATGAAATATTTATTGAGTGTCTACCATAAGCCAGGTACTATGTAACACATCTTCACATGTGATCATTTAAGCCTCACAGCAATCTTGTGGGGGTAGATATTTCCCTTTGTATAGAGGAAAAAACTAGGATGACTGGCCAAAGCTCAGGGATACCAAGCAGAAGAAATGGGGGTTCAGGCCAAACCCTCATTCTTTCTTCAAAAATAGAAAAGTTATTATATTATAAGACCAGTAAATCGAATAGTATCTCGTTTATGTGGGGCAAGTGAGATGCAGAAAGATTAAGAGCCTTGTTCAATTTTACATGGAAAACAAGTTAAAGAGGTTGAAACATAATCAAATTTGGCATCTAATTTCCAGCTTTTCCCTTTACTCTATATCCTATAACCATCCTCTATGATTTCATTTCCCTCTACAAATTTCCTCAGCCTTGGCATTAATGACATTTTGGCCTAGATAATTACTTGTTGTGGGGGGCTGTCCTGTGCACTGTAGGATATTTAGTAACGTCCCTGGGGTCTACCCGTTTTATGCAAGTAGCAACCTTCCAGTTGTGACAACCAAATATATCTCCAGACATATCTTCTGGGAACAAAATCACCTCCTGTTGAGAACTGCTGCTCTGGAATAACAAACTTTTATCCTATTCTTGTTGAAACACCCTACTGTTGGAAGAGTACCTCACTGTTTCCACCTTCTAGCTTCTGATCATTTCTTGGACCCACTTTGATCATGAAAGATCACTCAAAACTGTTCCTTCTCTGAAATGTTCACTTCTAGCATCCCTTCCTGTAAAATGCCATACCATCACTCCCATATTTCAGTGTTTTCATCCCCTTATTATTATTAAGCGTTCATTCTTTCAATGTGGATCTACTGGGTAACTTCTATTTATTAGGCACTGAGCTCATTAACTGTCTCCTTGGGTACTGGGAACACAGTAGATGGTTAATATAATGATACTGCAAGCTCTATAGGGCTTTTGTACTTGTATGCATTTATTGATATAATAAAACTACTGGTCTTCTAAAAACTTCCTGGAGCAATTGAAGGCAAATATTACTGTGGTTATCTAATTGGTTGGAAAACTAAGGCAGTCAAAAACCAGAAAAATATATATGGAAGGTAATAGAGGTGACAGAGTCTGAAAAGCACTTTAAAATAAATCTTTTATGTATTAAGAGAAAAGAATGTGTCACATCCATGAACCAACAACAAGAACAGGCAATTGTAAAAAAAAATAGAGAATTTATAAATTAAAAACATTACTGCCAAAACCAAACTTCAATAGCAGATTGGACTCCCTGAAGAAAGCTGAAGGTAGTTAAGCTGGAATTCCCAAAGCGTTAGAATTTAAAGAAAACTTAAAAGACAAAGAGGAAAACCCTAAGCTCGAATATCCATTCAATAATAATTAAGGCAAATTGATAGGAAAAATGATATTTGAAAATGGAAGAATCTTCTCAGTTTAACAAATATGTATTTAGTGTCCACTATGGGTTAGGTTTAACCACTGTGCACTGAGCATACAGCAATGAACAAGATTATATTGCAAGGAGATTATATTCTAATAGGAGGAGGGGAAAGGTAAGAAGAAATAGCTGATAAATATACTGCAAAAAGAAAAGCTGTTGATAAGAAAATAAAACAATGTGATCTGACAGAGACTGCTGTGTACTGTCGGGGGAGAGGGTGCTTCAGATCAGGTGGTCAGAGAAGGCCTCTCCAAGGAATGACACTTCCACCAGGGACTCTCCAGAAAGAGAGAAAGCTTTCTAGGTAAAGAAGGTATAGTAAAAGGTTAATGTGGAATTAAGTAACATATTTGAGGAAAAACCAGAAGGCCTGTGTACATGATGGATTGTGTGTGTGTGTGTGTGTGTGTGTGTGTGTGTGTGTGTGTGAAGTGGAAGGCAGGAGGTGAGATGACAGGTACATCTCAGAGCCTTATTTTTAGGTCCTTTATGGGACAGTGTAAAGAATTTTTATTTCACACAGAATGTGACTGGAAATCAGATTTTAATTTCCTTACACCATAACGACAAATACGATAAAACAAAATCACACCTAGACATAGTCTGTTATCAATTATAAAGAGAAAACCCTAACAGCTGCTAGAAAGAAAAATAAAGATTATCTACAGAGAAAAAATTATTAGATTGACATTGGACTTCTTATCACCAACGTTAAAAGGAAGATGGCAATGAAGAAATCTCACCCAAATACTTTTCTGTGTAGATTTACTAGGTTTTAAGTCATTTCTGCTACTTTCTACTTGAACAAACTCGAAAAACATTTTGTGCCTCAGTTTCCTGATCTGTAAAATGGGTGCTACAGTCTCCACCTTAAACTTATTTCAAATTGTAATACCCACGTGTGGAGGGAGGAAGGTGACTGGGGCATGGGGGTGGTTTCCCTCATGCTGTTCTTAAGATAATGAGTGAATTTTCATGAGACCTGATGGTTTTAAAAGTGGTAGTTTTTTCCTGCTGCCTGGTGAAGAAGGTGTCTGCTCCCCTTTTACTATGACTGTAAGTTTCCTGAGGTCTTTCCAGTCATGCGGAACTGTGAGTCAATTAAACCTCCTTTGTTTATAAAATACCCGGTCTCTGTGGTATCTTTACAGCAGTGTGAAAATGGACTAATACATTGTGGGTTAAAAATAGTTCCTACTTCACAGGATTGTTCTGAGGATTACACCAGTTAACATATTGAAAGCATTTAGAACAGTGCCTGGTGCCTGTAAGTGCTACATATATGCTACTAGTATGAATAAGAAACTCTTTCAGATATACATGGAATGTTCACAAGAACTGACCATGTTGCATCAGGTCACACAGGAAGCCTCAGGAAATTTTAACTAGTTAATTTGCAGAACAAGTCTACTGATCCTAATGTAAAAATACTAGCAATCATCACTAAGTAATGGAAATCAAAATAATTCATGGGTTAAACATGTAAATAAATAAAAGACTTAGAACTGAATACATGGAAAACATCAGGATGCAGACAAAGAAACACTCAAAAAGAAATGTATAGCCTGAAATAAAGCAAAAAGACTAAAAACAAATGAAGTAAGCTTTCATTTTTAAAATGAAACACAAAAGAAATCCAAAGAAAGTAGAAAGATGGAAAGCAAGAGATGAGACAGACACAATGGCTCATGATTGTACTACCAGTGCTTTGGGAGGCTGAGGTGGGAGGATCGCTTGAGGCCATGAGTTCAAGACCATACTAGGCAACATAGTGAGACCTTGTCTCTACAAAAAAAAAATAAAATAAAAATAAATTCTTTTATATCAACTGGACATGATGGTGCATGCCTGTAATTCTAGATACTCAGGAGGCTGAGGTGAGAGGAACATTTGAGCCCAGGAGTTTGAGATTGGGTGAACTATAATTGTGCCACTGTTCTCCAGCCTAGGAGACAAAGACCCTGTCTTTAAAATAATTAAATAAATAACAAATACATAAATAAATAGATGAAGGAATTAATGAAGAGATAACAAAATACAAAGTAAAAAGGTGTTGATCAATGAAACAAAATGCTGGTTCTTTGAAAAGACCAGTGCAATAGCTATTCCCTTAACAACCATGACCAAGAAAAGGAAGGGACAAATAAATAACATTAGTCATGAGAGAAGGTACATAACCAGAGACAGGCGATTTTAAAACATATTTAAGTGAATAGTGTAAAGAACATTGTATCAGATTTAAAACTTCAGTAAAATGGACATATTCATTAAGAAAAAAACTCATGACAAAAATTGGCCTTGGAAGTAGAAAAATCTAGCTAAATCTACAAGCATGAAAGAAATTTTAAAGATAAAGACCATTAAGCAGCCCACCCACTTGTCCATGTCCTCTTCCTCTTCTAGTAAAACAACACCAAACACAGAGTATTGAGGATATGCTCTGCCAAAACTTCAGGGAATGTTACATAAATGGCTCCAGAGTATAGCAAAAGAAAGAGGATTGAGGCTGAAGATTAAAGCAGACTTCAGTTCCATCTGAAACATTCTAATCTCTCTAAAGGAGAATGGATTTAGGTATTATGAGAATAGTTTTAAAACAGTGTGAAAACAAACAGAGGCCAGGAGAGAGAAAATGACTTACTCAAGTATACAATCTGGGAAAAAACCTCAGAGTACACCCACCTGTTCCAGCATACAATGCAGTATCAGGGGCACAGAAACGAATTCCTCTGGAACCGGATTCAGCAAATCATTGTAGTATCTCATGTCTACTTCAGTTGTGATGACGGAAGTCACTAAAATATCAAAAATACCAATGCCCAATGAAGATGTGTTCTCCATTATTTTCATCAAAATTTCATGCATAATTTCAAATTATGACTATGCACTAATAATCGCAGGCGCGCTAGGTGAAGGGAGGCTGAAAGCAATATGGAGGACAGTCCTTATCTCTTAAAGCGCCAGCTGGTGGTGTGGATCCTCCAGCAGCTGATTTCATACATGCCTGGTGGTGGAGCTTGCAGTTCTCCATACTGTGTTTTCTTCTTTCCAGGGGATGATACAACAAGTTGTAGAGCCTAGAAAAAGAGTAATTAAAAAGAAACAACTGCTGGTATGATGAGATCCAACAGGATTCTGAGATTGTATAATTATGTTCACACCACAAAATCATCTGCTAATAATAGAATCAAAGGAAGAGAGTTTTGCTTGATGAAGGAAAGAAGTAATGGTATAGATACTCAGTTGCTCCTACCAGAACTACTGAACAATTGTGGAGGAAGTGATGGGGTGATGGGGCACTGAGCATCAAACAAGGTTTTCTTTTTTCCCCTGGGTGACTCAGAGTCATGCCATTTTCCCCCTTACAATCCTTCAGTGGTTCTCCATTGCCTACAGGATATAAACCAGACTCTCAACTTAGCACCAAAGGAGATTGATGACCTGGGCCTGCCTCTGCAGCTTTAGTTTCTGTTGCTGTTCTCATCTTTGCACATGCAGTCTAGGATTGCTAAACTACCCTGCGCTCCTGGCTTGTGCCATAATACTGCTTTTCTTTGACCTCCTTTGTACACCTTTGCCCCTTTCGTGAGAATATCATTCTGTCACTTTCCCCTATCACATTTTCCGTTAGGCATTTCATACTCATCTTTCCCCACATCCCTAATTCTGGTTCAGTTTTCCCGACTTCCCTCTCTTGGCCCTACGCCTCTCCGGATCAGGTGACCAGGTTTATTTCTTCTACTGCAAGCTGAGCTGACTGCTTTCAGCATTCATCATGCTATGCTGGAATCATCGTTGACTTGACTGCCATCCTTTTTAAAGTTAACCTTAAGGAGAACAGGAACCTTAATGAGGAGTTTTCATTATTGTATTGCCAGCATCTTCCACAGTGCTAGCACATAGCCAGGTGCTAAATAAATTTAGCATTTAATTACTGTATCAATATCCTTCCTGTCACAGATGTTATTCATTGTACTGAGTGCTGACAAGAGGGTTCCATCCTTGCCTTTGCAAGTGTCAAGTAGTTGAGGCGCTTCATAAAGCCCCCATCATGTAGCTATCTCTAATGCGAGTAGGCAGTGTGACCTTAATCCAAGTATTTATGTAACTTTTTCTTCATACGCCTTGTACATATGAAAATAAAATTGCTCAGTTAACAATTTATCCCACTAAAGACATTGAATCCATGCCTACCTCCAAAGTTGGCATGGCTTCTAATACAGGTTTCTCATTAACCACTTGTGGAACATTAATAAGCTGCATGCTTTCCAAATAGTGCTGGTGCTGCCTTTTCCAGTCCAGGATGTCATACATCAAGCAGGCAATATTTTCAAAAATATCGGTGCCCAATTTCAGCTACAAGTAAGAGATATAATGACAATTGGTTGTTAGTTTTATAGTTTTGGAATCAGATACATGGTTTGTATCTCTCTTAACAGCTACACCTATCAACTTTATACAGGACAGCAAACCTCTAAATCCCCAAACCACTGAATTCCAGCCATGGTGACCCCATTTATATTCCTGAACATTTCTTGTCCTTCTTTGTTTACCATAATGTGGGCTGTTTCCTTTGGAGGGCCATATGGCTGTCTAATGTTTTAAGAGCCTAATTAATGCTTCAACTAAAAGAAATACAACTGAGTCATGAGTTTCAGCAGTGGGGCCTGTATTCTTAGTATCTCACTTTCTAAAACATGTCAGGTGACTTTAATATCCTCAGCCAATGACAAGCTATAGATGATTTCTGACCTGGCTATGCAAGGAGCACAATGGAAACGCTGACTCAGCTTTGTGTATCATCTACCCAAGTATGTTGCATCTACATAAGTATGTGGGCAATCAGCATTGTTTTCTTCCAAGCTTCACTTCTTTCCTTTCACCTGTTCTACCTTTAGGGCAAAACACTAAGAAATCCTGATAGACTATTGCTTCTACAGTACCCACAAGTCCTATGAGCTGGCAAGCAAGCTGTAGCTCAGATACCTTGATTACTTGGGCTTTTGTTTCCAGAAGTAGGAAAGCATTGTGATGGCTGGGTCTGTCTGCCTGGAAGCAAAGAAGGAGGAAATAGGCTCATTCTATGTCTGAGTTCAAGAATTAAGGTGGTATGAGATGGTTCATCATATGCGGAAGTCCAGTGACGTGCACAGCTCTGCCAGTCACTACGGTGCACCCGGTTGCTGGCTTGCTTCCCATTCCCACACTAAGGCTGAGGCCTCTTCAGTCAAGCTTCAGTCTGGTATTGCTTGCCCAAATTCTTGCATAAAAATATGTTTTTGTTTTTGCTTTTTATTTCTAGGAAATACAGTAAAGCTTTTGCCCAGTGATATTTTAGCTTAACCTAGTTTATTCATGTTAAAATCAAACAGCAAATCACATGCTAAAGATAACAAATTATTTCAGCAAACAGGGTCGTTTTTTTTTTTCAAAGAGAGTTAATTTGAAATGACGCTGATGTCTTTCATGGGCAATGATCATGCCTTGAAGGGCATTTATTGGATGTAAAGCTGTTTTACCTTGGTTGAGCAGAAACAAAGCCTGCTTGTTTGCAGCTAAAGGTTGCAAATGCTCTCCTCCCTTCAAAGGGGAAGAGGGCTCCTTGGCTGGATTCTGTCTTGGGTATGAAACCATTATCAATTTACAGGTACAGCTTGAAGCGTGACATTGTATATTCGATCTGCTTCTACTAGGGGTAGATTTATCATTTTCATGCTTATTAAATGATCCTGTTTAAAATGAACTTTGATCTTACCTATTAAATTCAATGGCCTTTTCTTCTAGAATCCAACTTAATGACTGAACCATATTCAAGACTTTCCTGCCCCTTCATCCTCAATGCTGAGTGCTTCCCTCACAAACCGCATCTTAGGCATGCTCAGGCTTTAAAAAGTTAGTATAGCTGGACCCAGACCATAGCCCTGGTATAAGATGATATTCAATAAATACCTGCAAATTGACTAATAGATCAGTCTGGCCAGCTGGAAAACACAGCTCTAATTGGCTCTGTAGAGACCTGAATGTTTTCATTGTTGACAGTTACCTTCATGGCCCAGCTAGAGACCTTTTACATTGATGTTCCACTTCTGAAGTCAGGAATGTTCTACCATAACTAGACTGGTAATATTTTCCACATAAAAGAAGTTTTTTGAACTTCAATTGCCATTTAAACTCTTCCATTCTGTACATTTTTTTAAGTAAAATGTAGCCACTACCACTTTCTTTAAAAGGAAGTGATTAAAATCTGGTGAATAGGAAATTGTGGACCATGCAGTAGGAAGCTGAGTGCTAGAAATGGTGCTTGGTCTTTTGAAGTTGCCATTGTATACCATAGTGTTTCCATCTATGTTCTGAAGATTCAATGGAGTGTACATGATTTTAGACTCAATGCATTTCAGCTTTACTCTGCCTGTGCCTGGAAAGTAAAGAAGATACGCAGAAGGGAGTCCTAGCTAGAGATGGAGCAAAAGGTACTTGGCTTGAGGCTGCTTTAGAAGTAGGCTCTTCTGAATGAACTATGGTTCAGGGATTATAAGGCTGAGATCTCCTGTGCCCTGTTGAACTAAAAATGTACACAAGTTCTTGATAGGGTATGTAGCCAGGGCTGGGCCCAAATGAGAGGAGCAGTGTTTCTCCAAAATTTAAATTTGTGGATGTGGGTTTTATTAACCACATATTTTACATACTTGGAGAATAGCTGGTCTGTGAAACAGAGAGTAAGAAGCTGGGTTTGAGGTGGGATTTCAGGATCCCAAGGAAATATTCCTCTTCCCCCAATATATGTCCCTCTTCCCCCAATATATGTCCCATTTTTTTTAGTACAATCTAGAATTTCAATGAAATAAGATGGAATGTTCATATGTTACTTGGAATGCCTAGATCTCTGAGATAGGGAAACATACTGACCCAAGGCAACACAAAATGAAAGGACAGAGGACAGTGGGTCCTTCTCTGAGCTCAGGTTTAGGAGGTAGGAGAGTGAAAGACAAAGCAGGAAAGCTGAACATATCTAGATAAAGAGGTAGGAAGGGGCAAGAACAAAGGGAGTTTGGAGTCTCCAGTCTTTCCCAGAACTAACTCTACCTTCTATCACAGCTTTTCTACATTTGGTTTCATTTTCCATGCAAAGAACAAGGCTGAGATTCATCAGGACATCAGACTTAAGTGTGGTGTTTCTACATAGTGACATCTAATGCCTTGGGTCCTTATAACTCAAACCAATCTCTCCGTTACTACTTATTCAAAGTCCTGCCCATCCTTCAGGGTTCAAGTCTGGCCACCCTCCTCAGCGTTTTCACTTACTTCACTAAATGCATGTCCATCTCAAAGTAACAGAATCAGGGATACTCAGAGTCAGAAGCGTCCATGCCCCAGAGGCTACCCTCTGCTGCAGAAACAGTTCCAGGCTTTGATCTCACTCTTCTTTTAGACAGATTTTATTTTCTTGTCAGCTACCCACAGTGACCATGCAGACACCCATCCACCCTCCACACTCCACTTTGCCCAGCCTTTTTCAGAGCACTCACTTGATGTGGTCCTTCTTTAGGACTCTGTTTTCATTTCATCTCCCTTAATGCTAAAATATATCATCCGGCAGGGTATTCAACACTCCCAGGCCCCTGTTAAGAACTAGGGTCATCTAGAAAGAGACTTGAGAGATTTTCCATAACAGGGATGCCTGAATACTTTCCACATCTTTGATAAGTAGTCATTTGACCTTTTTTTTGGTTAAAAAGCCATCGTGCGTCTGTCATTCCCTACTTTTCAAATCATCTCATTTCTTCTTTGTCTGAATTAGTAGGAAACTTACAATGTGTTTCATGTAACCAAGCACCTAGATATGTGGGCTCTTGACCACTGACTGCTTCTCTGCTTTGCAATTTTAGCCTTGTCTCTCTGCAAGCTCCTCAATAGCAGGGACCAGTAAACACCATTCTTGGGCAATGCCTGATAACTACAGGGACAAGGTCAAGTCATCCTATTAGGATAGATCTTGGCCAAATAGATTAAAAATGAGATTTTGGGGCCAAACATGGCGGCTCATGCCTTAAATCTAGCACTTTGGGAGGCCATGGCAGGTGGATCACCTGAGGTCAGGAGTTTAAGACCAGCCTGGCCAACATGGCGAAACCCTGTCTCTACTAAAAATACAAAAATTAGCTGGGCATGATGGCACCTGCCTATAGTCCCAGCTATATGGGAGGCTGAGGCAGGAGAATCACTTGAACCCAAGAGGCGGAGGTTGCAGTGAGATCACACGATTGCACTTCAGCCTGGGTGACAGAGGCTCTCTGTCTCAAAAAAAAAAAAAAGATTTTGTAAATAAAAGCAAGGGCTTAGAAAAGCGATGTGTGAACTAAAACATAAAAAGACAGACATGTAATTCAACAAACTATAAAATTTATTATAATATTAATACATATTAAGATTCTAATTACTGTCTAGAACATTGTTAAGTTATAAAACAAAGCCATGTATCACCAAATAAAAGAATCATCATCCTTTTGTTCCTCATCTACTACATCTTATTATTTGATGTTAATTCACACACTAAAAGCCAATGAATCAGACTATAACCACCATTAAGCATTCAATATTTTCATTACCCTGAAGATAAAAGACCCGAGCTCAAAGCCTTGTAATCAGCGCTCAGTAACTATCTATGTAATGAATAAACGGAGCAAATAGAACCATTGTGTCACACGTTAAAACCACGCACTCTAACTAATGTGTGTACTAACCATTTTCTCGCCGTCTGACCAGTCAGAAGGAAAATCAGCTGCTTTGACCATGTATTCAAGTCGAGCAACATCAAAGAGATTTGTTTCCGGTTTCTCATTATTCAGGACTGGTTCCAAATACTTCCAGAAAGTTTGAAGTTCTTTTATGGTATTTTCTCTCTTCAATTCTTCTTCTTCTAGATCTAATAATAGCAAAATATTTATATTACAAAATGAGAGTGTTAGATATTTTTTCACTTTAAGTGGACATGGTGAGTCATACGCATTGCAAGATATCTTTACAGTACCAGAAAATGTAAACAAAAAATGTAATTTTGATACATTTTTGAAGTTGGAGTATACAATTATGAAATCAGAGAACTTTACCTCTGAAGTTGATATTAAATATGCACTTATCTCATGCTTTCATTTTATAATTGAGGCCCAGAAAGATTATGATGAGGTCACACATTTTGGGAGCTAAATATGTTCAAGATTTCCATCACTCTTAGATTACAGTCTACATAGGACCAGTTTTTCTGCCAAATCACTTTTTTAGTCATCTTAGTGTCTGCTACATAACTGATTAGAAATGGAGTTTATCTGGTTCTCCTTCTCATATGGCTAATAACAGAGTGGATCGGGGCCGAGCGTGGTGGCTCACACCTGTAATCCCAGCACTCTGGGAGACTGAAGTGGGTGAATCACCTGAGGTCAGGAGTTCAAGACCAGCCTGGACAACATGGTGAAGGCCCATCTCTACTAAAAATACAAAAAATTAACCAGGCATGGTGGCATGTGCCTGTAGTCCCAGCTACTTGTGAGGCTGAAGCAGGAGACTCACTGGAACCCATAAGGTGGAAGTTGCAGTGAGCCAAGTTTGTACCACTGCACTCCAGGCCTAGGAGACAGATGAGACTCCATTTCAAAAAAAAAAAAACCTCAGAGTGGATCAATGTTGTATGGTTAACTTTTGGTTACATTAAATAGCAAGAGGCTTCTCTAGGTATTTGTACTTTTACTGTATAATGATGGATTTCCATAAAATTATGCTTAAAAATTTGCATGAATGTATTTATGCTTATTACATCTATAATTAAATAGTAGCTTCTACTGCTAAGATTTTATTATTCTATTATAAAGTCTATTTTTCTATCATTTTATTTTTATTTATTAAATATTTTTATAGCGAGACCGTGTTTGGAGCTTATGCAGCATTTTCTCCCTGGCTTCAATAAGAAACTATTTAATGTTATAACTATCTTTTGAGATAATCAGGAATAGCCTGGGTTTGAATCTCAACTTTTTTACTTAACAGTTGCCTCTAGACTGAGAGTCCATTTTTGTCTCCCACCCAAGTACTAACCAGGCCCGACCCTGCTTAGCAGCCGAGATCAGACAAGATTGGGTGCGTTCAGGGTGGTATGGCTGTAGACGACTGAGAGTCCATTTTTGTAAAGTGGAAACAATAAAACATAATTCCTAGGCTTGTGAAAACCACATGAATTGATGTCCTTAATACCCTTAGCATTGAGCCTAGTCCCAAGACATGTGCCCAATATATGAGAGCATTTAGTATTATCAAGGGTAGCTATTCCTAACTTTGAGCAGCAATTTAAAAATGTAGTGTTATAAAAATTGCGATGTGGCTGTGTAAAATACAAAGCACTGTGCAAATGATATTACTTATAAATAACAATAAAAGCAACAGCATATGGCAGAAAAAAGCTTGGGCATCTGATAATACAATCTTACACCAAATTCTAGTTCTATTTCCTAAAGTATACAGTGGCCTTTTTCTCCCCTTCCACAGAAGTCATCTAGGATAATTTTCTTAGACAAAGACCTCAAGGCTCTACATGGCTAAATAGTAGCACGGTTGGAATTTCATCCCACAACGTCCTATCTAAGGCTAGGAAGATATAGCACCCCTGTGATTTCTCACAAGAAGCCAATAGCAGAACAGGGCAAGAATGTGAGGCTGTGACCTCCCTTGGGCTACCTGGTGATTGTGGCTTCTGCAAGAACAGATTATGAACAGCGATTCATTCAGCCCATGCTTTAGGTAAAACTTATCAATCAAATGCTCCAGAGAAAGGTAGTTGGATAACCAAGTCTTCTGACCTGCAATCTGTTTTCTGTGACTTCACTGGGATATAAACACAGGGTATAATAATTTTAATTTGCAAAATTTACAAGACTTGGCTAGTACAAGCAGAGTAAATAGCAAATCAAAGTCTTGAGAAGATTTAAGGATGTATGAATTGTATGACTACGTTTTGGACAGAAAATTACATTTGTACTTTAAGGACAGTGGGTAATATTGAAGGACTCAGTAAGTTGTGTAGCAGACTGCATACCTTCAGGCTGAAGAGTAACTTCCTGCTGCTGGTTAACTGCTGCCAAGTGTGTCTGCAGAGGTTCATAATTCTCTGAAGATATTTTAATCACGCTGGTTATAGGAATGCCAAGTTCAGCCATAATTGCTAAGAGCTGAGGATTGTTGAAGCCCACAACTATAATGTAATGTTGGGCACCATCATCCGGCTCATCGTCTGTTCAAAGTACCATAAGGAAAAGCAGCCATCATTATAAAAGAGAGCAGGTTGCACTCAGCAGTTCAATGGCTATGTACATTATGCATGCATTTATAATCCCTCTGGCTTGCCAAAAATGATCCAGTTGCTTGGAATGCAGTCATGTTGACTGTTTTTCATTATTGCCCTTCCAGTAAGAAGGCTATGACTATTTTACAAAGTATTAAATCACTTTTGCAAATGAAACATAGGCATAATTGAAGGGCAAACATATATGGGGCTTGTGGTCACGGAAAATGTGTGCTTGGGTTTTTGTTAAGAGTTTAGCCTGTAACTTTTTGGGTTCTAATCTCTTTTGAGCAACATCTGGCTTTACTCCTGAATTATAAGTAGCTGCAGCTTTGTGGTATTTTATAAGTAGAGGTGTTTACAGGAGAGGGAAATATTGGATATGGACGTGCTCCCTTAAAAAGTATTGTACGCACTTATGCCAATGGGTGTGAATCCCGAGCATGGATTATGTAGCAACTATGTATTTATTACATTAAAAATTTAAAGTACAGCCAGGTGTGGTGGCTCACGCTTGTAATCCCAGCACTTTGGGAGGCTGAGGCGGGTGGATCACGAGGTCAAGAGATCGAGACCATCCTGGTCAACATGGTGAAACCCCGTCTCTACTAAAAATACAAAAAATTAGCTGAGCATGGTGGCGCGTGTCTGTAATCCCAGCTGCTCGGGAGGCTGAGGCAGGACAATTGCCTGAACCCAGGAGGCGGAGGTTGCGGTGAGCGGAGATGGCGCCATTGCACTCCAGCCTGGGTGACAAGAACGAAACTCCATCTCAACAACAACAACAACAAAAATTAAAGTACCTATTGTGTACTTTCCTAACATTTTTCTCTGTCATTTTGCCCTGGTTATACTGCTTTATTAATATTAAAACGTGAGTTTATTTTAGAATGTGACATTCTGGGGGGTGAGAATAATTGTTATACTTTAATACTGATAGTACACAGTACACAAAAGCATTACATTTCACGACAGCCCATTAAGATTAATATACAAATAGTGCAACAGAGGCACAACTTTTCATTTTTAAATAATGACTTTTCTTCTTTCACTAAACTAATCAATGTTGATATTGCCCATGGACTTCGTAATACCACTGCTTCCAAGTCCAGCTGATTTAGAGCAGAGACACATGAAAGGATGGGAAAGCACTCTGCTATCTCATTTAAATATACATACAACAACAAGAAGCTCATTTGGGTTCAGGGGAAGGCAGGAATGAATGACTTACAGCGGCCTAGGATGAATCATTTTATATTAATAAACTAAAATGAAAGAAAAATTCTAGTGTCTCTATCTAGGGCGAAATGATGGTGGCGGAATTGGGGTGAGGAGACCATGTACTCTATGCGAGTCACCAAATTAACTAGTCTGATTTTATTACCACTGTGTTTCACTCATGACCATAACCACTTTCTATTTTCCTTTATAACTGTGTCTCACTTTCCTATATGTGCCCAACAAGATAGTAAGCTCCTTAGTGGCACAGTCAACTGGCTATCTCAGCCTTTATTTTATGTGTAAAAGTGACTGGTAAGACATATGCTTAATAAGTATTTGTTTAAGAGAGCCAGGTGTAGTGGCTCATGCCTGTAATCTCAGCACTTTGGGAAGCTGAGGAGGGAGGGTCACTTGAGGCCAGGAGTCCAAGACCACTCTGGGCAACATAGTGAGATCTTATGTCTACAAAATAAATTAATAAGTAAATGAGCTGGGCATGGTCGTGTGCCTGTAGTCCCAGCTACTGGGGAGGCTGAGGTAGAAGGATGGCTTGAGCCTGGGAGTTTGAAGCTGTAGTGAGCTATGATCATGCCACTACACGTTAGCCTGAGTGACAGAGGAAGACACTGTCTCAAGAAAAATTTGCTTCCAAACATAAATGAATTGCAAACAGAAATATTTTTTTCTCAGGGTGTCATGGGAGTCAGTGATTTACGGTTTTGTGAAGAGTGAAAAGGCTGGGAAAGACTGAGCATAGTTACGGGAATGACTGCTCCAATTGCAGCACAGGTTGTGAGTCAGGAAGTGAAAGGCACTGCCAGCAGCAGTTACTGACCAATGTAACATTGGGCGTCGTCTTCTCCTCTCCGCTTTAACTGGGTGGTCTTTCTCACTGTCGCACTGGCCTCCGGCTGATCCTTTCCCTTTCCTTTGGCAGGCTTTGCACTTGCAGCCTTCTTTTCCTTGGGAGATTTCGCTTTCCCTTTATCCTTTTCTAGCTTCAGTTTGTCTTCTATTACCTGGAATGAGAGAATACTTTTTTCTTGAAATCAAACAGTGAGAAAGCAATATTGTTTTTCTACTTGCCAGGTGCATTAATTGTTCATCTCATTCAATCACTTGTGTACTCTATTTTTTATGTGTTCATTCTGTAAATCAGGATAATGGAGATTCCAACTTGAGACTAAGTTGTGATAAGGCACATTTATGTATGAGGACTGGTGGGGTGTTTGCCAGAAAGCTGGTTACACAGAGACTTCTGGAAGAAAATCAGTCCTAAGGGAGAGCCAAGTGTGGCCCAAGAAGCCACCCCAGGGGTTTGAAGGCAGGCTGAAAAGATAATTCAAAATATATAATGGTGTCAGGAGTTTAGGCTTATCTTTTAGTCTAACCTCGGGGAGCCTCTGTCTGAGTCTCAGAGAGAGGTGGGGTTGTTTATTAAAAACAAAACAAAAATTAAAAATAAAAAGGAAAACAGGAATGTTTTGTTAACATCTCCTTAATAAAGCATTTCATAGTAAAAAATGTATTGACCATTTTTTTAAAAAAATTAAAAGATTCTTTGGGGAGCTTAGCATTAATTAAGTATTTTTATTATAATCCTACTGGAAAATGTGCAGACATAACCAATGGTTGCTCTTTGATACCTTCAAAGATGGGGTCAGAATAAAACATCAGTTGGTAAAATGAATTGCTTCTATGATGCTCTGGGGCATGCTTAAATTGCCATGTACCATGTAAAGATTAATTCCTCCCCAACACTCTGCTTCTCTTTCTTTCCAAATAGTTGCCAAAAATGTTATGGAGTATTTCATAATGTAATTACACTTTAAGTTCATGTATTTATGAATACAAATTAGCTGTACTCATTGAAATGTTGTGGCAGTACTAGATCATAAGGTAGCCCTGCAGAAGATCTGGAATACTTTTATATTGCTCTTATTATTCCTACTGAACAAAATTAAAACAAAACTAATTAAATTATTGCAATGTCTTGGACTCTGATATCTATTCCTGAGGTCATAAAATCCAAATTTGAAAAACTCTGACATTAGAGATTGGGAGAGAAGAGATCTTGTTTTGACACCCAGCTAACAGAATATAATGCAGAAGGGAAGAGGAGTGCTTTCCCTACTCCATGTGGCTTCTGGATGGTAAGGGCTCCAGAGAGCCCAGTTTAGCTTTGGCAGCCAGAGGTGCCCATGGGTTCTAGCACCCATGGCTCTAGTGGCAATGAAACTGTCACCTTCTCATACCTGCTCCTCAGCAGGAAGGGACATCATCAGCAGACCTTCAAGTGTCACTCACAGCCTGAGGTGGAGGCAGGTACAGACTATGAAATGGCCTCACCATTTCTAGAAAATTAAAACTCCAACATGGCTAGAGCATATGTAAGTGGTAAAATAACACCTTAGAAGAGCTAGGGCCAAAGAAGAAAAGATGTTCCTGGAGTGGAAGTGGAGGTCCAGGAAAACAGCTCCATGCTTGACAGAAAAAGGGGGACTGGAAGGAACGGAGGGCATTGCCAAAGTCAAGCTTGCCAACCTTTACGCATGTCTCCCTTAGGCGACTCCCATTGACACAAATGAGGTAATCTTAACAACAGAAGTTCAATGAGAATGGAAGTTCTGAAAAAGTGGGATGATGGTATTCATCTACTCATTCATTCATTCAGTGAATATTTTTATGAGCTTCAATTTCTGTCCCAGGCGTCCTCAGCAGCAGAGAGAAACATCAGTGGAGGCTGAAGGTGTCACTCACAGCCTGGGTAGGGACAGCAATGAGAGCACAGGTAAGATACAGAGGAGTGTAAGGGCCCCAGCATTTCTCTCTGTACCAGGTATAAATTGGTGCCTAAAATGGGGCTGGGCTCTGCCCCTTAAGCTCACAGCCTATGGCGAATGAAAAAGAAAAAGAAATACAAGCAAACAGATAAAAATGTAACTATAAATTTTAATGATTGCTACGAAGAATAAAACCCAGTACAGTCATAGAAACACAACAGAGAACACTTCCATAAGCAGGTGATGAAGAACTCTCTGTGGAAGTGATATTTGAGCAGAGACCTCAAAGGCAAGTCATCCACATGAGAAGCAGGGAAAACACAGTGTGTGTGTGTGTGTGTGTGTGTATGTGTGTGTGTGTGTGTGTGTGTGTGCGCGTGTAGGCCCTGAGGCATAAGAAGCTGGGTGTGTTCAAAGAGCTGAAAGGAGATGAGCCCAGCAGGAAATCAGCAGTGGAGGTGGGCGGTCACCCAAGATGAGGTGTGTGAGGCAGGGCATGGGCCAGGCCATCTAGGCTTTTTTTTTTTAAGGTGAAGGTAACAAGTTTATGTCTTAATTAAAATGCAATGGGAAGATTTTAAAGAGTTTTAAGTAGAGGAGCTCTATGATTTTGTAAGATTAGAAACCAGAAGACCAGAAGGAAACTCTTGCAATAGTCCAGATAAAACCCAATAGTAGCTCAGATTAAAGTGTTGGCAGAGTGAAGACAGATGATTTTGGATGTTGAAACTTCAAGGGTTGAAAGATTAGATGTGAAGTCTGAATAAGGAGGTACATCAAAGATAATGCTGTGAATTTTAGTTTGAGCAACTGAGTGGTTGATGGTGCCATTCAAAGAGATAGAGAAGACTGGGTGATAAATGGTTTTCACCTCAGGTGGACAGAATATTACCAGTGTTATGTAAACTTTGAGATGCCTCTAAGAGGTCGAGGTTCAATACATGCACTCTCTTCCCAGAAGAGAAATTTGACTGGAGTTACAAATTCAGGTGTGTATAACATATAGTCATTAATTGCACGGGAAGAGATGAATCTCTTGAGAAAAATGAGAATTGAGGGATTCCATCTTTGGGTCCCCTTCCACCATCTCTCTGGGATTTCCCCCTCTGGGGTCCCTTCCACTCAGTGTGGAAGCTGCTTTCCTCTCCGGGACTCCATACTTGGGTCCCACTCCACAATCCTCATGGAAGCTTTCTCTCTCTCTCATCTTTTTCTCTTTCTCTCTGCCTAAATAAATCACTTTCTGCAAAAACTCTTTGGGGTTTGATATTTACTTGCAAGTGCACTGTGCCATGGTCCTCTCTCCCATTCTTGGGTGAGTGAGAGACCAAGAGCCTGGAAAAAGAGCCTCTCAGGGGAGCTAAGTGCTCCCTGGAACCCCCAAAACCCAGAAACAATTAGTGGTGAGCCAGCCAGGAGGAGGTAGTCAGGAGCCAAGAAAGCATGTCAGAGGGCCCTCTAAGCCACAAAATTGTGGTGAATGGAAAAGAATGTATAAGCTTTGTCTCATTTCATTTTCTTGGATTGTTGAATAACCTAGGGTTAAGACAGCAGTGTCAGCATAGCATCTCCAAAGAAGTATGGCATGGGGACTTGTGGACCCAGAGGATTTTATGGCACATTTGATGTTCATTTGGATTTGGAAGACCGCCTGGCAAAATTTATGAAGACAGAAGAAGCCATTATATACTCATATGAATTTGCCACCATAGCCAGTACCATTCCTGCTTACTCTAAGAAAGGGGACATTATATTTGTAGATAGAGCTGCCTGCTTTACTATTCAGAAAGGATCACAGGCATCACATAGTGACATTAAGTTATTTAAGCATAATGACATGGCTGACCTTGAGCAACTACTGAAATAACAAGAGATCGAAGATCAAAAGGGGGCATAATGGACTTAAGGTAAACAACTCCTGGAGGAACTATGCTGTATCCTACCCAACCCTGCCCAGCCTCCAGTCAACCAGTGCGCAAGTGTGAGGAGGCGGTGCCCAGTGATCCACCGCCCTGCCCTCCGCAGAGGCGAAGACATCACTGAGCAGTGACACGCACTTTTAGGATGTGTTTGTGACCTGCCTTCTGGAAGGAATCCCCAGCAGCTAACTATGGTGACCGCCATGGAGCAGTGGGTGCTGGGGGAGGTGGTACAGGTGCTCTATGAGGCTCTTGCTTACCATCTTATTTTGGAAGGGATTCTAATACTCTAGATAATCAGACTTCTTTTCTCTAAGGCTTACAAATTACACGAACAATCTGATCCTACAGTCAAGGAAAAGGAAGAACTGATTGAAGAGTGGTGACCAGAACCTCTTGTTCCTCCTGCCCCAAAAGACCATCCTGCTCTCAGCTACAACATCATTTCAGGTTAAGTGGGCACCCGGTCTCTGAGAATCTTCTCTTGAGACAGCTCTCTTTGGTTTCACAGTTCTTCTGTCCACCTTGTGTGACCTTGAATTCATGGCTGCATCTGCCTCCTCCACAGTGGCATACCTGACGAACCCAAAGCCCCTGGAGCACTTGGTGTTTGGATCTCCCATTACCACACAGTCTGTGAGCCTTCCCCATTGCTCACAATGGCTCCTCAGGCTCTCGTTGGTTGTTTCAAAGCTCAACCCTTCAATAAAGAACTTCCTCAGCTGTTTGGGCTCTTCAGGAGACTCCGACTTAGACATGATCACAGGGAGAAGAGAGACTTTAATGATGCTTCTTTGGTGGCGTCCACAGGCAGAAAGGACTATTAATTATTTTTGACATGGAGTTTTGCTCTTGTTGCCCAGGCTGGTGTGCAATGGTGCGAGCTCAGCTAATGGCAAGCTCTGCCTCCTGGGTTCTAGCCAGTCTCCTACCTCAGCCTTCCAAGTAGCTGGGTTTACAGGCATATGCCACCATGCCTGGCTAATTTTGTATTTTTAGTAGAAATGCAGTTTCTCCATGTTGGTTAGGCTGGTCTTGAACTCCTGACCTCAGGTGATCTGCTCGCCTTGGCCTCCCAAAGTGCTGAGATTACAGGCCTGAGCCACTGCGCCCTGCCATAGATATCAATTTTTACTCAATTCTCGGTGTGGTCAAAAGTGAAGGGACAGGCAGGATGAGGGGCACAGCAGTCACATGAGCCAAGGCAGAGGTAGGAGGAGGAGTTGCCATCTGTGACATGTAGGTGGCCAGGAGCAGGGAGTCTCAGCAAGTGGGGAGATAGCAGGGGAAGCTGGGTGGCACTGCAGTTTACTATGTCTTCTTTATCCTCCCAAGTTGCTTTTTCAGTCTCCTGGATTTTGATGTTCTACTTAATGCCCCATGTTCTTATCCATGTTGTCCATGAATCCCTCCAGAGATAGGCAGGGAAGTTTAGCCGGTGGGGGCAGCTCGTCTCTGTCCCACCTCAATTGCAGGGGAAGGGCCAGTGGCAGCTGCTGGGGTGGTCCTGAAAGTTTTTGTTTGTGGGACCTGTGACTGGCAGCTCTGGGTGTAGAAGAGCTACTTGCTGCAAGAGATGCAGGATCCTTGTGGTGGGTCTCCTTCCCCTGCATCTGCAAGCCTGAGGAGCTGGGCAGGTGGTCTTTACCCACCACCTGAGAGGCCGTCTTCTCCCGCCAATGGGAGCAGCCAGGAACTGGGCCAGAGAGCACTGCTGGAGCTTCCCAGAGGTCAGGCTTCCCAGAGGGAAGGACACCTCCTGCAGGGCTGTGTGCGCTGGGCACTCCATGGCCCTTGGAGTGGAAACTCACTGCAGGCACCTGGGCCTTGTCAGTCCCATTCATTTCTGTCGAGCTCCTGCTATGGACATTTCCCTTTAAGACCCTGGGACTGCAGTCGAAGGAAGTGAGGTTTCCCTGAGCCTCCAGGGGCCTTGAGGCAGATGCTGTTTCCCCATTGCTACAGGGGCCCCCATGCTTCTTCTCCTGCCCCTGGGTCTCTACCTTATCGTCCACCTCCATTGGTTTTTCCAGCTCTTCTTCTGCCCTCCGTCTTCAGGACAGGAATGGAATTCCAAGACCTGTTCCCTGGCTTTTGTAGTGAAGGCAGTCAGAGGGGAAACTTGAGTCTTACATGAGGGATCCTCACGGAGCTGACATGTCCAAATATCATGGAGCTGTGTGCAGACAGCACCGTTTTCTTCCTTGGCAGGAGGTGCTTGTGTTCCCAGGAAGAGGCCACAGCCTCCTAAGGGTACCATTTGACCTGGCTAGAAAAGAAGGCCCAGGACCTCGCTGAGAGTTGAAGAAGAATCCAGAAGAGCGCAGGGTTCCCAGGGCAGGCACAGGCACAGGAGCTGCAGGGTGAACCCGGCCAGCTGAAAAGACGAGCCCATTGCAGATGCCACAGTTGGGGCCTGCGGTGGAACCAGAAACAAAATATGCTTAGGAAATTTCCCATTTTGTGCAAGTTGTGTGTGGATGAAAATGAGGGTCAGAAACGGAGAGGATACTCCTGAGTCACCCACTACTCTGCAGCTGGGTGCGCACTGGGCAGCTGGGCACTTATGACATCTCAATGGGGCTGGTAACAGAGCAGGGCGTAGGGCAGTGCACAGGAGCCCGGGGAGGGCGCCTACAAGTGGAGTCAAAGGGCAAAGGGCGAGGCTCCCCACCGTCCAGCAGGACTCTCTAGCCCCAGTAATGTCCTGCTCCTGGGGGCAGGTGTGTAGCCCTGGATGGGCCCTGCTGTGGGGCTGTGGGGGATGCGGGGTTGATCTTCCAGAGCTCTTCCCACCTGGTGTCTGGTGCAGGCACTGGCTGGCACCCAGTGGCCATGTCCTGGCTGGCCTTGTCCCCTGGGTTATAGGGCCAGACCCTGCTGGAAGCAGAGTGCAGGACTAGCCAGATATTGCCAGACTCCCCGAGGGCCTCCTCAGTGCCTCTGTGCCACCTGGAGCCAGGCCTGCCTTCTCTGTGGCTGTCCTGGCCTAGCCAGGCAGATTTCAGGAGAGGATGCATGCCCCGGCTTGACTGGCTGCCGCCCCTTACCACTTCCCTTCCTGGCAGGCAGGGTCTCCACTTCTTTTTACAAATTTGTCTGAGAACTTTCCTCAGGTCATTCAGGTGATCATGATCCAGCCAGGCTTTGAACCCAGGCTGTGCGATTCCACAGCTGGCACTCTGGCCTGTGTGCCTCCTCATCGTGGATACAGCATGTATTCTTAATGTTTCCTGTAGTCCTAGGGTAATTAGTAGTGTGGCATATCTGTAATAAGCACATGCACACATAGAAGGAGGTCTTCAACACATAACTTGACCATGGCCCACTCTGGGCTCCAGTCCTCTTCAAAGATGTAGGGCAGGGATCACCAGCTGTCAGCACAGAACCATCCCACATTGGGTTTCTAATGGAGCCTTTCAGCCCAGATGTTCTTTCGTCTGGTGGGAGGAATCTAAGTACGTAAAGACGATGTTCTAGATCAGCTTTGGTCTATCCTGAAAGAAATTCACCAGTGGATTATTCCATATAGACAACAGCCAGTGTCTCTAGTCTTCCTGGATGTGTCTAGAAAGCAAGTATTAATTGTAAGTTATAGTGGATCAATGTATTGGATTAAAATACGATCAACGTAATTTGGTCATGGTGAGCATGCCAGCTGGGTCCACTCTTCACCACACGTTGTGATACTCTAGATTATCTTACGGCCAAGAGAAAGACATACTCTTGGATGTCTGGACAAGGGAAACATGTATGAAAAACCATCCGGCCATGCCACATCTTTTTATTAGAGAATTGAAACCATCTATATTCGAGGATATTGCTAAAAGGTAAGAAGTTACCTCTGTCATTGCGTTCATTGTTTTCTGGTCGTTTTGAAGATCTTTTTTTCCTTCTTTATTGTTTTCTTTATGGTTTGGTGAGTTTCTGTACTGATAAGGTTTGATTCCTGTCTTCATTTCATTGACAAATCTGATGTAATTTTTCCCTTTGGTTACTCTGTAGCTTACAATTAAAAATTTATAGTGATGACAGACTATTTAAAGCTGATGAAAAGTTTTGATCACACATGAACGTGCTATACTCCCTCCTCCACATCCCATGCCAAGGCACAAAATATATACTTTTAAGCCATAATTTATATTGTTCTGTATTGTGTATTTGTTAAGAACTCATTGTAAATATAAAAATAAAGGATGTGCAACTTTAAAAAAAAAGAGAATTGAGCCCAAGATCATGCTAGGGACCTCAGTGCTTACCAACTGGGCATAAGGAGAGATGCCAGCAAAAAGAGACAGAGAAGTGGCTAAAGGAATAGAGAAAATATATACGGTGTGAAGCCAGAGAACCAAGAAACCAAAAAGGGCCAAAAGACAAGAATTGGCAGGTAATTGGTAGGTAACATTAAAAGGAGCAATACGGTGGAGTGTGGAGGTGGGAAACAGGAGGACAGTATCAATAGGGAAACCACTTTTATGGACAACTGTTTCTGGAAGTTTGGTTGTAACGTGGAACCAGAGCTCTGAATGGTTCAGTAGTTAAGTGGATGGAAGCGGGTATGAGGCGTATATACATAAAGTTAAGAGATGTTACGCTTGCAGGGTGTTGGAATGGTGCAGTAGACAAGGAGACAGTGAAGATAGGGGGCCAAGTTCTCCAGGAGTCAAGATGGGATAAGGACGAAAGAATGTGTCAATGACTGGACCTCGATAGGAGGAGAGGAAATTTCTTAGTTTCATAACCAAGAACAACAGGAAGAGGATGGGTGCCTGGGTGTGGATGTAAGAAACAGAGACATCTTGATGGTGTTGAGAAAATGTTTCCATTTTTTTCAAGTGAAGCATGAGGCAAAGTCATCAGCTGAGAAAAGGCAGGAAAGAGGTAGGAGTTTTGAATAGGGAAGATGACGTAAGAGTTATATCAGAGAGTGGAGGAGCAAGCTTACCGAGGTAACCTGGTGGGACTCTGTCAGTGGTGAGAACCTACCGAATGTTGATGTTGTTAATTTTAAATGAAATCAGTCTGTTTAACTGTGTGAATTTCCTCCATTTATGTTTAGCTGGTCATGAATAGACATGAAAATGATGGATCATTGAGTTCATCCTTGGAGGGGTTTTGCAAAATGATAGTGATGGAAGGTGAGAAGGGCAAGGGAAATCAAGACTAAGCAGAGAAATTATAATATGATTGGATCATGGGACCTAAGCCAAACAAACAGCAGGAGAGGACAATGAATAGAAAGTGTTAGGCTCTATGGACTGGGATTTATAATGTGGTTGAAGAAATTATGTAGGAGGATATTGGATTATGAGTAAGAGACAAGGATAGGAAATTTCCAAGGTTAGAGAACAGGAGACCTCAAGACTTTGGAGGTGATGAGGGCTTTGGCGATGACAAGGTTCGAGGGAGGCAATGGCTGAGGAGTGGAAGAAATGACCATTAAAGAACTAAGAGGCCAGTAAGAAGAGAATTAGTCACTAATTAAAAACATCAAAAAGAAGAAGAGTCAGAGAGGCAGAGAATGACAATGTTAATTAAAAATTGTCCAGGTCGGCTGGGCGCAGTGGCTCAAGCCTGTAATCCCAGCACTTTGGGAGGCCGAGGCGGGTGGATCACGAGGTCAAGAGATCGAGACCATCCTGGTCAACATGGTGAAACCCCGTCTCTACTAAAGATACAAAAAATTAGCTGGGCATGGTGATGCCTGCCTGTAATCCCAGCTACTCAGGAGGCTGAGGCAGGAGAATTGCCTGAACCCAGGAGGCGGAGGTTGCGGTGAGCCGAGATCACACCATTGCACTCCAGCCTGGGTAACAAGAGCGAAACTCCGTCTCAAAAAAAAAAAATTGTCCAGGTCAGAGATTTCCTCCTGATAGACGGATAGGAGGGTCTGGGTAAACTGGGAGGTACAGCCATGTGGTCAGGGGGCTGCACCAGGCCATCAGGGCTGTAAACCATTAAACTAACTCCCCTTTTTAAGACTCGAGGTTCTCTACGTAACTTTCTGACAGTTTGTCTTCCTATGTACAAGTTGTCTACAGGGAGAAAACTTTCAGTTAAGGCTGATGGGTCTGTCCCATAAAACTGACTAATATTTACAGTAGTAAATTTGCAAGTGGCTATCACTATTAATATCACCCTTATCATTACCAGAAATATTACGTGTCTATTTATTACATTCCTACTATAGTCCAAATACTCTATCTCATCAAGTCTTCACAATAACTACAATAGATAGAGCATCGTCTCCATTTTACGGAGGAGAAAACTGAGTCTTAGTGAGGGCAAGTAGTTGTTCAGTGTCAAAACTAGTAAGTGGCAAAGCCAGGCCAGTCTGGCTCTATCGCTCATGCTCTTTTTTAATGGGTTTGTAAAGCACGAGTCAGTGCCCCTGAGTGCAGTTGGCTTGGAAACACTGGCAAGACTCATGCAGGGCTCTCCAACAGCCAAGCTTTGGATCATGGCAAATTTACTAATTTGCAACACCCTGTGCAGCTCCCTGGTAGACAGCTGGCCTTGCTACAGATAAGTTCCCATGTGGCCATCAAAACCTACCAGGAACTTTTACAACTGCAATTTTAAATAAAATCTCAGGGTGATATTTTGATCTAAAAAGATGAAACCATTTTAGGTTATTATTTTCAAGTTTACCTGGAATAAACATTCATTCATTCATTCATTCATTCATTCATTTCATCATTTCACAGATACTTCATGGGTCAGACAGTAAGAGGCCCTCTGGCCCTGCAGGTTCCCCTAGGCAGGGTGTGAGAGCCTGTGCAGCCACATAAGTCTCATTCCTTTGGGGCCTCTTTAGCAAAGACTGGAGTTCTAGAAGCTCAGGAACTCTGGCCCTTTCTTCTATTTGGTTCTTGGGATTCTAGAGAAAGGAGGGGGTGACTATAACCAAACATTCAAAGGAAGTGGTAAATTTTCATAGCAGAGTATAGTTTCCAGACATCATCATCTGTAATTTGATCTCACAGAGCAACCTGTAAGATGGGAAATTAACACAGAGTTTGTCCTAAGACACACAAGTATAGGTAGACAGTGCTAATCTGACTTCAAAGCTTAAACTCATTTTATTTCCGTGATACTCTTGTCTCAGTCTTTGATGTTCTCCTGACTTCTACATACCCTCCTGCCCTCCCTCTCCTCTGTCTTCCCAGGGGCTGAATCACACTTGCTCCAGCCCCTTTCCTTTCTCCAGAGCACTCCACCCACCTCAGCCACTCATCCTGCTCACTTCTCTCTCCTCCTTTCTCTCCCATTCTTTTTGCCTTTGCATTCCTCTAGCAAGACCAAAGTTGGGAGACTGGAGAACAGTATACATTTAGACTAATTTCCATTAACATTAAAATGATATTTACCTTCCTCACCTTCACAAAAGTATTAATTTTTTTAAAGTTTTTATAGATGAGTTTCACTCTGTTGCTCAGGCTGGACTCAAACTCCTGGGCTCAAGATATCCTCCTACCTCAGCCTCCCGAGCAGCTGGGACCACAGCTGCATGCCACCATGCTCAGCTAAAAGTATTTTTTAAAGAGGACCCTTATAAATCCTGATTTACTTCTGTAAATAACTTCTTCTTGTAAAAATTATTACTAAAAATTTGGAAAAAATATATAGAGCTTACAGAAGTCACCATAATTCAGAGAAGATGAGTGAAAATGTTCAATGCATTCTTTCAAATTAATTTTCGGCATCATTTATACATAACTCTTATTGTTCTCTCTGTATAACTTGGTGTCCCACATTTTTCCATTTAACAATGAAGTATCTTCAATTGGTAGAATATATATTACTGGACCGGGCGCAGTGGCTCACGCCTGTAATCCTAGCACTTTGAGAGGCCGAGATGGGTGGATCACCTGAGGTCAGGAGTTCAAGAATATGTATTACTATATAAAGAACTTCCTGGGTAAATACAGGATTCTGTGGTGCAGAGAAATTATATGCAGACAACAAAAGCGAATGGAAGCACTTAGGTCTTCCTGGGTTCCAGATCCAGGCTGAGAAGTCCTTGGTGGATTTTTGAACATGTTCTTTACCCTACCCAGTCCTTTCTGCTCTCCTTCCATGGCTGACCATAGCGGTGGTCTACCTATTCCTCTCTTGAATTCAGTCTATCCCTCACTCACTCCTCCCACCCTCCATACTGAAGTTGAACCAGGACAGTCTCTTTGTCCCTCTAGTTCTGGACTATGATTGACTGGTTGGCCCCTAGAATTCTATGTTGGTCCCAAAGTGAAACATCCTTTTGTAACAAGCCCCAATCACAGGAAAATAATTTCCTATCATTTACTTCCTTTTTATTACATTCTAAGAAAACCCTTCTTACCTATTGGTTTATGTCTTGAAATCTGGGAGTGGGAAGGAAGTCAACAAGATCAGGGGCATTCAGCAAAGCTGACCCCCTCACTTATAAACTCAAGTTAGTTCATACAAACTCTTTCTCTGGCTTTTCTTACTTCTAGAAAAAATTCTAGCCAGGCATGGTGGCTCACACCTGTAATCCCAGCACTTTTGGAGGCCGAGGTTGGTGGAACACAAGGTCAGGAGTTCAAGACCAGCCTGGCCAAGATGGTGAAACCCCATCTCTACTAATAATACAAAAATTAGCCAGCATGTTGGTAGATACCTGTAATCTCAGCTACTCGGAAGGCTGAGACAGGAGAATTGCTTGAACCCCAGAGGCGGAGGTTGCAGTGAGCCAAGATCACACCATTGCACTCTAGCCTAGGTGACAGAGTGAGACTCCATCTCAAAAAAAAAAAAAAAAAAGTCAGAGGGAACTCTTGTCAATTCAAGGCAAAAATTTTGGGAGGGTATATCCCAAAAGTCCCTCTCTCCACCAGGTTTGGGGAACACATGTTCCCCAGCATATGAAGGAAAAGTCAAATTTGTTGCAGATTCCTTTTTTGTTTTTTTAATGCCATATGTATAGAAAGCATCTGGATGCCTCCTACTGTGAGAAGGCTTTGGATAGGCACTGAGATTTCTTAACCAGTTAAGTTACATCGCAGATGTGAGATTTCTGTCTCAGCAAGAACCAAAAAAGTGTTGGCATTTCACATACTCAGCTGAATATCAAGTGACACCTACCTAGAAACCTTAATCTTAAGTTATTCTCACTTTTTAACGAGAGAAATAAACCATTCTCCTCTCTAATAGGGCAACCTAGTTATTGGATGCTTCAAAATATTTTAGATTGTATTTTATTTCTAAATGAGTTCTTGATGTCAAAATTGAAATATAATTAATTAATAAGTATTCATTCTCCTAATTCCTTACAATGAAAGGAATGTAAATGGTAAACATCAGTGAAACTGATGATAAATAGCTATACTTCATCTGATTTTTTTTTTTGAGACGGAGTTTCGCTCTTGTTACCCAGGCTGGAGTGCAATGGCGCGATCTCGGCTCACCACAGTCTCCGCCTCCTGGGTTCAGGCAATTCTCCTGCCTCAGCCTCCTGAGCAGCTGGGATTACAGGCATGCACCACCATGCCCAGCTAATTTTTTGTATCTTTAGTAGAGACGGGGTTTCACCATGTTGACCAGGATGGTCTCGATCTCTTGACCTCGTGATCCACCCGCCTCGGCCTCCCAAAGTGCTGGGATTACAGGCTTGAGCCACCGTGCCCAGCCTACTTTATCTGATTCTTAAAGATAATAATGCAGGCCAGGCACAGTAGCTTATGCCTGTAATTCCAGAACTTTGGGAGGCCGAGGTGGTGAATCACCTGATGTCCGGAGTTTGAGACCAGCTTGACCAACCTGGTGAAATCCCATCTTAGCCAGGTGTGGTGGAGCATGTCTGTAATCCTAGCTACTTGGGAATCTGCGGCAGGAGAATCACTTGAACCTGGGAGGCAGAGGTTGCAGTGAGCTGAGATTGTGTCGCTGTACTCCAGCCTGGGCAACAGAGTAAAACTCTGTCTCAAAAAAAAAAAAAGATAAGAATACATATACATATTCACGTATAACTGTGTTTCATATAAAATTTATAATAAGATCCTCAGAATAGTATTGTTGAGGATATAGATAAGAAAACATGTTCACAGAGTTTGTAACTAGCTCACTCTATTATGCAGTTTATGAGAAACTGGGTTTTCTGAGTGTTTTTATAGTTCTCTTTCAAGATATCATGCTATCTCATAAACAATCTATTATAGTGGACAAGAGATAGGCCAAAAAATGTATAAGATCACATACATTTGAGAGAAAGTAGGTTAAACAATATTAAACAGAGTGGTTTTCCTCCATCTTTAATTAGCTATTATGTTGTTAAATATCTTCAAGGGTTGTACATGATACACAGTGATTTCCATGTTCATTTGAGCAAGGGCCATTTTTTTCTTTTTTAAATGGAGAACTAGGTCTAAATGGCCATAAGATTCACTTTGAATATACAAGGTTATGGGAACACTTTTAAACATTAATCCAATTCAATAAATCTATGGTAAGAAAATTATCCAAAATATGGAGAATTCTATACTACAAAGTACATGGTTTATTATGAAAGGATATGGAAATAACTTAAATGCTCAACAATAGAGAAATGGTTAAGAAAATTATGGCAGTCAATAAAATATCACAAAACCAATAATAATGATAGAGTGGACACCATGATAATGAGTAAAAATTATAATCTATCATAACTGAAAAAGCGGTGGATTTTTACAATGATTACAGCTATGTAAAGAAACAAATCTGCAGAAAGAAAAAGAAAGAAAAATACCAAAATGTTAATATTACTTATAATAGGGTTATACATTTTAAAAGTTTTGCTTTTCTTTCTCTGTATTTTCTATGTAGTCTATGAAAGACTTTACTACTAGATCAGTCAATGCTATCCTATCTTACCATGCAGCGGGGACATTTGCAACAATCTCTGAATGTCCAGTTTTAAGAGTTTCTCTCAGAGACTCAGTCATTTCTGTGTGGGAAGTAGGACTGGAAATTAAGTCAGGATTCCCAATGGAATCAGTGGTTGGTTAGCTCAGAACGTTTCTCTTCGGTGAGTTTTTTTCCTTCCCTTGACTGCTATCCCCCTATTTAACTGGAGGATGTTGTACACAATGTAATTAATAGAACCAGATGTTTCTGAGAAGATCACTGAGCACAGCCATGGGTCCTACAGGGAAATGTCTCTGGGCAGGCACTCTACTGACTGTGAGCCAAGAGTACCATTTCATAATTATTGAGACACACTTAGGAAGGATATATATGGGGGTTAAGAACATGGTCTTTGGAGTCTGACAGTTCTATATTTGAATCCCAGCTCTACCACTGAGAGTAGCTGTTTGGCCTTGGGAAAATGCTTTAACTTTTCATACTCTCATTTTCTGCATCTGCAAATTGGGAACAATACTCTGTATCTAATAAAGTCATTTAAAAGATTAAATGATATAACATGTACAAAGGTCTTAGTAATGTGCCAAATAGTCAATAATGATAGCTAACTAGAATTACTAGCTGCTATGATCATAGCTCTTCCATATTTTCAAGTGCTACTGTATGTTAAATATGTATGTTTCTTTGCATTTTTCCTGAAGTCTATAAAATGTTTTCATTAATTAAAAGCAAGCCAATTAGGAAAGGACTACTCTATTTTACGGATAAGCCAGCTGGGGGATCATTTATTACTACTCATGATTTGTTGGTTTTTGAAGCTCTTTAGATTCAACATCCATGTTAGTAGGATCCTGATTTCGATAATCCAGCCTCAAAGAATTCCATCCAGTTAGTGAGGCAAGTTATTTCTGTCCCGAAACCACATGCATCCCTCTAAACTGAGTTCCTGTTCTTTCTCTGTTTGATTTCTTAAAATAGTTTCTGAAGATTTTAACCACAACTGAATCAAAACTAACCAGCCTGTAATTTCCTTGTATGTCCCTATGGCCTTTCCTTTAAAACCACACACACACACACACACACACACACACACACACACACACACGGCATTACACTGGCTGGTTTCCAGTGTTTTGGAGTTTCGACTGGAGGAAGCTGGAAGGTGTCTGTGAAAGCTGCTCTCATTTCTCTTTGTCCCTCTTTTGGAGGAGGCTATGGGTTGCTTGTGGCTTAATCATAACTTATTATCAAGTGTAGGCACTTCTAACCTTGAATTGTTTTAAGAACAGTTTACCAGTGTTAAAAAAGTTTCCCTAGTTCTTTACCAAGTATCTTCCTTCTCTTTAATTCTAGTACATCAGAAAATAAGGCAATTTGTACCATGCATATTAGCTAGCAAGAGAAAGAATTGTTCTTTTATAGAAAAGACATGCTTTTTAAAAACATCTAATGAAATATGAAAGACTTATTTGAATTCATAAATTAAAAGCACAGCTGGAAGATATTTGGATTTTCTCCCAAAACCTGTGCAAACATTCTGAAATCAATACAGAGGAACATAAGACTAGATTTTATTTGACCAATTATTTAAATGGTTAATGACTTTTTGTATTGCAACTTTTTTTCATTTTTTTTAATTATTAAGTGTTTTCTTTTAGTTGAATTCTCAAAATATTTGGGTTCAAAATTGTTTTGACTTTAAATGTGTTCATAATTGACCTTAAATGTGTCCACAAAATTTGGAGCTAAAAAGAAACAAAAATATGCATAGATATATAATATTTAGATGACTAAATTAAAATGGATCAGAATGAAAACCAAATAATTTATTTTAAAATTATAAGGAACATGATGAGAATATATGTGTTCAGTACATTGCTTCTGTAAACGTTTGTTTCAGTAAAGGTTTGTTGAATTAATAAATTAACAACAGATTGATAATGATAGAAATAAAAATGCAGAGCAAATGTTGAGATAATGATGTGAGAAAAATATATTTCTAAACAAAACAATTTTATTTAAGTTTTAAGATACAATAAAATTGAACGAATTTAGAATTATTGTGTGAGAACGTCATATTCAGAATTTCTGAAATGTTAAAATATATTTATGAAAATACAGTACATTTTCTTTATGATATTTATATTTGGAGTTCATCAACAAGGTATTTCCAAATAAGTAAATGTTTTCAGATATATTTCGCTTATTTGCAATTAGATGCTGGCATTTGCATCCCAGAAATTTATATACTGAAGAACTTAAAACTGTTTTAAAAATATGTTTCTTCATATTTTTTATAATATGAAGCAAGCTCTCTTGCAAAGCAGAAAGCAAAAGCAATGTTAAGCATAGTCCAGACCAAAGTGTTATGTTATTAAAAGTAGTGGAGTTGAAAATAATATTTCTTTACTGTATTTGGCAAGTCAAACTTTATAATTTACATTTTTTTCCCAAAAGTTTTGATTGATTAAAACAGGATCAAATATATAGTGATACATTAGAACATGAGAACAGGTACCTAGTCATCTTACTTATTTTTGCCCTCACTTTTGCCTAAGATTTTCTATAATTTCTACTATGGGTATTTTTCAAGTACTGATTCTTAAAAATACAATTTCAAAAGTGAAATAAAAGATACAGAACATTGTTTGGGTTGTACAGATGTAAGCACTTAATTAACCTTTGAAAGACAACATCTACGTGGATATGTTGATGTTAAAAAGTTGAAGAGTCAGTCACGCCCCTTGTAGAAATTTCAGAATCTCCCTGTTGGTTCTGGAAAGATGAAGAGATTAGGTAAAGTCCTCTTTTGTTTTTTTCATATTCTAATCCACAGCATAGTGTCAGTTTTACATACTTTCTGCTTATTTTGTGTATTGGCAAACTCCTTGGCTGACAAGCACTAACCTTGATTGTTTCAAACAACCTCTTACGCAGTGTTGTTGAAATGAACACCGATGATATCATCCCACAAACAAGTGCTTTCATCTCCTCTTTTCCAAGAATATTTTCCTGATTATAGTCCATTCCAATCAGTTTTCATCAATTTCTTTAGTAATTACTCATATGATTGTGACTCAGAGATTTGGGGTTGGTGTTTTGGGAACCCAAAATAATGGAGACATCATATTAGATTATGTAATCATTGACTCCTAATTGCTCAAAAGTTCTCTTACTGTATCTAAAACTTAAAAGAAAATAAAAACTCTAAGGTTCATGCCCAGTTACCCAGAACTCTCAAATTTCCAACAAATAAATTAAGATTATTCCATATATTTAGAACTTCTTAATTGTACTATTACAGTTCACATTTCAAAGAAATGCTGAGTAAATTATGATGCAAAAATATTTTATATTGTTGCAAGCTTTAAAACCTTTTTCTAAGCTGCTAGGGTATTTTATTTGTTTTTACTTCAAGTTTGTTAACTGAAATCTACAATCTACTCCTATAATAAACAATTAAGGACCTAATAAGTGGCAAACAAGTAAATTGATGCTCTTCAGAACACTATTTTCTAAGTGCTGTGGGAAAGGGCAAAGCAAACAGAAAGTCCAGAAATTTTTGCAAGAATCACAGTCTACTTTTTATAATTCAGATTCCCATATGGCATTGGAATTTAAAACAGGCAAGAAGAGATGTTTCTATATTAGTTTCAAATTTTCCAATTTTTCTTCTGCCAAGTCTTAACTAGCCTGAGTATTTCTTAAGGTACAACTCCCCCGACACAATGGAAAGAGTTTCATTAGATGGAAACTATACTATCAGTTGTGTTAATATGAGTAGAATTTTTCTGGGCACAATATATGCCACCCTAATAAGATGCTATATGGGAAATGGCTCTGAAAATCATAAAGCTCGATATTGAAAATACAAGGTGGCATTATTTTTTTCTACAATTATGTTGTTGAGAGGCCAATTCAAATAGGAAACCTAGATTTTGGGGGTCTTGCAAAGGTGAAGAAGGCATTATTGGAACATTTTTCTCTTTTTTCTTCCATGAATTGGTTTTACCTTTTCCACTTAAAGGCATAAAGAAATGACTTCATGTGCAAATCCATTTCACACACACACACACACACACACACACACACAGAATTACATATGTACATACTGAAGCACTGGGCTTTCCAAACATAATTCAGCATGATTCTGAAAATAAGAAAAACATCCTATTTTGGGTTATGATTATAGCAAATGGATTTGAACCTGGTATCAGTTTGCTAATAGCATTTTAAAATATTTTTCATATGCAAATATGAGTATTTGAAAAACACACAGATTGATTTCTACAAGCAAATTAAATGGAAAATCCAGGTATGAAGAAATTATCAGATGTATAATATAGGAGTAGATATGATGGACTGCTACTGAAATATTCGGATCATTATGAAGGTGCAGGTGTGCCTATTATTTTAAAAGCCACTTCTATAGTATATCATATAAACTGTCTTAAATAGTTAGACCCATTCCCCTGAACTGTCCTTTTTATATTTAGTTTTCCTGATTCCCTGTCTCTTCCCTGGATCCCTTCTTGGCTACAGCTTTATTATGTAAATATACTGCCATAGAAACAGTCTTGGGCACATGCTCTGAATATTGTTACTTTCATATTTTAGGGAACCTATTTTTAATGGGTTTATCATAATTCTTCTAAATCTTTGAACAACCTTTTCTCTAAGAACTTGAGGTGACAGCCAAATTTGCCAGGTAACATTTAATGGTAGGCTTAAGAAGAGAGGAAGTGCCCCTGGAGAAACCTGGCTCCATTTCATTCACCACTTGCCCTCTTTAGAAAACCCACCACATCGTACAGTACCTTCTTTTCACTTTCCCGTCGCTGTTGGTCCTTATATTTAATCTGGAGAAGTTGAAATTTCAAGAGTTTCCCTATCAGTGGTAAGGTTAATTTCTCTCCGCTATCCATAATTGCTCTTGCTGCCATTAACACCTATACAGAAACACAATTATTAGAAAAAGTGATGTTTTATAACCTTTGGCACAGTCTGTCAGTGATGAAAAGATGAAAGGAAATTTTGTATTTTCTATTATTTGTCATACTGGAAAGATATCTCATTGTTCACTGAAAGAAAGTTAGGGAAAAAATGCCCCAGTGCCGGGGGGGGGTGGCATTTACCCTCTACTTTAAATTGAATTGTCTGAATATTGACTTCTTTTTCCAAAAAGGCAGAGTGCTTCCCGCATTGGTGTTAGACGCAGACTCCAGAAAAGGGGTAGAGGAAAGATAGGCGGGGCTCCATTTTAGGATGACTGATAGGGTGATTCATTCTACAGAAAGTCTGTTGTTGTTTGGCATAGCCAGTAGTCCAAACTGTCAAACTTTGACTTATTAGGACATTACAAATTAAGCAGGGTTTTATAATCGTGGAAATGACTATGTTAGCAGTCTTTTACTTCTTTGTAACTAAATTCAAATGAAAGATAAAAGCTGCTTGACACAAAGGCGCCATATGAATGCTGCTCCCCCCTGCAACCTAATGTTGATCATGTTGGTATGCAGCCTAATTGGGGTGAAATAAGGTTATTCAGTTTTCTTTGGGTGACGACAGCCACTAGGAACATACAGCTGTGTTGTCCAGATGTGTGGCACTGACAGCCTGTTTTATGACTGTGCTTTTTACAGCTTGTTTCCCCTAAATTTCACACAACTGTCTAACATCTGGGCCCTTTTCCTTGGAGTCCTATAACCACTTTATTTACTGCAAAAAAAATAAAATCACGTAAAATATACCATAAAAAGTTGTTACGTGTTTCTCTTTATTCATGTTGTCTCCCTAATAAAGTTCACCTCTGCCTGAAGCACTGTCACAGAAGTAATCTAGTTGAAGTATTTTTCAACTTTTGTTTTTAAGCAAGCATCATATTTATTTATAACCTTGAGATGAATTAGGTGTTACAAAAATGTTCTGACATGTTGCTTTTCTCCCTCCTTGGAATAATCACTCCTGGGTCGCATATGGTGTTAATTTCAGGCCCTCGGTCTCAGACAATGACTGCGCACACTGCATCTCATGGAGCTGTGTCTTGTCTGAGCTCTTGGTCAGGGCTTTCCTGACCAGTCCAGTTCCTCTGGACGTTTTGCTTCGCCAAGGGAAATAGCCGGAAGAAAGGGAGGTACCTATTTTCGTCTAACTGCAGAAGGCTCTATGGATTACCATGTGCCAAAATGTAACTGGACCCCTTAGAGACCACATTGGGGTTTCCCGCATTGCATCACAGAAGGGGAAAGCCAGAGAAAGGATTCCTTTAAAGCTGCCTTTTCTAAAAACCAAAGGAACTAACCAAGTGTCAGAAGTCTGTATGTGTCGAAGCGAGCACTCTGTAGGAAATACAGTACTTTGCTTTTTATGACACTTCTGCTCCTGCTAACAGGAGTTAGGGAAAGGGACATGATGGCTGTGATTTCTGGGAGCCAAAAGATGTAACAATACACCTGCAGAACCTCACCATTTAATGATGACCAGATCCCACATGGAAGGATCCTAAGGGGACGGTAGATCAGGCATTTACTGTAAAGTGAAAGTTGTCCAACTGGGTCCAACCCCAAGGGTAGATGTCAATATTTGGGTTTGCACTTTTTAGTGCCAGCTAATTAGTGTGCTGACAATCAGGCTCTGTGACATCTGGTTCAAAATATTCAAATGTGGGTTTTTAACGCTCATGGAAGTCTAGCATGGGGTGTTTCCCTCTAATACAAAGATAATGACAGAGCTGAAGGGAAGTCAGCACTGAAAAGGGTTAGCCCAGCATGGTTGTGGGGTGTCTTTTCCTGATGACCTGTGAAAACAGGATATTCACCTATCTGGGGGGTTTGGGTGAAGCCTGCCAGGTGTCATGGCAATGGACGGGATGTCTGGGGAGGTGATTTCTCTAAGAGTCTATGAATGTTACCTCAGTGTATTCAAATGTACTCAAAGCACAACAAAACATTCTGAGAGAAAAGTATTTTGCAGTCCGTAAAAATTATTACTGGCTTGTCTAAAACTATCTGTAGAGTGCTGGTTTGAAACAAAAATCCAGCACAATATCAAAGTAAACAGTGAGGTCCTGCTCTGACATGGAAGACAGGTGACGAGGGGCTTCACCAGTTAGCCAAGCACCCATACTCTCCTGACATAAGGACAAAGAAAAAGAGAGCAGTGATGGGCAGACAGCCTTGAGGAGTGCCCTGGGCAGTGTCCTCCTACCGAGCTGCCCTAGGGCAGCCCACATGGAAGCAGACTAGATGCCCCACACCCTGCTGAAAGGCACAGCCTGCCCCTGGCACCATTAGGAATGGCAGAGGCTGGGCATACTTGGCCTCCCCCAGGGTTGCTCTGAAAAGGCCTGACTCTTTAAATTCCACTTTCTTTCTGTGTGACCCCCAAAGGGAATGATATTGTGAATCATTGAAATAATTAATGAAAATAAATGTCTATGCTGAACTCAAAATCTGAGACAACATTTTCATGGTATGTGAGTCATTCCTAAGAGAGGTGGAGTAAGAAAAATGTTTACAAACTAATTTCCATTCAAAATTCTTCTTCTCGTGCCCCACAATTCACAATTCTACCCAATCAGTAGCCAGTAGTTTGGTGTCAGATGAAAAACAAATCTTTCAGCAATCTTTGTTTGAAGGACAAGTTTTTGACGGAAGAAAAAAATAGAGACAGAATTTAAGAGGAAATGTACCTTTTCACATAACATCTCCAAGGCTTCTACTCCCTGGCCTTAGCTGTATTAATTAAAAGAGAATAATCAAACCTTCAACATTGCAGCGCTGTAAAGATTATCTGTCCATCATCTACGGTCAAAATATGTGGGTGCATCTGTGCATGTGTGTGTGCACTGGGAGGTGAGCTGGCTGGGGCTATAGGTATTGAAGGGATGACAGACGTAAGAGGACATGGGAGCAGAGAGCTGGCAGTGGTTGGGAAGTAATCAGTCAAAAATCTAAGTTTCCAGAACTATGCAAAAAAACAGTCCTGAGTGGGTTAAAACCTTAGTGCTCTTCAAGCCAAAATGCCAAGTAAATGTGCCTGGCATGAATCAAAAACTCAAAGAAAGCATGAATCTTATGGGCAAATGAGACTTACTAAAATGGAGAAAACTGTTGGCAGGCAAGGCCTGTGTCTCCTCAGGCCTTGCCTGGACCTCATCAGGTCAGCTCTCCAGGCAGAGAGGCCACCAGGACCAGAGGGAGGCTCTAGGCTGAATGAACAAAGGTCACTCAGTTCCAGGAATGGTTGGTGAAGGAGGAAAGAGCAGATGAGGCAGGAAGCCATGCTTATGTTTTACGGCGTGAAGATTTTTAAAGGATCCAGATGCTCTTTTTCTGTTAGGGAGATTATAATTCTGTACACACTAATAAATAAAAACATTTCCTTTATCACTGACCTCGCTCAAAGACTCACATCATATTTACTATCTCATGATTTGATCCAACAAAAATATACCACATGAGCCAAATTCTTTCCTTGCCTGGGGATCAGGTCTACCTACAGACACTAGTGTCCTCTCTCCCTTCTAACAGTTCTTTCTTTCTCTAGTACCTTCTTACATTAGTAAACACAGGCATTCGCCTGCTCAATGCTTAGAATTGCCCTAGGAGCGCTCATGGAAACCAAATGTATGCATGCATCCGTGTGTGTGCATGGATTTATACATACATGCATATATGTGTGTATATAAGACAGATAGACAGACAGATAGATGGATGGATAGATAGATAGATAGATAGACAGATAGATAGAATAAACTCCCATGAAGGCTGCTGCATGATTTCCCTTGTGTGTTTACAAGAAGTCATATGAAGCAGCTTGAATCATTGCTTAACCTGCTGCATATTCAATCCCAAGTGAATTCTGAGGTTGCCTAAAAATCTGGATCTGCATTTCTCTTGCCTCGAACAGGTTATGGGAGTGAGGTGGTGGAGGAAAGGGCAAGCTGTGGTTGTGTGAAGCAGAGAGAAGAGGGGTGGTAGAAGAGAGATGATCTAGGAGAGAACTTTCCCTCCAGGAGCTCCAAATATCAACCAGTTTCCCTAAAATAATTATTTGGCTTCTGGGACTTTCTTGGAGGCCCAGGGTGTGTATTGCAGTTGCTGTAAAAATTCACAAAATATGACTTTATATTTAACCTATTTTTGGGAGGCGAATGACTTAGGATTGCTCTGGATATATAAAGACCTCAACAAACAGAAGCAGAATCTATAAGCTAGATCTTGACTCAGTTCAGGCTAGCACAGGGCTGAGCAAACAGGCTTTCAACACACATTCTTTTGGGTAGCTCATTTCTCTAATATACCACTAATTAAATAAAGAAGAGTATAAAGGTCCTTTATCACAGTAAAAAGTATATACACATATATGTATATTCAAATACAAATGGGATTACACTATTCATATGAAGTGATTTCTGGTTTGCATTTTTTACATAAAAACACATCCAGGACAGCATTCGGTGCTGATACGTTTTGCTTATGTATATGGTTTTTAATAAATAGCATATTCTTCTATTGTGTGGGTGTTTGCTCACTTATTTAACTAGTTCCCCATTGATGAACATTTAAACAATTTCAGTTTTCCTTTTTTTCTATGAAGTGCATGTGTGATTTTGTTAGTAGCATCTTTGTTCCCACCAAAACTATATGAAAGGGTCTGTTCCCCCACTTCCCAAATAAAAAATGAGTATTCTCCAACTTTTGTCAATATTAGTGCTAATAGTTTTTCTGTGATGATGGAAATATTCATTATCTGTAGTATACAATACGGTAGCTACAAAACCACATATGACTATTGAGTCCTTTAATATCGTTAGTAAGATTAAGAAAACAAATTTTTTATTTTGTTTTTAATTGATTAAAATTAAAATTAACGTGGAAATAGCCACAAGTGGCTAGTGACTATTGTTTTGGTCAGAGAAGTTCTATATGATAGGGAAAAGTGAAATATAGTATTTCATTTAAAATTATATTCATTTAATCATCCCATCACTTTATCCCTCTTATTTTATTCCCAAGCTGAGGGATACCTTTTCAGCACCATGGCTGGCAAATTTTATTAGCGCAGAAGATGCTTACATACATGTATTGAATAACAGAGGTGTACTCAGATATACATAGTGCTAAAGGTGAGAAGTAAGGAAAATCTATGGCTTTCAAGGTAAGATATTGCTGGTGACCATACAAGAAATGTGTCTTTGTATGGATTTACACAAACAGGGCTGGTATGGGGCAAGAATAGGAAGAAGGAAGAATTTCCTTCTGGCTCCTCTCTGTCACCTTTTAAAATACCTCTGTTACACCCCTCCCACTTCCAGCTACCAGATGCTTTTTTGCTTTTTAAATCCTTCCTGCCATGAAAATAGAAAATATTTAACTTGGTAGCTCACTTGAACAAAATTTATTTATACCAGTAGTTTAGCTGTATTTTGAGGGTTTTATTTCTTCTTATAGAATGAAAGGGACTAATGACGATGAAATAATTTCAAGCAATAAGTAACAGGTGTGGCAGTTTAGAATTTAGGGTAAGAGGTAATCTGGAAATTCAAAATGCCTAAGTCTGGCTTTGGGTGAACAGAGTTTTGGTGTTTGTGGTGCTCGCACGCCAGGGTTGAGAGCAGCACCCCTGGGCTTCCCTGCCTGGAGTTGCTGTTATGCTCCAGGACTAGGTTATTCAGGAGAAAGCCTCTGAAGGGAAAATGGAACTCCTGCTCCAGCCAAGGTCACAGGAGGATAAGCATCAGAGAGGGTGGGTGGGTGACTGCAGCGAAACAAAGGGGAGGCAGCAACTCTGTATTGTGGGAGAGGAGTAAAGGCAAAAGAAACCCACTCTGGCAAGTAAGATCCGGGACCTATCTAAATGTGCCTGTGTATGATGTGTGTGGGCATGTGGTGTGTGACTTCTGAGGTATATATCAGGGGGTCCCATCCCCCAGTTAGGACCAGTTCCTAACCTCTCCATGGCCTGTTAGGAACTGGGCTGCTTGGCAGGTGAGGGAGTGTTACTGCCCAAGCTCTGCCTCCTGTCAGATAAGCGGTGGCATTAGATTCTCATAGAAGTGTGGACCCTATTGTGAACTGCACATGAGGGATCTAGCTGTGTGCTCCTTATGAGAATCTAATGCCTGATGATCTGAGGTGGAACAGTTTCACCATGAAATCATCCTGCTCCCCACTCTGTGAAAAAGTTGTCTTCCACAAAACCAGCCCCAGGTGCCAAAAAGGTTGGGGACCACTGGTATACATGAGTGCACATCCATGTGTGCACAAAATATGTGCACAGCTGCCTTGGGGTTTATTCAGATTATTAAAATATATTCAATATCTAAAAACACTGTCAAAACTGTGATTTGCACATATTGAAGAACTAATAAAAAGAGAAAAAGATTATCAATATTTTCGGTTGGCATTTTAAAAAGAATTCTGATGACTGTTTACCATTTCTATCTAATTATCCTGCAGAACACAAGGAGCTGTTCATTATTAAATATGTCATATTAAATACATACAATTTATTCATCATAGTAAGCTGTTGCCATTTGTCCTATCTTTAAAATGTATTGCTTAGGTAGCATGATTGTTTGCTTTTATTTTAACATCTTGTTAAATTTGCTTATATCATCAGAAAGTCAGAGGAACTATTGCCACAATGTGTGCGTGTGTGTTTACAGAATTTTCTGTTTAGAATAAAAGGCTGCATTAGATAGGCTTGATTCTGCATATTTGATGAAAATGATGGAAGAGTAGATAATTTGCAAATGACTGAAAAAGGCCACATGTGTTGAGCTATTCTCACATAAGATTCCAACGGGGAATTTTCGCTCTTTTGGTACAGGAATGATGAATCTGTTGCGGAAGCCATGACTACGTATGCGCAACTTAATGCGAAAGTACAGGCTCCGTTTTCATTCCTGTCTTCCCAGATATCACGGCATAGCCTCAGGCAAGTTACTCACCCCTTTAAACCTCATCCTTGGCACTGTTGACATTTTGATCCAGGTAATTACCATAGGTTTGTCTGTGCGTTGCAGGATGTTTAGCGAACCCCTATATTCCACCGAGCTGTGATAACCAAAGGGACCCGCAGACATTGCGGAATGTTCTCTTGGGGGCAAAATTGTCCCAACTGAGAACAGAAAGAACTAAGAAAGGAATATGAGTAGTGCTGACCTCATAATTCTGTACCCAGAATCAAATGAGATAACCCATGTAAAAACCTTGCATGTGAATGACAAATGCATGGTAAATGTTCGCTGAAGTCAGCACTTAAACGGTTGTTCATACATCCAGGGCAGAGCTGGGATTCTTGAAGATCCCACAGCCCAGTTGGGACAGCAGAGAATGGAATGGAGTGAGGAGCAACTGGGCAGTGAGACAGTGACCTGAATTTATGATCAGCTGGCCATAACCTGGCTAGCCCTTTTATTTAACCCTTTGTCCAGTCTGAAAATGACAAATTGAGATCTGTTTAGAGAGAAGCAAAGATAAAAAGAGAAGGCGTAAAAATATATTTTGTTACGGTGCAGTGTATAATGGGGGGGACGTAGAGAAAAAATTATGCTGTTAATTTCTTCTCAAAAGTGAGATGGAGGAATTCCATGAATAGTGTTCCGTAATTTTACAGCCTCCTCTCCTGTTCCCTCTGCTCCCTTCCCTCCTTCATTCTTTCTGCATTTATTTAGGGCCAGCTATATTGTAGTTATTGCATTACTTGATCCTGTATGTGTCTAGTCTATCCAATTCACATTCTTTAAGTAATGAGTAATTTCCAATGAGGCATAATTGGAAAAACAGCTGGAAGGATAAGGGTAGCAGTGAGAGGGGGCTATGGAGAGAAAGAGAAAAAAGAGGAAAGAAAAAATCCAGGAATGATTGAAACATATTTTCTCACTTTGAGAAGAGGAAAAGAAAATAAGCAATATTAAACTGTCTATACATAAATTTGAAGGTGGCTGAAGACATAGGTTTCATATAGATCATACTGTCTGTCTAACACAAATAGAACGTTATGAAAGTGCTCAGACCACAGCTTGGTGAGAAATTCATAATGATGATAAATATCTGTAGCAGGTGACTCCTAGATCATTTTCAGCTGTCCATAATTAAACTGGTATCCATCTCTCGACAATGTCAGGGCTGTAAAATAATTCCAGTCATTGGACCCCTTACATCTGTGCTGAAATGAAATAATATTTGGCAGTAACAAGGAGTCACTGAAACTAAATAAACAACCCCTTTCAAGACTACATAAAAGTTGGTAACATAATAACATTTGACAGGGATTAAGACCTCTTTGGGGCTGTAAGGAAGTTTCAGAAGCAGCAATAACAAATACAAGGAAGGTAGAACAGATCTATGCTTTAACAGACATGTATAATTTAAAATGTAATGAATTTCCTAAGGGAGATGTACATTCTGAACAACCAATATGCGGATGTCAAAAAGCACAGGACTATTTTAGAAATGTTTGTTGGAATTACCCTTCAAAGAAGGAAAAAGCAAAGCATCTTTTATTAAGGAGTGTTTTTGTTTTTATATACTTGCAAATATATTGAGGCACAGGAAGCTGAATGTGATAACATATGGAAGGATGACATACAAAGTTAAGGCCTTTTCTTTAGGTATGTATTAGCCACAAACAATTTTACTATCACAGCAATGTTTTGGTTTTTAGATTAAGATCTTTTCCTGGCCGGGCGCGGTGGCTCAAGCCTGTAATCCCAGCACTTTGGGAGGCCGAGGCGGGTGGATCACGAGGTCAACAGATCGAGACCATCCTGGTCAACATAGTGAAACCCCGTCTCTACTAAAGATACAAAAAATTTGCTGGGCCCGGTGGCGCGTGCCTGTAATCCCAGCTACTCGGGAGGCTGAGGCAGGAGAATTGC